>JAWNLT010000657.1:315000-736455 GCA_035042145.1 Drosophila kokeensis | reverse complement strand
CCGGGCACATCCTGATATTGGATGCGCACCTCCGCTTTGCGCTCATTCAGTGCCTTGCCGCAGCGCAATATAAAAGGCACACCCTGCCAGCGCTCATTGTTTATCTTAATCACAGCCTGGGCATAGGTTGGCGTTGTTGAGCTGTTGTTCACAGTGGGATCATCTAAATAACCTGTGCGCTCATCCTCCGTTTTACCGCTGGGATTACCCACATATTGGCCCAGAACCATATCGTTTAACTGCAGCGACTGGATGCACTTTAGAACCTTGACTTTTTCGTCGCGTATATCGTCTGGATGGCAGCTGCATGGCTTTTCCATGGCTACCAGTGAGAGTATCTGCAGCAAATGATTCTGCATGACATCGCGTATGATGCCGAACTCATCGAAATATCCGCCGCGTCCTTGTGTTCCGAAGGGCTCCTTAAACGTAATCAGCACAGATGCAATATTTTCGCGATTCCATGTGGAGCTGAGTATTTTGTTACCGAAGCGTATCGTCATCAGATTCTGCACCATCTCTTTGCCCAGATAATGATCAATACGATACAGCTGGTCCTCCTCAAACAAACTGGCCAAATGATCGCTAAGCGCTTTCGAGGTGACATCATCCCGACCAAAGGGCTTCTCAACGATCACGCGATTCCACCCGCTGACAGAAATAAGCACAAATATTCATTTTCGCAAATATAGGATGTTCCTAGGATTTGGTCTTACTTACCGCTTTGACATGCAGTTATTCTTGATGTTCAACGTCACCTGATCATAGACGGTAGGCGGCAGTGCTAAATAAAATATACGATTCGCCTTGAATCCGTTCTCAATCTGTTGCAACTGCTGGTCGAGCAGCTCGTAGCCCCTTCCCACATCATACGGACCGGCAACATAGTTGTTTAGACTCCAGAACTCATTATATTTCTTCTGCTCACTCGATTGCACCTTAAGCCACAAATTATTTAGAATAGAGCCAGCGAACATAAAAATTCTATAAAGTTACTCACCTTCATGTATGGCTGGCAAAGCGCTTTAAGTTCTTGAACAGTTAGCTTTGAGCGAGCATAGCCGCAAATTTTGGTAGGCGTGGGCAGCAGATCGTCGCGATATAGCCACCACAATGTGGGATAGATCTTCTTCTTGGCCAGATCACCCTAAGAGTAATAGAATCCAAAGCTTGATTTGAAATTTAATTGCTCGTTCTCTGTTCCTTACCGACGCTCCAAATACCACAAAGGTGTGCGGTATTTTACCATCAAAGTGGGTCCCCTCACATATCATTGTGGGTGAGTTAAGTGATCTGATGATCAGATCCAGGGTTTCCGAACTCTGGGAGCAGTTGGCGTCTGTAGTAAGGACAGATATTACTTTTAGAAACAGTATCAATACATATGACATATATGAATTCAATATTAATGGTTCTAGCTCTACCTGGTACTTGGCACAATCTAACACGCCACAGAGGTCAGATGTATGACTTTGAAATGGGGAAATGCGTGTGTATCTTTCGATGCGTTTTCAAATACAAGCTGTGAACAAACTAGGGTATTTATAGCTCTACGTCAGATAGCTTCAATAGTTAGCAATTCAATGAGCAATATCAACCCGAACCGACCCATAGTCGACAGCTGAAAACCGAACCGAACCGATCCGAATCGAACCAATCGAAAGTGGGGAAAGCGAGACAAGACGAGGTGTGTCTGACTGTTTTGAATCGGGAAGTGCATTTAGTACTCAAAACTATACTTGCACTAGCACGAGCACGAGCATATAATATTATTAGCAGAGCTCTTGATATGTCTAATATACGTACAGAGATATGACAATCTACTATACTGCGGAAAACCAGAAAGCTGAGAGCAAAGACTTACAAGTACGTGCTCTTAGTTTTCAACGATTGATAATTTGAATACAGACGTCAGATGATTGAAACCCAAAACTAAAACATTAAGTGCTGGTCACTATCAGCGATCTTTACGTGTACTTAAAATTTATCGTTAGTAAACATATTCACTCATTTCATCACATAAAAGGGACCTGATGTAGTATAACTTTTGGAAAACAAAAAGAAAGAAGTCATCTTTCGACCGACACACATACGCTTTGAGCAGACTGCAGCCACAAACATATCGTTTTAAAATTAAAATTCGCCAGCAAAGTATGATCTGCTCTAATGACTCAACAAAGTGTTTAACTTTGGCTCCACAAGGCTTTGGAATGGAAATTTGTACATTTGATTTTTAAAAGGCACAGACACATACACACTGACACGCAACACAAAAGCACTCACTTACGCACACAACCATAGGTATGTAAGCCATTGAAAAATACTTGTGTGTGTGTGTGTGTGTAATTATTTAAGTATACATTTTCAATGTCATTAACGTGGGCAAATTCTCAATGCCAGTTTGCGCTCTCTTTTGCTCTGTTTTAAACTTTTACGTAGAATGGTGAACATTTGCTTTCTTATGTTTAGAGTGAATATGCTACTAATAATAACAACAATAACGGCAATTAATATTAACAATAACAACAACAACAACGTCGGCGTCATGGGGAGATAATTGCAGAGCGAGGTGCACTCATTTCAATTGAGATAAGCCGCCGATTTGTAGGTGACCCTTCGACACAATTTGAAGGGCGATCATGGCGAGCGCTCTCACTCACTCCCTCGTTCTCTCAGTGCAATGTCCGCAGGCAGTGTGACCCAGTCCGCCAGTTACCACACCACAAGAGTACTCACATTTTTTGCATTCGTCACTCAGCAACGTACATACATATATGTATGTACATACATTTATATGTATGCAAATATATAGTAATTGTGCATTACAAATAGATTGTTACTTACCGACTTTTAACATGGCTGCTGTTTTCCGTCAGTGTTGTTAGCTGAGGCAGTTGCTTTTGTTTACGTATTTTCCATATACCTTTGCAATGGTATTTGATAATATTTGGCCACACTTTAAAGATATTAACAACAACAAAAAAAAGCGCTTGCAGTGATCTTCTGTATTTTTTCTTTGTTTGTAGTAATTAAGGCTGAAGCAATTTGTTAAGCTTTTGACCAATAATTTGAATAAAGGTCAAGTCCACAAAAATGTGATTTTAGCTTTGGTTTAGTCACATGCACACTCACATGCACACTCACACACACACACACGTAAACTCATACGCTCATGCACCTGCACGCAAGCGCAATGTCAGTGAAGCTTTTTTATTTGGTATTTGTAGGTTTTGCTTGTCCGTTGTCAAGCCGCTAGCAGCGCCCTCAAAAAACATACGATATGTAGCTTAACACGATCACAACGCGAATGCGTCAAAGCAAACGTACAAAGCGCACATGAAGCAGCGGCAATGGGCAATGCCATCAGCAGCAGCAACACCAACATAAACAACAACGCAAGCCTTAAAATAACAAAAACAAGTAAGCAACAGAAAAAACAAATGAGCACGTACAGTCGGGCGTAACCGACTGAGAAATACTCTAGTGACTTACAAGATTTACAAATATTTAAAGTAGATTTTTAGTAATCTACTGTAAAAAATAGCCTGTAAAATAGCGGTAAATATTGGCTTTGGGGAGTGGAGTGGCTGAAAAAATTTACGTAGAGTTCCTAGTAACCTTCCTCCCAAGTTTGGAATATGTAGCTCTTAAATTACGGTAGATTTAGGCTTTTGGGAATTTGGGGACGGAAGTGGGTGTGGCTGAAAAATATTATTGAGAAGGTTACTAATAATCTTCCTTCCAAGTTTGGTATTTTTAGCTCTCAAATTGCTAGATATATATGGCTTTCTGAGAATTTTGGGGATAGGAGTGATGGTGGCCAAGCAAATTTTGTTGGACGATCTTAGTAATCTACCTTCCAAGTTTGCAAACTATACTTTTTAAATTTCGGGAGACATGGGCTTTTATCGTTTTTAGGGAAGGGCTGGGTCCAACGGTTTTTTCAAGATTTTTAATGGGTGTTACTAGCAATATACCTTTGAAATCCTAGTCGAAGTAGCACTTAAATTTTTACACAGGCCAGTGTATGTTCCAAGTTCCAAGTCTCTATCTCTAGTGTGTAGAAAAAAGTTGCGTTCAAACAGACATGACTGGCACTGCACACAAGCCATATACTATGATACCTTCTTTATCAGAGTGTACGTGGAGCACTGAAACTTTCAGTTTGAATGCGGCGGCAACCAGAATGCTGCTTCTCTTCTGTGCATGAAAATCCCACACACATATATGCTTGCCTAGTGGAGACATTGGGTAGCCAGTGTTGTCTAAAGACAACATTTTTCAATTGTTAAATGAGTTATCTTTACGGTGCCATGGTTGCGATTACATTACCAGTATACACCAATATATTGCTGTGCCGGCGCGTTAGCGTCATATTAAATGGCAACGGAACATTTCGTGCATTTATTTGATTTTCCAAAGAAAAAAATTTGCACTTACCTCAGTACAGGTATGCCAATGACAGTGTTGTACAGCCTTAACGTAAAGTATTCTGTATGTTTGATTTGCAAGGTAAACTACAATTTTATTATTTTATTTTCACATGCGTTTTATTTAATTTATTTTTTAATGAATATTTCCTAGCAATCATTTATATACTATTCATAAATTATCTGTTATAATATTTACTAGCACTGATATATATTTTTACTCGAAATGGCTAAACTATTTTTGCTCTTACGTTAATCTGGCAACTCTTTTCCCCCTGCTGTTTTGAGGAGCAATGCGGCTCTATGATTTTTAAAAAAATTAATAAAGAATAGTATATTCCGCTAGAAAGTAGTTATAGCAAAAAGGAAAATTATTTAATCCGATGGTTAACGATTGAAAACATTAGAACAAAAGCCGGATTGCAGTAAATTATGTACATAAATAAATATGTCGCCGGAATAAACTATTTTTGCGGGTTTATTGATTTGCGAATATTGATTTTATCGATTTCGCAGCCCCCTAGTGGACGTAGCACTCAAATTTTAACACTTGTCCTGACGCGGGCGTAGACTAGTAAATTTTCTAAGATTCAAGTCTCTATTTTTAAGGGTGTAGAACAAATTTGCGTTCATACATACGGACAGACAGCATGACGGACATTGCACAAATCCAGTATACTATGTTACCTTGGGAATCAAAGTATAAAAACCCATAGCTTGAGCGATAGATGTTGACATTAATACATTAATATTAAGTATCGGAGCAGGCGTTTGCTTATTCATAAGAATACACATAATCTCAAAGTAGGCTACGACTGAATAGAAAGCAGTATTTGAATTGAATTGAAATTTGTCGATACAGTTGGTTTCCATTGCAATCTGAAAATCGGGAGATCGGCTGGGGCGCTTCAATCTTACAGTGAAGGGGCATGGCAAGTGTGTGGAGTTTGTGAAGAACTATAATTTACCCTTTCTCATGGTTGGTGGCGGTGGCTACACCATACACAATGTTTCCCGCTGCTGGATTTATGAGACATCTGTCGCCCTCGGCATGGAAATAGCCAATGAGTTGCCCAAGCGGCCCGATTTTAAGCTGATGTCCGAGCAACATGATGAATCAGAATACGTCGGTGTATCTGGAGAAGATCAATCGTCGTCTGTTTGAGAATCTTCGTATGTTGCCACATGCGCCTGATGCAATCAACGATGAGTCCGACGACGATTAGAAGGTCGACAAGGACGAACGTCTGCCGCAGAGCGACAAGGATACTCCAACTCGGAGGATGAGGGCGAGGGTGGCAGGCGGGATAGTCGCAACTACAAAGGGCAGAGGAAGCGGCCACGACTCGGCACTGAGCCCATCATCACCAATTCCAGCAACAAAACATCCTCGGAAGTCTCCACCGTTGTTAAGGATGAGAAGGTTGAGGCCGTTGATGGCGAGAAGCTCTGGAGGAGGCCGCTGCAACACTAAGGAAGAGCGTCGTATATTTCCGAGTGAATCCGTTGCAGTCCTTCTCCTGTTGCCCATTTTCATTTCAAAGCGCAAATTTCGCCGCACAATCCCAGCAATTTAATCGGCATTGGCCCGTCTACATCCAGAGACCTTAAGCATCCCCAATCACCTGCTATCAGCTGACTTTAGCGACGATGTCAACGTCAACGCCAACGTCGGCGAGGAAGACGACATCGATAATTGTTGACATTAAAGTGCAGATCCCGAAATGGTCCGTTTAGGAGGCAGCGCAGCGTTAATCAGGCGGCCGCCTCCGTATAATGTGGCGGCAACTGCAACAAACAAACAACAAAAGCAACATCCAATATGTTAAAATAATCAAATTAGAATTGTATTTGAAATTGGATAAGAGGCAGCACCTTGATATTTCCGTTTCCGCGGAGAACATTGAACATAAAGCACAAGCAAATGCAGCAATATTAATATATAACACTCACAGCACAAAAAAGACAACAATAAAAAAAAATAATAGAACATCAAATTAATAACGAGAAGAAAACAAAAACAAAATTTTTCAATACGCGTGCGTACGTCGATTTTGGGTGACTAGCAGCGGCGCCAGCATCGAGGCAAAGAAGTAGAACCAAAACAAAACACAATCAGCTAATGCTTACGTCGTTTTTTTCTATTGATTATTTCATTTTTTGTTTCCGTTTTGCCCAATTCGGCAACAGCATTGCGACAGCCAGCCAGCAGCAGCGAAAACAATAATAAATCACACACACAAACAGCAATCCAATTTTCTTATGTGACGCTCGCCGCACACAAAGCCCCCCGTACGATAACAACTGATTTCGCTGCCGCTTGCACTGGTCCATTCCGATACGATCAGTGCGAATCAGCTGTCTAACTGACAGTTCAAGCGTTGATGTGGCAACGCCTAACACAAGATCTGGCAGTGCTAATAAGTGGCATTAGACGACACTGACGCACCGGCAACAGCACTGCTTGAATACCCATACGAATTTTAGGTAAAACTTTTTATGTTACAACAAAATAGGTAACTGTTCAGTTCAAACCGCATTACTTTAGCTAAGCGTTCGCTTCATTTAAATACATATTTGTGTGTGTGTTTTTCTTGGTGCCTGGCGGCAAAAACAATGACAGCATCAAGCGAGACAGAAAGAGACGCAGAGAGAGCGAATTAAAATAGCTTGGTGAAAATTGTGCCGAATTTCTTTTCCATTTGCCTTATTCAAATAATTATGTTTGCATTGTATGTACAAATTTGCAGCATTCGTGACACAGTCGCAGCCGCGAATTCAAAACATTTGGCTCAGTCTCTGAAACATCAGCAACAACAACATCAGAAGCAGCGGTTGCAGCACAACAACCAATACCGTTTCTGGTAAGTGCATTCATCAACGCAAGCACAGCATGCTTAATTCTAGAATAAAAATCAGTGGGCTGCGTCTGCGCCTTCACGACACTGGCGCACCGGCCATTTGACAACACTGCATGTGTGCAAAGCAGAAGCAGCGGAGGCCGCCCAAGCTACGAAAAATGTGTTTATAACATTTAAAAGCATACGAATTTTAAGTAAAACTTTTTATGTTACAACTAAATAGGTAAGTGTTCAGTTAATTGAGACAGTGCTGCATTTATTTGAGCAAAACGCATTGCTGTAGCTAAGCGTCCGCTTCATTTAAATACATATTTGTGAATGCATGTGTTTTTTTTGCTGCCTGGCTGCAAAAACAATGGCAGCATCAAGCGAGACAGAAAGAGACGGAGAGAGAGCGAATTAAAATATGTTGATGAAAATTTGCCTTTCTTAATTTGCTTTGTTATTTAATTAATTATGGTTGCATTGTATGTACAAATTTGCAGCATTCGTGCCCAGTCGCAGCAGCGAATTCAACACATTTGGCTCAGTCTCGGAAACAACGGCAACAACACCAGCAGTAGCAGCTGCAGCACAACAACCAATACCGTTTCTGGTGAGTGCATTCAGCAAGCCCAGCATGCATAATTCTAAACTTAATGTTGCTTCTGTTTTTGTTCTTATTACCAGATTTTAAGGGAGAGAGAGCGAGCTGAGGCATGTCGCATACGATTTTATTAGTTCAACCGGGCCCTCGTCCGCAGACGCGAACATATTGCGATTACGAAAGCGTCAACGAGTGCATGGAGGACGTGTACAAGATTTACGAGGAGCATCTGAAGAGGTGCAATCCGAACAAATCAACTATCACCTTTGATATCAGTCAGCTGTTTGATTTCATCGATACGTTCTTCGATATTAGCTGCTTGGTCTATCAGGACATCACCAACACATATGCGCCCTACAATAAGGATTGGATCAAGGAGAAGATTTACATTCTCCTGCGCCAGGCGGACTTCAGTCCAAATGCCTAGAAAACCCCCAATTAAAACCCTAACCAAATATCAACAACAGCAGAAGCAGCAGCAGCAAAACAAAACCACAAATAATTGTTAGTAAAACCACTACTCAGATAGTATATAGAGGCGTTAAATCGACAATAAGTGTATCAGGTTTTTCTGTTTCCTGGCAATTTTTTTTGCCCAGATCTCAGCGCGTCGAAAGATTTGCAGCAACACTCTATCCTAGTATTTTTGTGTCCGAGCTGGCACTCGATTTTCAAAGATAGATGTTGCTGCCATGATCGCACACATTTAAGGGCCTTCGCGACGCAGTTCGACAATAATGGTCCATTGCGCGCACATTCACAACCGCCTACTAGATAAGGTAAATATCTGTCGCACCCACGCACGGACGCATGCTCAAAAAATGCTCAGCGTTTCATTTATCCGAGATTTTGTCCCAGCGAAGTTAAGTGACAATGTCTTGCGTCTGCTGCTCGTCATGCGCCCCTGCAAAATTTTCGTCGTCCGGAGACTTCGAAAAGCCTGATACAATTTTTAGCAATTCGCCTCTATGTGTTGTCTGCGAAAGAGAAAGTGGGATAGAGAGAGAGAGAGAGAGAGTGCGGGCAGAAAGAGAGCGTCCTTAAAATGGCAAGCGGGTACTAATTAATTTTGTACAAATTAAGCTTTTTTATTTTATTTATTTATGTACATAATGATCTCCACTCCGGCTTTTATTATAATGTTTTCAATCGTTAACCATCGGATTAAATCCTTTTTCTGTGTTCTATAATTACTTTCTAGCGGGATATACTGTTCTTTATTTACTTTTTAAGAAATCCTAGAGGCGCATTGCTCCTCAAAACAGCAGGGGAAAAAGAGTTGCCAGATTAACATTAGAGCAAAAATAGTTTAGCCATTTCGAGTAAAAATATATATCAGTGCTAGTAAATATTATAACAAATAATTTATGAATAGTATATAAATGATTGTATAAACAAACTGATCTAAGAACTACTATTTGCCAGCAAGATGTGTGCTATAGCATTTAGCATTTAGCTATTAAGATCAGTGAAAGTCTGAGACAGGTGAGATACGCAGATATACATTCATCTCCATGGATGATACGTTCAAAATTTATTGTGACTGAACCACTTTTTATTATTTAATATATAATTACATATAATTTAGGAATCTGTATTTTCTAACTAATTATGTGTGTGTTGATAAAATGCACAGTGGCTGCAATCGTTGCCAGACCCAAATGGGCCACCTGACATCTCCACCAATGGGACAGCAGCGACAAAGCGACAACGGCAAGACGCCAGCAGAACGCAACAATTCGGCGTTTAATTATAATAAATCATATTGTACAAATTCAGTTATAATAAAGCACTCAAACAAAACAGTTCAGTTTTTTTTTAAATAAAAATATATATTGAATATATATATAATCCCCCTTACCCTGATAACCATATATATATATACATATGTATATAAGTATGACATAAAAATTAATAAAAAAAAATTAAGAATATTAAAACTGCTTTTGTGGAATGGCAGAGTTATGGCTTAAACGCCATTGGCATTATGGCCGAGCAATAAATTAGAGCCTACTTATCCAATGTTATTATGAGACCATCTAGGATAAATGAAACAAGTGAAAAGCATCTCTTTGTTGTAATTTTGTTTTATGGTCTTATTATTACACTTATAGATATGAAAAGAATATATCGCTTACATTCAAATAATTAAATAGGTATACATATTAATTAACTGGTGAGATTTGTGCGAGAATCGCGCTGAAGACTAAATTTTACTACAAAGTACTTTAAGAGAAACAGATTGAAAGTATTCACAGATAAGCTGCCCCTCCTCATCAAAACGAAAGAATTGAAAAGTTTGAAAGAAATTCGCAGCAATCGATGCGGCTATCGATATACTCGAGCACTGTTATCGTTGCCTTAACAGTTACTTTAGCGCATCAATTTGGCGCAACAGCTCAATATTCTGACGCTCCAGATATACTGCCCTTTAGCGATCTCATCCTCCTTGGTACGACGACGATCGCGCGATTTTTTTGCCGCAGCATTATTCTTGCGTCGTCGCTCATAGTAGGCAGCATCATATTTTGCGGCATACAAATTCAATTATATTTTACTTATATTATAATTTTACAGTCGGCTGCAGCCCCTTCTCCCCATCCCTCACCACTTGCAACACTTTTGTGTAATTCAATGTGCATTTTCTCAAAAGTCTGCAATGATGTTGCCGAAATATAAGGAACTTTATGTTCAAAAAATATATATATTTCAATTGTGGCCGAGCTATGGCTTAAAAGCGCATGTAATTTTACAAAAGAAGCTGTAATTCTGCCAAATCCAAACTGATTTTCAAAGGGCATAGTGCGTTAGAATTGGAACGATTTGCTCTATCGAACTTCAAGAATTACGAAGCCATCTAAGATCCTAAACACTCGAAAATGTTAGCTTGCATTATAAAGTTCCCTTCTTTCACGAGATGTTATTACAGAATTTTTGTGAATAACTAGGATCTATATAGCACAAGAGTGAAATAAAATAATTGCTTACCGAATATTATTTGTTTGTTTACATAACGCAAAACCAAATTCTTCTTGACGATAAGCTTTTTCGATATATCGATAATCATAAGCAAAAACATAGAGGATATTGATAAAAATGTTAAATAAGGCGTCCGATTTTTTAAAATTACAAAATGTCATTTTGATCCGTGACTGATGTAAGAGTTAACATAGACATTTCATCTGTCATTTAACTTTCACCAACGTCAGTTGTTAATAATTTTTGCCCGTGAGCTGATTTTCTTTTTTTTTTTTATTACGTGTTGTGTTCTTACAGAAGAGAAGAGAAAAATTAGCAACTTGCCAACGAAACTATTGTCAAAGGAAGAAAGCAAAGCAATTATCTATCAATTATTATAGTTGGCAATATTTGCAATTTGCTGAGGACAAGAAGGCCCCGGACTTGTGTGTGCTGTTGTGGTACGCAATAACTTACTTGGTGTACATAGATTTATATAAATAAATAATAAAGTATGTATATATTAATATTTATATATATATATATATGGCCAATACGCTCAAGGAGGTCTTTCTGCAGGAAATGAATGGTATGCCCAATAAGGAGACCGCCGCGGTCAGTGTGCCCAAAACAAATCAACGCACACGGGCCAAGAAGACCGAAATAGAGATAAGGCGGGAATCGAATCGTCAGGTAATTGCCAGGAAGATAAGAGGAAAATCTGATGCAAAAGTTTCTCCTTTATTGCTAACCATGTCTGTCTCTCTGTTTATGAGAAATGTTAATTATTTTCTTTAAATATCCGCATTTATTGTTTCCTGTTGTCCATTAGCCATGTATTCGGCCACATCTGACTATTGTATCATTTATGTAACTACCATAGCTATCTGTCGGTTGCTTAACTTAAGAATCAAATGTTTTCTGATATCAGGTGTACTCCACATTACATAGATCATTTTTTTTCGTATTATTATTTTTTAAGATCGTTTTAACCGTCATCGTTATTGTAATTGCTGTAAAATTAAACGCATTGCATAAACGAATCGTTATCAATAACCGATATCCGATACATCGTTTATACATCGATCTTATACCCTATTCCAAAAAAAAAGGAACTATTGGATGCAATTAAGCCATGCTGCGAGAAACTGGGAGAGGACATCTCTAAGCCACAACCGGAGTGCGTCTGGGCTGTCTACAAGCCTAAACCTTCTACTGTCAAAGAGCCACCCACGTATGCTACCCCTCAGTATCTTAATTTATCCAGTGATTCGAGCGATTCGGACGATGAAAGCAAACGCCAGCTGAAAACGCTGGATTCCCAGCTGCATGAACTGCGTGAGCTGAAACGCAAATTGGTCGAGAAGGCTTCTGCTAAAAAAAAATCAAGGAACGATGCACTCGGTGCGGCCACACCGCAGCATGCTCACGAAAGGGCACTGGTCATGAACCAGATGACGGGCGGAGGGGGCGCTTGCGCTGGAGCTGGTGGCGGAAAAGGAACAGGTGCCACAAACAAAACACACTTTACTTTAATGGTCACATGTTTAATCTGTTTTTTTTCTTTTGTTTCATGTGGTCTTCCTGCTTCTGTTTTTCTGTTGTTCTGTGCGCTTCGTGCAGCTAACATTTTGAATGCTGGCAGTGTTGGCAGCAGCGGCACTGTTGCTGCTGTTGCTGGTGGCAGCGCCAATAGAGGCATTTCAATTGTGGCTAGACGTGCCAGCTGCTTGCCCCTTACTGGTCATCATTCGGGTGGCAGTGGACAGGTGCAGCAGCCGCAACAGCAACAGCCAACATTAACAGCAGCTGCAGCAGCAGCTGACCCTAACGCGCCCAGACCTGCGGAGCAACTACTTGTTGAAAAAGAGAGACGCAGACGACAGTCGGTAAATACTCATTAACTAATGTAAATTGGCTACAGCTGAGCATTCAATGTTCAATTCAATAATACTACTAATATTATCTGTTCTTTGCAAGTTGAACGCTCATCTAGCTTTTGATTGAAATTTGAATGGAAATATTACAATTCAATTACTAACTTGTAAAATTTGTATGCAGCTTATTACCAAATTAACATATACAAAAGATGACTGACTTTGAGCCGACACTGTAGGAATGTCCACGACGGCAATGTCGTCCTCCCACACTCACAAATCCAAAGCATTGAAAGCATCGCAACAACAGCCACAGGAACTAAAAGCAAAAGACGATGGGCATTGACAACAACAACTAACACTTACAATGAAAAGGCAATTTTCCTTTAACTACAAAAAATTGTAAACTTTTTTTTTTTTATTAATAAAGTAAAATTTATTATTAAAAAAATTTCCTTTTATTCTTTTTTGTATACATTGTTACCTAATTTAAAGTCGTAAGTATATACAATCTACAGAAATCTTATTGCTATAACTGCAGATTTATCTTCGGAGATAGTAATGACAGATGTTTCTATGGATATAGAGTTTATTGTTGTTAAATTGCATATCAATGGCATTGGTGTTTTTATAACCTGTTTTTACATTCCACCTTCTTCAGATAGTTCTCTGTAAGAAGAAGGAAGAGACATATAAGTACGGCTTGACAACAGTAGCGATTCGAAATAAAATAATGGGAGAAGCAGATGCAGTACTCGAATCATATAACACCACCATGAACTGGAAGACCGTTTCCAAGTGCCTTACAGAACATTACGCTGATAAGAGATACTTAAAAAGTCTCAAGAATTGAGCTAAATGGTACATCACCAACTCTCTCTGATCCTCAATCAAATAAGCGTGCAAGATGCCTCCGAGTTTGTTAGAGCTCTGATCAACAATTATCGATGCGAAGCCTTGGATACGTTCATGAGAGCTTAAAACGGAGACTTACCACGACTCTTAGCAATCAAACTGCCAAGAGATCGTAGTCATGCCTTGCACCTGTGCAACTTGGTGGAAAACAAAACAACAAATTTAAACAACAAATACAAACCTTACCACCCAGAAGCTATATTTCAGTACGTCAGTTAAGTAAGCCGCCACAAGCCACTAACTCCGGACAATAGAGAAATTTGACCAAAAATAACTTATCAGATAACACAACAACCTAAACAGTTTCCTCAGTCACCACATTATATATTTTTCAGGCCTAAACAGACATCCAAACGCCTCCGCGCCCATTCTTCCCAAAACCAGAGCCAAAACCTGTACCAATGGAGATAGATAACTCCATCAGAAGCAGAAATATCAATTACATGTACAAAAATTTCAGTTTTTTATTTGATTAAACAGTTTTCAGATCATGAATATTAATTATTCTTAAGGTTGACCTTAATTTTTAATTTTTCGAATATAAGATGTAGAGAATGTTTTCATTCTAAGAAATGGTGACTACTTAATTGTAGATATTTTATAAAACGGATCGATGCAGTCAAAGCCAGCTTTGCTAGTGGGTCCCATTTTCATGATCACTTCATCGGATTGGCTTTCTTTGCTAAACTCGCTACTGAACTTCATAGACATCTGTTGTAAATCGCCACAAATATTTTCATAGACTAGCGTGTCATGCAGCTTAAGCTGTAATATAGCAATCTTGCCCAGGTACCGCAGTTGACCCATGGACAAGGGGCGCCCGGAAAAGGTGCGCACCGATTCCTTGACATTTGTAATCTCATCACAGGTCAGCTCGGACGGATGCAGGTTAAAGGTAAGCGATATGGCTTCCTGTAACGTGCAAAGACCTCGATCCTTTCGAGCCATGCACCAAGCCACAAAAGTATCGGAAATTCCATTGATTCTTAGCTTATGCCGATGCAACAGCAAATCGCATATCCGATGGCTGTAATGCATTATCTTTCGAGGACACTCCGCCTCCAGCAACTTGGCCAGCTTTCCAAAAATCGCGCCCAGAGCTTTTAGATCAAATACATAGGTGTTATTTGCCGTGGCAATAACCATGACAGATGCATTACAATGCCGCCCATAAAAGAAGGGCTCGACCAGCACAGAAATGATCGCCTGGTCGCTTATGTGGCTCAGAGCACCATGAAAGGCTTGGTCCGTTTGCTGAATAAATATTATGCGCTTGAGTTTTTGGTCCAGCGACGACAATTCATGGGGCCGAAGGGGGTAACTTCTTATGGGTTTCTTTTTCCATTCAGTTGCTGAAGCGAAAGAATTTTCGCTTCCACTGTCGTCCTCAAAGCAATTTCCGATCATTGCTGTATTATTTGGTTGCGCTTTTAAAAATAATTTCGATGAAATCCAATTTAATAAACTTTGCCCGCCAGACAGAAAAAAATTGAACAGCTGTTAAATGAGCGAGCTCAACATATCTGTTTGAACATTAACGCAATAATGAGCATAGCGCAATAATGACTGCTGTGTAAAGTAACAGCGCTGTTTAAGACAACGGCGGCGAAAACAATTGCTGGCTTTATTGTAGGCGGAAAAGTCGACGACGCTTCGAAATGCGCTTGTCAATTGCAAAAACTGGTGTGAAATCTTAACAATAAAAGAGTCCCAAAATGTGTACATCGGCGAAAGAGAAGAAAGCGCTCCCCCAAGCCAAATTCATTGACTTGACAAATGAATCACTGGAAATTCGCATGGACGCATTGGAACATGTTGAAACATGTGTCATGCGGTGCTTGCATCATGGAGATGTAATCAACTTAAAGCCGGTGTTTTTGGTAAAGCAACTGATCCGCTGGTTTGGCTTCACACCACCAACAGCCCCCGATCGCGTCCTGATCCTGTTGCTCGGGATGATGCGCTCCGACTACGGCGATGATTACGACAAATATTGCGTGTCGACAGAACTTGGTATTACACTGCTGGATAAAGTAGAGAGCCTGCTTGATATTGTGTATAACAGTTCAGGTAACACAAAAATCAAAATAAGTTGTTCTCTTGCGCTGATAAGAAGATGTTCAACTCTATTCCTATTTTTGCAGGTGAATCACAGAGCAGCATAAGCGAAATGCCATTTTCAGTCGATGGCTTCCATCTGCAGGCTGAAGACTATGAAACAGCTTGGTCACGCGCCACCCTAAACGACTTAGATACAATGGCAACCAATGTGGATTGGCTAACAGTGGAAAACAATCAGCAGATGCAGCAGCAATTGATTAATATACAAATCAAAGTATGCGACTATCCCGTTGAGAATCTACTGCAGACGCCGTACATGTACCTCCACTTGCTGCACATGCAAAAGTTGCAGCAATCGTCAGAAACATTGTTTCACATTAATCGTGCCCTGCTTACGATTCATAAGCTGATGCAGCATCGCATTGGCAAGCTCACCAGGACAATCCATTATGCCAAGTGTATTGAATCGGTTGTGGAGGCGAATCTACGATTGCGTATATCCAGCGCTTTGAGTCTGCTGCTACTGTGCACTGTGCTCACAATTGGCAACCGATCGAACTGATTGTTGGAGGTGATCAAATTGTTTGCTCAGCTAGGCGCACACATGCCCGGTCACCATTTGCAGCGACTGGGTGGCATTGTGCACGAATTAAAGAGCTACTGCAACAGCAACTATGTGTCAAATGTCATCGAGATGCGCAACATGGCAATGGACATGGTATTGATGCCGCGACTGCGATCTCTGATATTTAATGGATTACTGCTGGATGTGATAAAGCAGAATGCATCCACCATCGATAGTGCAACTGGTCGAACGCTGCTGCAACCGTTGATGCTGGACAGCAGCTGTTTGTGCTGTGTGCCGCACCGCCGGCATGGTTTGTGCCCGCTGTACGGCTTGATCATTAAGGAGAATACAAGGATGCCATGGCGCGTGTGGCCTACATCCTTATCGGGCAGGACCAAGAGCACACATATTGGCCAGCAATGCATGAGCTGTCCCTGGACCTGCCCGGCCATAATCTGTGCGTGATTAATCCACCAATTAAGTACGCCAGCATATTCTGCCATCGCAGGAGTGCACCATTCTGCTCCGTGTGCTGTTTGTCTGACGCAATGCATTTTCCTGCTGCCCTACTCGCAACAGTTGTGCGCCGAGGCGAGCACCTGCATATTTCTTCTGCTCTTTGACGAGCACATCACTGCTAAAGAGAGATGTCTCCAGCTGGTCGTGGATCTATCTGCAATGTCGCTGCCGGTAACCTATGTGCTGAGCAACAGTGTCTCGCCCACAGTTGACAGGCACGGACTGGCCATGCAGGAGCACTTGCGTGACATTTGCCGCATTTTGCCGGCAATGCGGCGCTTGATGCCCAATATTGGCGTCTCCTTCTGGCGCACTGTGTCTGTGGCAGTCCGGGGGATATGACTATGTCCGCGATTCGTGAACTGGACATTAGCTACGAGCATCAGAGCATTGGTTCATGCCACCCAAGTGCATCGCCAGTTGGAATATCAACTGGTCGAGGCAGCAGCCACGAGATGCTGCAACAGCTGGTGGCCAGCATTCAGATGTTCCTGGTCTACATGCGCGACGAATTGAAGCCCGTTCAAGCCAAACGACTGTGGATTCTGTTGCACAAGTATTTACGCCTAATCCCCAGCAACGATGCGGATCGCAAGTTGTATATCGAATTGTTGGCGCTATGCAGCTGTATGCGCCATCGTTTGCCCCAGGTGCTGTACGGCTTGTGAGAGGAACTCACAAATGATCTGGCTCACAGTTTGATACTGCACAATAACAATGTGTCGCTGCATCTGCTGCACCTGATCGCCGAGTGTCTGGTGCTGCTCATATCCTCGCCACACCACAACCAGACCAACAACAGCTGAGCAATCAGCCATTGAAACTTGAGGACACCAAACAACAGGTGAGCAGATTTATTTCAAATAGTATTTCTGATTTGGCCATTATAATTTTCTATTTGTCTCGCTTTCTCTCTCTTTCTTCCTCATTCTCTATCTGCTTATAGTCTTGTTATCAGCAGTTCGTGCAGCTGTCGAGCAGTCTTAGAACAAACACCCAGACTGGAGCCCAGTGGCAAAGCGACAGTCTGCTGACCATCTGTCAGCTGCAGTCGAACAGCAAGTTCAGGCCTGACGATAGATGGAAGTCTGGCTTTGGATTGAAGGTGCTGCGCTACCTGATGGGCCTTTGCTGTCATGCTGGAGAGGTGCACACTTTGGTCTGGGTTGCGGTGGCCAATTGGTGCATGAGCAGCCGTGGCAAATTGCCTAGCGTCCTGCTGAACTTTGATGATTTTCTACCTGGCCTGGATGAATGTTGTGTCGTTACGTTGCTGAATGCTATTGAGCTGATGCTGGTGCGGGAGCTGACTGGACGTTTCTTTGAGCTGCTGATGCCGCATATTGGCACCGATGCCTTCAACCTCCTGATGCATCAGCATTCGTTCCACAAGGAGGCAAACTTGGCACTCGGCACACTGCATGTGGCCTCGAGTATTTGTCGGCTCCACTCATACAGCGATCATGTATGGCTTAAGTTCGGACTACGGAACTGAGCAGCAATATACATTGGCAACGCTATCGTTGCTGCAGGCTTTGGTGCTTAATTCCAGAGAGGAACTCAATGTACTAGTCATATTTGAAGATATATAGAGGGTGGCGAGACGGTCACGGACACGGTCAAGGACACGGACATGAACACGGACGGCGACAGGGAGAACACCTTGAACAAACAACTTCAAATGCTGCTAAGCTTGAAAACCGTGGCGAAGCAAAAAAAAATCTAAATCAAAAACGCCAACTAATCCTATGCAAGAAGACCCGGAACTTCTCAACTCTATAATATGAGCTGCACTATCCGATCGGCAAATACAGCTTCCATCCAGCAACACAGAGTCATGTGCAGGTCTGTGAAGTGCTCGGCAATCTGCTATGGCTGTCATCCCAAGTGACAGACATGGCAGCTAGCTGCAAGCTGATGCAACGCGTTCTCCACCTGATCGAGACTTGCCTCGAAGTGACTTTCCATAGTGTTTGTTCACAGAGACATCAATCGAACTATGATAAATAAATGTTGGCAAAAAAGGAGTAAAAATCATATTTGATTCATTTTGTTGTTACAAAATACATTTATATATTTTGGGCATCAACCAGCTAGTGTGTATATATATGTGTACATATATTTTTATTGTATATAGACTTTATAATTGTATATGTAAAATCGAAAAAAAAATCGCACGTTTCTCACTAGTTGCATCTATAAAACACGGAAGCCTGCAACATTCGTTTAGGAATACGGAGTAGAACTGCTAAATTGACGAAAGAAACAGGATTGCAAATTCGATGATCTCCGCAAAGAGGGGGGATTGGGGGAGGACACTAATACAATTAGTCGGAGGCTTCACGTTGCAGCTGCTCCAATGGCGACTCAGCGCCGCTGGCCATCTCCTCCTCCTCCGAGTAGTCCTCATCGTGGGTGTGAGTCACCACAGTGGGCGTAGATGGGCGCGTGTGCACAATAGAGCTCTGTAAATAGAACTCAGTTTAAATATATAATTGCTTCAAACACATAAATATATCATTCGGAATTTAAACAGAAACCTATACACTAAAAAAAAAAAGATGAACTAAATATGAACTTAATATGAAAATAAATAAAAAGTAAGCTGTTAAATATATATAAATATAATAAAAAGTAAGCTATAAATATATCCTGGATATGCTCATATATCTATTTACTATTATAACTCACAGCGCGATGTAAGTCCTTGCAGTCCTTGCCATCTTTGGCGTCCTTGGCTTCCTTGGGCTCCTTGGCTTCCTTGGCATCCTTGGCATCTTTGACATCTTTGACATCTTTGACATCTTTGACATCCTTGACATCCTTCGCAGCATTGACTGCCGCGTTGCTGCTGCTGCTGCTGCTGATGGACACAGTATCGTCGTTGCGCAGTGCCGAGCTGAGCTTGGAGGCAGTAATGATGCTACTGGCATCCTCAATGGCCGCTGACAATGAGCTTGAGCTTGAGGGGGGCGCGGGCGGCTGATGGGCCTGATCGTGGGCGACCGTTGACTCGTGTGGCAGCAGCATGGCCGGAGCGCGGAACATATAGGAGAACGGGTAATAGATGAGATTGAGGAGCGTAGCGGCATAGACGTCGGCATATCGCACCACCTGGCTGGAGAAGAAGGTCTGGCGTGAGCCCGAGCGGAATAGGGAGCCCATCATGCCATAGGACATGTCCATCTTGTGTGTGACGTCACGTATACAGGTTCGCAGCTGCGATATATCCGGCTTGACTTTGGCACTGGAGTCCAAATCACGATACAGATCGCCCAGCTTAATGTCCAGATTCTGTAGCTCCGCGAACAGCTGGCACTCGTCCGTCCACACGTGCAGCTCACGAACCAGCTCCGGCACAATGAGGAACGTGCGCCAGCCGCGTATCTTCTTCGACTTGAGTATGTCGCCAAAGATGTGATCGCCCACATAGAGCACATCCTTGCCCTTGGCATTGATGAACTTGGTAAATAGCTCGCACGATCCACCCGAATACACCTGACCCGGCTGCAACGGACCGATGTGCGTGCCAATCTTTAGGCCACCCGTCTTCGTATCCACCTGACGCAGCACGGTGCCCTCATCGAAGAATAGCGGCTTCCTTGCATCCACCACAATCACATCGAAATAGCTCTTCCAGTCACGATGTGGCTCATCGATAGTCGCGCCGTGTGGAAAGTCAAACAAATACGTCATGATCTCATTGGTGTAGGTGTAATCGCTGTTGGTCAGCATGAAGAGCTTGGCTCCGGATTCGCGTAAGCGCGACAGGACAGTTGGCAGACGCTTGTCCTTCTTCACATAGTACGCCATGTTCTGCAGGACGACACATGAAAAGATTCAGCAAAGTTTTTATATATGTACATATGTATATGCAAAAATGTATGCTGTATACAGCGATAGATATATATTATATAGCAAATCATGATTGTCATACAATGTTCTCGTACAAAGTTTGTGACATGTGTGTCAACCGAAACCAAAGAAATGTATCTATGAGGAACAAAGTTTTAATGACTTATGTTGTGCACATTCAGAGAATACATTTATGATTGACAGAGTAGAATTAATAAGCGTATATAGAATTGTGTTGATTTGAAGTTTGTAGAGCTAATAAAAAAGGTTAATTAAAGGGTGTGACTTACCTGTGTGGTACGACGCTTCAAATCGCCATCGGAATGCACCCAGTCGACGGCGCGTCGCACGTCTTGGAAAATCGACTTATAGGTAAATAAAAAATCACCAGCTTTGATGCCGCGTTCAACGCTGTTGAGATACAGATAGAGAAAGAGAGAAAGAGAGAGAGAGAGAGGCAGAGAGAGAGAGAGAGAGAGAGAGAGAGAGGGAGAGAGAGAAAGTAGGTGGAAATAGAGTAATAGGCAACAGAATTATAGTTTCGACTATGTGAAACCTTGGCTATGCCCACAACTACTCAACATATTTTGAAGAATTCCGAACTCACCGAACGAATTCATCGCTGTTTGTAAAGAAATCGGTTAGACAGGCCAGCAAATAGGTTTCCGGTAAATTGAATAGAGTGTTCAGTACATAAACCCTGGACTCGTCCAGTTTGAGAAACTTATTGGGATACAGTTCGTAGACCTGATGACTGATGCAGATGGGCTTCAATTAATAGCATTCAGAAGTTGTTGTATGGTATGGTAACACTTACTGCTTGATGAACTCAAAGCCATGCACACAGACCAGTATATTGCCATAGGCATCAACTTTGAGCAGATTTCCATAGAGCGTATCGAACCACAGGCCACGCACTGGAAATGTTGGATCATACTCGAACTGCAATATCTCCTTCGGGTAGCCCATTGAGACTAGGCGCTCCTTCACCAAATTGAATCCCAGCTGCTCATATTGCGGTGATTTGTATTCTAAATGAAGCAAGATACAAAATAGTAAAAATAGTAGTGGTATTTGTAGTGACTCACCAGCGAGTGTATAATCCATATCGAAGCCATAGTACTTGATATTCTCCAAATGCAGCGATCGGTTCACAAAAACTCTGCAATTAATTAAATTGTGATTGGCATTAATAAAATCATTTGGCTATAAGGAAAAAAAACTGTTTTATATGTATATAAATATAAAGCTAAGTAGTGAACCTTTTCAATTGGAAAACCCTTTCCGATTTCGACAAAATGACCATCCCGACGACCGCTTTGAAAATACGGATAGTTTTTTCTGGAGGAATATCAACTTAAGTTGAAGTCAGTTAATATATAGCATACCCACGGGCGCTGTGCATAAAGTTAATGCTGGAATCAAAGGTTCTACAGCTTCTTATGTTGTCAAATATGCATACAATTAGATGATTATAATAATTTAACTGCCAACAATTATCCATAATATAAAAATATTTCATATATGTAGGTTTATCAGCATCCTTAGTTTGAGGAACAACATAGTTTTGCTTTTTTTTTCAAGATATCCGTGGATTGCCAAAGCCTTTGAATATTTGTTCATAAAGTTATGCATATTTTGTTGAGTTGGCATTCACCGATGACTGACGCTGGTAGAGTTCAATTCAAATCGGGTTATCACAAAATTACAATTCGCTTCTCAATCATTAACTTGGCTGCGGTTGACATCCGTTGCCGCGAGGTCAAAAGTTTATCAAGTCGCAGTTGCAGTGCGCCAATGTGGCGGAATCGAATGAGATTCAATTAATTATATATTTATGCACATACATACATATGTATATATATGTAATCAATTGCTGTAAAATGATTTTCGACTGTTGTGCAATGTTTCAAAGATAGGACTCGACGCGGCGAATGGTGTCCTCGTTGCTGGTCCCTTTTGCGGCCAACAATTAGTGTAAGGAAAACTTGTTGTGGGCGACGACACGCTCTCCCGTCCATTTGGCCACTCACAACTTTGCTGTGGCAAGGACACGCCCACCAGCGACGAGCCCCCATTGCGGCAAAACTCATTAGAAGCAGCAGCAGCAGCAGCAGCAGCAGCGTTGAGAAAGTGGGGGCCGAAGGATGTGGTGCGAGGGGCTCGCTTAGTTTGCGCATTCTTTTTGAGTTGACCTCAAAAAGGGATGGAAAAAGGGGCATGCGAATTTCATTAGGCAACTTGCAAAAGCTTTCAAGCCAAATTGAGATGTTTTTTCATAAAAATTTGTTAGCCGATTAGCAGAGTATCAAATCATAAAACAATAACTATTGTTAAAATATTAAAGCTGTATTTGATCATGGCAATAATGAACAAAAACATTATACAAGACTCAACTACTCATGATGAGCTGTAACTATTTCTTAATCTTAATCTTAATTGCATTTTACCTTCAGCTGATGCCAAAAGCTCTTAAGTAGTTATTCAAGAAGCTTTCAAAAGCACATTGTTTTTTATTTCAGCTTTTTTTTTTTTTTGGTTTTTCGCTAAATTTGGTGGTTGTTATTGTTGTTCAGTGCGCTTATTTATTTTGTTGCCGCTTCAGTTGAAAATTTGCCAAATAAGCGAAAAGTTGCATCCTTGCGGCAGACTCCTGCTGCTTTTTTTGATTTGGATTTGCTTGTTGTTTAACCCAAATTCGAAAAAGTGCATAAATCGGAGAGGGACGGCCAGACAGACAGTCAAACAGTCAAACAGAGGGACGAACAAGAATTCAAAATATTTGCAAGCACACAAAAACTATAAATTTTATTTACATAACACGTACAAATCGAGCCGAGATAAAAATAGAATTTCATTAAGAAATTTCAGAAATAACCAGAAAATCCCAATAAAGCTATCATATTATAAAGTCCGGCTGTTGCTGTCCCTCTATAAATAGCCAAAACTTAATGCAAATTGTCGCTAATCTGACGATTTCATTTTGCCGATGCTGTTGTCGTTGTTGGCGTGGTTCTGTTTGCCTCTTTTGCCATCAATTAAAAAAAGAATGAAAAAAAAAAAAAATAAATATAAATACATAATTCTAAAAATACAAACAAAATGCAATGCCATAAATCATAGGGGTTTATTATAGAACGCGTCGCACTTTGGCGATAATTAAGTAAATATATCTATGTCTATGTATAATTTGAAAATGTGCAGAGTTAAAAGGCCAAAGTATGTGCGACCTTGACATAACAATGTCAATCAAGGGTAAAACAACTGAGAAACTAACTAATTCACCATGTGTGACACAAGGTTGTCGTTACGATGTAGAGGCTGGCTTTGAGTGAGCTAAGACAAGTCAATAAAGTCGGTATTCAGGGCGATAAAATTGCCAAAAGTGCAGCCAGTCCACCTGAGCCGGGTTATCTCAATGCGAAAAGCAAGCTTCTAAAGGAGCCAGACATAGTTTAGGCTAAATACCCAATGTATGCATAGAGAGCAAAAACAATCTTCCGATAATTAAAAGTGTCCGTAACTTATATACATTGTGAAAATCTGTCTAGAAATAGACGCGATAATAGACAGTCTGAAATTTACCCAGCTCTCTCTGAACATAGGCAAAATCATATCTGATCAAATTAAGAATGAAGCTCATTTATCAGGCTAAGCAAAACAGGTCCAAGGCAGACATTGACTTTAGCCTTATTTTGAAATGAAATACGTTGATTTTTAAGGAAAATAAATTATCATATTTTGCTATATAGAATACAATCTTTGTTGTCAAGTTAATTTAAAATCTTCAATAACTTGTCGAACACTCTTTCTCTGGATACACAAAATGTTGACTAAAGTTATATCTTTAAGCACATTAAGCGTAAATCAAAGCAAAGTCTTGACCTTAGTGAAGTGAGTGGTTCCTTAAAGAAATTTAAACACGATTCGATCAATATATATCGCGAAT
This sequence comes from Drosophila kokeensis, assembly GCA_035042145.1. Classification (NCBI taxonomy): domain Eukaryota; kingdom Metazoa; phylum Arthropoda; class Insecta; order Diptera; family Drosophilidae; genus Drosophila; species Drosophila kokeensis. The sequence continues at coordinate 711,876 of JAWNLT010000657.1, read as the reverse complement.
AGTTATACTCAATATAATTAATGTTTATTTTGTGGTGTTTCGCTTTTCACATACATTTCATTTGCGATGTGAAAAACGTGGCAACACACACACACACACACACTCGTATATGCATGTACATACATACATACATGTATATGTACATGAAAATTGATGTCCTTTAAAAATGAGAGCGTAATATGGCGTAGGAGCAATATAAATTTATGGCTCTTTATAACATCAAAATGCTGTAATTGGCTTTTTATGAATTGCGCACCCATCAATAAATACATATGTACGTATGTCTATATATATATATATATATATATATATATGTATATGTATGTATGTCTGTATGTCATTCAAATAGTGTGATGAAGTGATCAGGCGTTGCGTGGACGCAATCAAGTGCAAATCTTGTTATTGCAATTGAGATCATGAGAATGTATACATACATACATATATGTATATACACATGTATGTACTTATTTACGTATGCTCGAATACATTGATAATGCGATTGCCAGCAATCAAAAACTGATTACCCAAGTGCATCGGAGAGCAAATCCCTGAGCACGTTAACTCAAATCGCAAAAACATTACAAACATTTGTATACCGACAAAAGTGTAGAAGAATGTTTTCATGGCTGAAAGAGGTCTATTCTTGCTCTTTAGCAATTAATGTTGTTGTTGTTGTCGCTGTTGTTGTTGTTGTTGGTGTTGTTGTTGTTGTTGTCGCTGTTGTTGTTATTGTTAATTGCCATTTTAATTGGGCTGTTGACATTTGCATTTTTTTTTATTAATTAACAGATTGTTCTGAATCAACAAAAATGTTGTAAACAATATTTTTGAAAGTTGTTCTGCTGCAATGGCTGTGCATTATAAACGTAACAAAATGTGAATGAATAATATGTTGTTAGCCAAAAAACGAAATCATACAATTTGTATATTTATTAAGTACATATATTCAAGTGCAATTTTGATAGATGTAAAAGAGATACGCAGCTAAAGCTGCCAAGCAAAAGCCCATTTTATGTATTTGCCCATTCTCAATTTACATTTACTCTACAATCGAATTAAATTTATATTAGCTGGGCCTTTGAGGATAAGGCCTAAATGGGTTCACTCTTCAAAGGCTCAGCTAATGGAAACATAATTTGATTGTTTTCCTTTTTTTAGACTGGCTTATCATATCGCTTAAACTCTCCCTTTTAACATCTTAGCTCGCAAAAAAATCACATATCACAAAAATATAAAATAAAATACATCGAAAATCGAATACTTCTAAAAAGTGGAAACACAAACAAACCTTTATATTTCGAAAAAAAATACATTCTGAAATTCACATAATAGAAATAGAATTTTGCTCACTCGACTGCTGTGTCAGAGGTTAGAGGTTATTGTCTGCTTCAGTGTCTGGGCTTCGGTTTTTATAATTATACTTTCTGCATAATGAGCGGAGTTTCCATTGGAGCCAAAAGTATGGCAAGCAATGGAAAATTGAGGTTTCCTCAGCTCATTTTATTTATTTATTTGACGAGTGTGTTTGATACTTACGACTTTAGTGGCTGTGACATGGTTGTTGCCCCAACACCTGCCACCAGATGTTGTGTTGTTTTTGCCTTAAAATTGGCATTGCAGTCGTTTGAGTTTGAGCTTGTAATGTTATTGTTGCTATTGTTATTGTTATTGTTATTGTTATTGTTGTGCATTGTGTTTCGCTTCAGCTTATGCGATAAGACTTAAGCATTTGCTCTTGGGTTTTATTTGCTGGGAAACTCTAAAGGATGCCGCAAGCTGCACTAACAAAGAAATACTATTATTAAATTGATGGCTTTATGGAGGATGACTTGACACATTTAGCCAGAATGCATATCAAGTTTGAACAGGCTTTATGGTGTCCGACAAGTGTCAAGTTCGGCTCTAAGAGCTAGATAAGTTATCTTTTACCAGACGCAGATCAATTTTTTGTTCATGTTCATCGATAACAATCCCCGTTTTGCGAATAGCGATACAAATATAAAGATATAGCCATCCTGACATATTATTGATCAACTGTAAACATTTCATTGAGATCGGATAAGAAACACAGCATTTAACAGATGGCAAGCAGACTATCTGCTAGTCGAGCTGTCTCGACTTTAGCAATTGATCTATCTCTATCAACATTCCCTACATTCTCGAATATATCTATATAGAAGGGACAACATTCTGTATATTCATCATTCGTCAAAAGTGTTTACGAAATTCGCGATGAGTATGTATCGATCTCAAAATACAATAATAATAAGCATATCCAAGTTAATTATTTTATTATTCATTTGGAAAAAAACCGAGTTGAAAACAGGCTGCTGATTTTAGCCACTCATTAATGAATGTACGAGATATTGGGCATAGTGGAATCTGGCTATAAGTTATTATTACAGTATATACATATGTTATTACACTGTAAACAAAAGAAGGACATTTAAAAGAACGTGATGGGAATGTCTTTTTTAAGGTTAAGATTGGCAGACTGGGAAAACGCGAAACAAGGAAAATGAAATAAAAACAAATAAGAATTTTTACTTGTTGTCATTGTTGATAGGTGACTGGGGAGTGGACCCAGCGTGTGTGTGTGTGTGTGTGTGCGTGTGAAAGGACAATTCGAAAAGAAAGTACAGAACGCAGCAAGGATATCAAGTGGCTGTTATAGCTGTTATCCTTGCATCGAAGTGTGAATGACAACATGTCAGTAAATAAGTGAAATGCGCCGTCGTATCCCTTCGAACACTTTGCAGTTACTCCGGCTGCATGGCAAGCATGATAATGACAATTTACGCCACTGTGGCCAATTACATGCAGCATGCAGCATGCAGCATGGACACGGGTCACGGGTCACGGGTTACGGGAGAGGACCATAACATAACTGTAAATGAGCTTATAACGCTCATGGCTTATGGCACAACAGGCGACATCCTTTCAATTATGCAATTGTCGGGGCCATTGTGTGTGTTTGTGTATCTGCTGTAAATACTGTCGCAATTTGCATTGAGCGTGTCAAATTGATCAATTTGCATTTTGTTTTAACAATAAATGCAAATAAACCTTTAAATTAGTCACAATTTGTATTGCAATTAAGTTAAGTGTTAGCCGTTTGATTAATTAAGGCTCACTTGGCTCGCATGTACAGTGCTTGAGTATAATTTTCGAGTTTACTGATTTCAAATGAGTGGAAGACTTTGCAGCAATACATTTTGCTTGGCTCGTTGGTTTCCATGGCTACTTTACAAGCTTTGGCGAGACGAAGATTAAAATTGTATTTTGTACATTTTTGCTCAATTTCGATTCACGAGTCACGTGGGTGGCAGTGTTAATGCTGCGTATAAGTTATAATGCACATTGTTGCTCCCATTGAGTTGAATTATATTTTAAAGATTATGTTTCACGCTTTGTTGCAAGTCAGACATTCAATGCTGTCGCAGCTGCTCTTCGTTGCAGCTGCAGCTGCTGCTCTTCGTTGCCCAGCCACGTGTTGTGAGCTCGTCGCTTTTTTTGCTTTGTCCAGCGCCTGGCCTGTCAGTTGCATTGGCAACATACACGAACAACAGAACACAATTTGGACCACAAGCTGACAAACCTGGCAGCGTAACTCAGCATCACTCAGCAAATTCAGACACAGAGACGAAACCATTTTGAATTACAAAAATAAATATAATATTGATTTAATCTAGGACAACCTGCATTTGACTACGACAATAAAGCACCTTAGGCGTTATGGAGTTTATCCACAATGATTAGGTAACTGCAAAAATAAAATACAATTAAATAATTCTTGTATGCTGTTAAACTTGGTTATATGTATATACGTATGGTCGTCAGAATTAACGGAAACATTTCAAGGACCTTTTACAAACTCCCAAAATGCATGGAAACTTTTTAGTGTTGACCAGATGGCAAGGTACATAAATGGTTTCAGTAAAGCTTATGAATTGTTTTCAATGTTTTTTCCTTTCGTGTTTGGTACAGTTATTATAATCTAAATATAACTGAATGTTGGTAAGGTATCTGAATTCGGCTTAACACAAACTCGTGATAATTTCAAAATATTTATAAAAATCAATAACTGAGTTGCACTTCAGCTGGCATGCTGGCATCTGTGTGACTGTGACTATTCAAGGTGGTCAAGCACTTCATTCAATTACACGCATAAGTCTGGCGTCAGCCCAAAATCAATTTTATCCCCCGGATAAATTGAATACTCGAACCAAGGTGCAGAAGCAACCGACGCACAGGAGTCGACTGTTATAATAAAATTGCCGTCACTTTGCTGTATGTGCTTTCAATTAAAATCCAAATAGCAAACAACCACTAACAGAAACACATCCACTGTGGGGTTCCAGAGGGCAGGCGGCAGCAGAGAAGGTTAGCAGGGAATCAGGGAACTTGGGCTCTTAACCACTTGATGGTCACATGCGCTTTGGTTGGCAGCACAATTATGCGATAGTTGACTTAAAAAGCATAACCACAAAGCCAAATAGCCCAACAAGCAACGACACACACGCACTCACGCACTCACACACACACACATACACACATACACACAGGCGACTGAGGCAAAGTCCAGTGGTGCCTTGGGGTACGAACACTGTAAGTCTCAACAGATTGGTGGCAGTCAGAGGAATGGGTGACAAAAAAATATGTGGCAAGATGGATGAAGAATGCGAGCTTGGAACTTGCAGGCCATAAGACGGAGGCCGTTACAAGCCGCAAAGTAATAGCGTACATACAATATTGGGGGCCCAAAGCCAAGGAGGCGCCAATTGCTGGCGAGAGTGATAGCCCCCGTACTGTTGCACGCGGCACCTATATGGGCAAAGGCTGTGTCCACCTTATAGGCTGAGTGCACTCCGAGTGATTTCCGGCTTCCGCACGGTCTCGGACGATGCAGCACTGGTCCTGGCAGGAATGGTGCCAGTTGAACTGCCAGCGAACGAGATGAAGGAGATTCGCACTAGGAAGATAGTAGCGGCGTACGCTATGGAGGCCATCCGAAGCTCAGCGAGAGCAGCGACGACGGACACCTGGCTGGATAGATGCAGCGCGGCGATGAAAGGAAGGTGGACACATCGGCTAATTCCCAACCTAGAGGAATGGATCACATGGATGGAATGGATGCACACTGCAGTGCCCGACATGAACCGTGCATGCAGGTGGCCGGGGCCCTGTATGTCTAGGAGATTCTCACCTCCATGGCGTAACCAAAAATAAATAGAAAAAAAAACACACACACACATACACACATACACACACACAGATAAACACGTAACCAGGAAATCATTTACGCTAATCAGCACAAAATTTAATAACTTCTATTTTTTTTTAGCGTAAAGTACCTGATTTGAGTCCGGAGGATAACAGCAGGATAACCAAGCATGTGATTATTTAATCAAAGGAATTACAAAACTACAAAGTAATTGGCCAATTACCAATCCGAAACTAAAGCACAATAGTTGAATGGATGCAGGAATAAAATGAGTACTGGGACTGGCTCAAGGGAACTACGAACATAAATTAACAGCTGTAAGTGATACGGCGACTGTCTGGCAATCGAACCGAATGATATTTTGGTTGCAAATCCGATCATTGAGATCATAGCTTCGGTAAACTTTGTAAATAGGATTTGTTTGTGAATAGGTTTTTTTCATTAGCAGTAACTATATGCCCTCCGGTTTGACCCTCTAGTTTATTTGTATATTTGGGCAACTAGTTTGCATAAGTGGAAAAACAATTAAACTGAAATACGCTTGTCGATATTTGAAATTTAATTTACTTCTATAGAAATGGATTTATTTATTTTTTATTTTTTATTGACAGCATTAAAGCTTTAATTGTTGTCTAGGGGGGTGATTGTGTTCTGCTGGATTTGTGCTTAGAAATGGCACAATAACAATGAACACAACAAAACAATGCAATTAAGCACACTCTCACACACACACACACACACACACACACAAGGCTTTCCCCGAAGAAATTCGTTTTCGTTTTCGTCCCTTCGAATTGAATGCGATTCGCGTCGGTTTGTCGACCAAACTGCACTTCAGGCGAAACCCAACTGAGGCCTCTAGGAACAAAAAGAGTAAATAAAGAAACATTGACAACGACCTGTTCTCCTCTGTTGCCCACATCGAACTTGTTTAGCCCCACCCTGCCCGCCCCTGGCCCTGATCACAGATCAAAATAGTTAGTCATGAGAGCTGCGTGGGTCGCCGCTCGGCTATTTAGCTGCTCAGCGGTCGTTTTGTGCGTGTGGCAAATACATTTTGCGAACCATACTAAAAAAAAAAAAATAAATAAATGTAACAACAGCGCTTTGAAAAGTGCTCGACTAAGCTAAATACCCTGTACTCGGGTCTGAATGCATTTTACACACTACCTGAAGTTTTTTGAACAACTTCAGCCCTTAATTGCTGCATCTTAATGGAATTTGGAGATCACACAAATATGTAAGAAGAAACCTATGCAGCTGTGTGTGTGTGTGTGTGTGTGTGTGTGGATCAAATCGGAGTATATATACATATAATAGTTTATCTAATTTATTTTTTATTCTGCTCATATCAGTAGTTTTACAGTTTTACAGTGTGATTTCGTCTTTTTCAATTTGAAATATTTATTTTTTATTTTTTAATTTTTAATTTCTCGCAAGTCCTTTCAAGTCATTGAAAGCAGACGGAAATATATATATATGTATATATATATATAATCAATAAACTTTGAGCCACGACCCTCGACCTGATACCTCTGGCTGCCTGTCACATATATAAGCCCTGTTTTGTTCCGACTTGTTGCAAATTCTCATTTGCAGGGTATTTGAAAATTACTCACACTTTCAATTTTTAAGCACATTGCGTGAGACCTTGGACCAGAGTGCGACGGAAAAGGGGCTCAGTTGTTGGCTTGAAGAGGTGTCGCGGCATAAGCAGGAGGAGGCAGACGCGGAGGCGGAGGTGGAGATGGAGGCAAAGTATTGGGTGTTGAGCACATCTGTGCACAATGTTCGCCAGCATTGCCCGGGCTTGTCAATTGATTGAGGGCGGCTGGCTTAGCATGTGAATGGCGGGGTTAATTAGACCAGCAGTTCACCCCTCAATACAGCGACCTATATCCAAGGGTGAACTATCCCTCCTCTCCTTCTATCTCTCGCGTCCCCTATCCCTACACTCAATGGATGCTGTCGCTTGGCTTGGGACAAAGGCCAGCAAGTGAGAGGCATAATTTCAATTGATCAAACGAATAAATAAAAGGTAAACTAAATTGTTTGGCATTGTTGCTGTTTTCGCATGCTGGATTTTATTTATTCATCCAACTGAGAGTTGGGGGAATCTGTCTGCGCCCATGTGTCCCCAATACGTGAGAAATTGTCGACACTACTTATGCACATCTGAACTTGCTTCAGCCGCTTCAGCGGCGCATCCGGTAATGCTCTAAAGAGCAATTAATCAAAAAATCTAATACGCTGAATATATATGAATATATGCTGGTAATAAGTTAACAATGGAGTCACATAGAACCATTTCAATGGAATAGCAGCGATAACTTTTGGGAGTTAGCTTTTTTTTAAATGTTGGACATTATGAAAAAGAAGATATATAGATGTATACATAGATTTATTAAGTAAAGTTGCATTAGATATCCTTTTAGCATGCTTAGTTTAGTTAGGATTGCTTGTTGAACAAAATAGTCTTTCGTCCGATAGTTCCTATAGTGGCTATATTATTAAAATATAGCACAAAGCAAAAAGGACGACCACAAGTCAAATCCCATAGCCAAGCGTAATAGAATCACGCAGATATGGCCATATCGAATCGGCTGAAGATGCTATACAGGAATATATATGCTTTAAGGGGTCGCAGACGATTGCTGCTGGCAAATGGAATTGTTGTCGTTCACATATGTGCCCGTGGACCAACTAATTTTTGCACTCACGATTAGAATCCATTTGAGAGACAATCTTAAGAATGTTTAATTATTAACGGGGTCACTGCTTGGCAGTGGCACACAGAAGTAAGGGACTATAAGGAATGCAGGATGCAAATCGCAACCGGCACGTAAACGTTGGTGGTTCTGAATGCCAAGTGAAGTCATGTTTTGGAACCTGACAATTTTCCGTTTTCCCATTTCCGTTTCACCGATTTAGCCGCGCTGCACGAGTATCTTTTGCGTCGTGACAACACGTGGCACTTGGTGGGTTAGGGGTTAAATGGGGGATAGAACGGGAAGCAGAGCAGAGGAAGGTGGTAATAGGGGGTAGAGCGCGTGTGTGTGTGTGTGTGTGTGTGTGTGTGTGTAGGTGGGACACTACTATTCCCACCCCAAAATGTTATTTGCATTTTAATGACGCAGCACATTGAAATGTTATTTTAATGGGAATATTTGTTGCACATCATTTGCGCACCCAAAAAAAAAAACAAAATGTACCCACGCCCATTTTTGCAGAACGACTGTTATGGGAGATAATACGTGATAACTATGTGCAGTCAAATTTACGGTTTGTCAGGTGTTAATTAGTTACAATCGATAAGCAATTTGTACCTGGTTTAGTTAGTTTATTGGTTTTTCACACTTGCGTGACAACAAGGAAAAAATATTCAATAGATTCTCGAACAAAAAAAGAAAAAAATAATATTTAAGTATTGCAAATTACATAAAATTAAGTGCATTGATCAATATGCATATCCAGTTTCAGGCTGTTAAATAACCGAGTTTATCTTCAGGTTCTTCACTCTTGACTTGGGCGTTTCAACTTAAAATTTGTTCTTTAGAAATAAACGTTCCATAGATAGATGTTTGTCGATTTGTGTACTGCAGCTATATTTATCAGCTGATAAGCTTCGATGGCAACAATAAATTTCGGAAGTTGCATTTACAGTTCGACTTTCGCCTTATCAGACTCCAGATTGTACAGTTAACTATACATATACATATATATATATATACATATGTGTATATAGTTGTATGTGTATGTGTAACGCTCCACAACACTACACATTTTGTGTAAATAATATATTGCTAGTAATTATTTAATTTGCTATCTGTAGCCCGCTCATGTGCAGCAAATACAAACAAAAAAAAAAAAAAAAAAAGCCGCATAAATTACGCGTTACAAGCACATCGAAATGTTAAAAAAAATATATATATATATATATATATATAAATATTTCAATGAAATTCATGAATAAAATTAAACAAATTTTGTTACTGTAGCAGTTTTCTGCTGCAGTTGCAGGTTTTACCAGTTCCGGCACCACGAAGTTGCACAAGTGACTAAAGGGGTAAAAGGGGTTGGTCGGTTTGGGGAGAGGGTGTGTGTGTGTGTGTGTGTGTGAATTGAATGCAATGAATTTAACAATTTAATTTAAGGCAGCGTTCATTGTTAGCAATTGAGTTGCCGAACGCTTGAGAACACAACTCAAGGACAAAATGGCGGACGAGTCGGGATGTTAAAAATGCACGTGCCCCTATATACAGTGAGAGACAACTCAAGTCGACCAGTGCCAAAGAAAAAACGTAATTGCTCTTGCTGTCTGTCACTGTATATACATATATATATATTTATATATCTATAGGAAGGAGTCTGACAAATAGAAAAAGAGAGAGAGAGATAAAGGCAGAGAGAAGGCGAGGATTGTCAAAGGCTAGAGGTTAACATTGTCCGCGAAAAAAATCACGTAAATGTCAATTTAGCTGATTTACGAGAGACCCCCAAACTGAAAATGGGGTGCTATGAATATTAGATTTGAGTGCATACAAATCGTATGTGCAGAAATGTGAATGTTAATTGACGCTAAGCGGGCCACGGGGAGGTAGCGAAGCAGGGGCGGATACTAGAAATTATCGAAATTGTACCTGCAATTTTAAACGACGACATGAATTAGGCAAAATGCCACCATGTCCATCGCAATTAATCAACGAGTGAAAGACAGAGCACGGGAGACAAAGAGTTGGAAAAGGGAGGGTACGTTAATCATCGTTTATAAACCAACACACCCACCCCTCTAAAATATCATGCCAAACTCATTACAATATTCACCCACGCCTTTAAATATGCAACGACTTTGGCATCGTAGTCAAAAGTGACCCGGCGATGGGGTGGAATATGTTGCGATATAAAAGATTAGTGGAAAATCATTAGTAAAATTGTTCAAGTAAATATGACAAGGTAAGGAGCACTTTCCGTTTTGCAACATTGACAGCGAGAGCTACCTTGTACTGTAGAAATGAGATCAATGGAAAAAATATCTTATGGAAGGCAGTTCCTAACTTTATAAATGAGCGTTTTGCTACTAGATAAACAAGAAAAACGCACAACTAAAACTTCTTGAGGTCAAAGTCAATCGCACAACATATGGTCAAAATGTAAGAAAAAGTACAAAAAAATGAAGATAGAAACTTTCATGCAAATTTCGCAAAAAATATTGACTAGATGTAAGCCAATCAAACAAAATCACACAATAACTGTTCTACCATAATCAAAGATCGTAGACAAATTCAAAATGGCTGCCATCGTGACGAAGTTGACAGAATTATGACGAAAGTTTTTCAGTGAACGAAAGTCATCGAAAGTTTTGCTCAGCCAACAGTTGTTGTTGTTCTTGTTGTTGACTTAGCTGATAACAGCTACGAATGGATGATTGCAACTTTAGCAGTCGCTGCTGCTCTTACTGCTTACCTGTGGCCCAACTGACGTTTGTGGCCGTGATAGTTAATATCGGTGCCCAGCTGTAATCCATTGAGCACCGATTGATCCATGTCCGTTTCACCAATGGTTTGCGTGCGTTCGCGTGATGCGGAATTGCTGTTATTGCAAAAGGAATGTGCTTGTTGTTGTGGTGGTTGAGTTGGCGGCATTTTGGTATGTTTTCGTTTGCTGCGGTTACTGCTGCTTTTGCTGCGACTGGTTAGCGAAAAGTGCCAATGAGCAATGCCAGCAGCAAAGTTGCGACGTCGCGTCGCTGCCGATAAGCGAATCTTTGAGTTTAGAGCTCTCCCAAAAAGCAAAGCTCAGTTTGTCATTCACTCACTCACTAGCGGTAGCGGGCGATAGAGGGAGAACGCGTCAGAGAGTACGCGAAATGTGGAAAATTTGCGTGGAGGCTACGGAGGCAGACGCCTTATCAGCTGCTCGTGGAAACGTCACGAATCTATAATGCGTAGCACAGCAGCAGCAATAACAAAATTGCTTTTTATGTGGAATGATCTTGTGCGTGGTCGAAGCTATTTGCTATTTGCTGTTATTGTTTGTGGTTATCTCAGAACAACGACAGAACACCAATACAATAATCACACACACAAAAATACAACAAAAAAATAAATAAAAGTAGAATAACACTTGTGTTTTTGTTTGACTTTTGCGCTGTTGAGTTTACGACGAGAGCAACAATTTCGGTTAACGTTTGGATTTCAACTGACGTCGTCGTCTCAGTGAATGCAACGTAGTAGAAATGGGAAGAAAGCAGCAGAAGCAACAACAAGAGCGAAACGAATGGCAAACAACTAAAACTGAGAGAGCGACCGCAGCTGAGCGGCGCGCGCATGCTCTACCTCGCTCTATGTCTCTCTCACTCTCTTGTCCAAAGCTCTTCGTTTTTACATTTGCGTGTTAAAGAGTAGACGCGCACTGCGTAGCTAATATTTTCTGCTGCTGTTGTTGTTGTTGCCCATCATCGGATTTGAGTCGCTGTTACCTTAATGCCTTTTATGCAATAAATACAAAGTGCTGTTTATGTTTGGGTCGCTTCTTCATGCCACTTTGACATTTTAAGATTTCAACGACTGAGGGTCAAAGATAAATAGCTTGGCTGGGTGCAAGAATAATAATAAAAACATGGCATACACACAGCGAGCAAATAAAGTTTCCAGAAATATTATGGATGCACCGCACACTTCGTTTCTATACATACATATCGTGTTGTAGAGCATTCAATGGTCACTATGAGAGTCTTTAAAGCTATTACTTGCTTATTTTCTTCTTTCTTTTATCTTCACACCATTAGGCGAATAGCCAAGTACACTCTAAAATAGCTGGGCGATAGGGAAATTTCCAAGTGTCTGAGGGCGCAATTGAAAGCAAAAGAGAAATTATAAATAGTACAAATAATGCAAAACAAACGAACACACAAACAACACACATTTAAGTCGAATAAGCACAATTCAAAAATGGGATCGAGTTTGGGCGTTTGACTTGTGCGTAGGTTTGTGACTAGGCTAAGCAGTCTATAAAATGTTGTTGTTGTTGTTTTATGTACAATTGTGGCCATAATAATAGTAGTGATGCTTCGCAAAGCATTTAATACAAATTTGACTAATTTTATGGTGTTAGAATCGAGACCTTTTCAACATATTCAATATGAAATTGAATGCGCCAAAACAAATTCTTATCTGGGAATGTTCAAAAATACTATTATTTGCCAAATACTTAACGTAGTAAATTATAACCTATACAATATATAAGCTTCACTGCTCCTATAATAATAAATTTAAATAATAGTTTAAAATAAAAATTATTAGATTTAAATTTTTTGCTATGCCACTTTTTAATGTTTCAGTATTGATTGCTTATGTTTAAGGAAAATGTTCACAATTATTCAACTTTATTTTAAGTATTTGTTTTTACATTTACCAAAAGATATGTGTGCTCTACTATTGAACGCAACTGTATGTATTTTTGAAAGTGAAACGCGTATAATGAAAATCGAAATGTATGCAAATCAAATGAACCGATAGTTTGTATATGCTCCATGAGTAGTTTGACATAAGCCATGAATTTATTTGTGCCTATTTTGCATGTAAATGTGTATATATATAGTATATTTAAGTAAATACATTTGTTCACATACAAACGTAATCAAGATGGTTTATGCTAATTCTTGTATTTTATGATTGCTTTGACACCACCCTATTGAGGCCATATTAATCACATACAGTGGCCCACACCTTATTTTGCACAGCGTCAAGTAAATAATGTAATTGCCTGCCATAAAATAATCATTCATTATTTTCAAAAATTCCAAAGACCGATGGTAGGTAACCATATTAACCACCTAAATTAATATATGACCCCAATACACTGGGGTTTCCCCACCTGCTAGGTAGGATTATGTAAAAAAGTAGCCTATTTTCTTTGACACTGTGCAAAATAAGGTGTGGGTCACTGTATGTACATAAAAATGCATATTTATCAAAGTTTCATTTTGGTATGTTAACCTAGTTGATTCAATTTGAATTCTATGGCAAATACCATTTAAGAGCAGTCATTTTATATATATGTATATATATATATTTGGGCATATATAAAATCAGTATTCGTTCATTTATCGCTTGTACGTATACATTTTGCATACACTGTATGCCCAATTATAATCACGATTTTTTTTTTTTAGTGTTTTGTGTTTTGGGCGTTGACTTATAAATATTTTATAAGCCTATACAGCTTGTCTACCCATTTACAGATATAAATAAATATTTTTTTTACTTCTGCCTATTTCATCAATATTTAAATGATATGCCATATTAGGTGGCACGCTTTCGAGGCACACTCCCCTCTCTGCGCCCCTCGATTAGTTTTATGAGCTCGTTAAAATAGTGCTACACAGTTAAGCAGATGGTTCAAATATTTTTGTTATAGTTAGCTAATGCTATATATTATGCACATATACATATGTATACTATATATACATATATTTACCACATTTATATGGGAATCATAATGAGTCAACCGATGTGTGCATGAGTTATCTTTGAGTTATCATTGTGACAACTGGAACGATAAACATGGCAAAAATTAGAGCTGATTCTATTGTGTTTATATTTGAGTTTTGCAGCGAATAATTAGTTAATGATCATTAAGACATTAAATCAATTCTCCGCTTGAATTTCGAATGGTATTTGGTTTGTTTACGCTTAGCGCAGATAACTTTTCAGCTGATTACAAATGGAATGGAGGAAAACTGAATCGAATCTGACAAAACAAAATTGAAAACAAAAGTAGCCAAATACTGGCATAACAAGCTGCAAATATGCCTTGAGTAGCAGGGGGGAGGGCAGGGGGATAAATGTGGTGTGCATAAGTTATTTAAATTGAGCACTAAACAGACTAACAACTACTAAACAGTTTGCAGTGGGTCAATGTCGAGCAAGACACAGACATTTAGTAAAAATACTTTAACACCAGCGGAGATACTTAACACATTAGATACATTAAACATATCTACATACATATATATACACATATTCAGGCAAGTGGAAAAAGAAGTTGAAACTTGTCCAAAGTGCCCACTCAAAAATTGGCAAACTGGTTGATTATATGAGCAAAATAAAAATCAATGCATTCCTTTGGCACACCGAAATTTAAATACCCTTTTAGACAGACTCTTTTACGACTGGCTGTGATATGAATTTTGCACATTTATAATTGTTCCTATGAGAGCTATATCGTGGGCTTCAATCCATTTACTGCTAGAGGAATACTGTCAGGTTGCAACAAGATAGCTTCAAGGCTGGGGGGCGCTCAACTTATTCTAAAAATGTTTGTGCAAAATGAGGACATGCACACAGACTGATGGACGAACAGACGAGTCGTCAGATTACGAATATGTATATATTCGTATATATATATTTCCTCCACAATGCACAAATGAATAAACATTTATTTCAAATAACAAACATCACATTCATTTCAATTGATAGACCAGTTCATATGCCAAAGGAATAGTTTATAATATTTATTATTTAAACGTAGACAAAAATATTTAAATTGCCTGAAAATAAATATGACTTTCATGCACAAGTCGTGATTCCTAACAATTTGAAGGCTTCGAGCTACTCCGAACCAATACTTTATTCCCAGCTCAAATACAGAGTTCAACTGTACTAGGGGGCTGCATTGGGCGTGGCATTCTCATTTTGGCTTGACAGTTATGTAGGTGCATGCATATAAATAAATTTAACGTATTTCAAGTATACATAAACAATGATGACTTCATCTTTAAGACGAGTGTTAAGGCTAGAAGTAAGTAAGTACTTATTTGAATATATTATAATGTTCAATAACCAACAGATACCCTTTCTCTCTTTGCGAATTGTGTATGAGGATCAGAAGTGCAGACACTTGAATACCCTTTCCTTAAGAGCAGTATAGATATAATTTTCGAATACTACTGAACATGCTTCCAATTTAGAAGAGCATTCCTCAAAATTATATACAAGGGTTTTTGGTCTTGCGGCAAATCTCACAATTATTTTAATGTAATGACACCTTGAAGGGTATTCCTCATAAATACGTACACGTTCCTAGGCATACCTACATATGCAGTTGATATGTGTGTCCCGGTTTTAGTTAGTTAAGCCAGTTGATATGTCTGCATTAAGAGACTTTCAGATTAAGTTTTTGTTGTTGTTGCTACTGCTGATTGCCCACTTGTTGTTGCTGTTGTTGCTGTTGTCTGTGCTCCCCGATAAGGCGATAAGGTAGTGACAGTTTTGCATTCGGCATTGGTATTGAACAGCAATGCGAACAGCGCGATACGCGATCTCTCCAAAAAGTGAGGAATTAAATGTATAATATGCACTGAAAGAAATAGGCTGCTTTACCAAAGACCGTATCGAAACACAGTACTGAGTAAATTTCGGAGTTAGTCCAAAACTGAAACATACGCATATAGTATGTATGCAATAATGCAATGAATGAGCCGATTTCAAAAACTATATGACTACAAACTTCAAAATTGGAATATAAGTTATTGTTTACCATACGTTCCCTCCATTTGCGTATATCGATATAATTCGATTTCGGATAGCAATAAAACACAATTCATAAGAAAAAGCCTTCTTATTGACATAGAATATCCCCTGATCTATAATTGATCAATTGTATACATATTGAACAAACTAATATCAGCATTATATATATACCCGATATATGTTTAATAGCTTAAAACTACAGGTTATCTCTCTGTCGAGCTCTCTCGGCTAGAGCACTCTTGCACTCACCTGTGAGCCGCGTGGCGATAATACTTCTTGGGGGCCGAGCACGGACCAGGTGTGTTGGGAGCTGAATCGCTCATTTCGCTCTGCAAAAGATATCAGAGTTATATATATATATATATATATATAATTATTATATAGAGAGCTAGAGAGAGGAATTCGTGCAGCACACACATACACGTATACACACATTGGAAAACTGTAAGTCAGTTGCACTGAGCAAAATATTGCAAGATTGGGACTATGTTAAGAAAAGGCAGTGCAGTGAAAGCAATTAACTGTACAATAGAACATTCGGGCACAGCAAATATAATGCTGTGTGTGTGTGTCAGCGCATGTGTGTGCGTGTGGCTTTGTGTGTGTGTCTGTCTGAGTGACACAATTGGTACAGCAAGCTAATGAGCTTCTCTGCAGCTGATTGATGTCAGTCTGTCTGTCTGTACTGAGTGCGTGAGTGAGTGTGTGGGTAACTATCTTCCGCAATTTCAATCTTTCTGGCTCGCTCTCGCCTTACTTACTTGATAGGGAAGGTCGAAGTACTCTCTTACGAGCTGAGCCTGAGCTTGAGCCTGAGCTTCAGCCTCAGCCTGCTCTTGCTCCATGCTGGCAACGGCTTCTTCAGACTTTGTAGTCATTGTGTCTAAGTTGGCATAGGTACAGAAGCTTTTGCTTAGCTTTGTGATCTTCCTCTTCTGATTGCTGTTACTGTTGCTATTGTTGTTGCTCTGACGTTGACGTTGACAGTTTGAAATGTTGCGACTGCTGCTGCTGCTGCTGCTCAGTGGATGCAGCAGGGCGCCGTAATAAGTAATTTGGATTTTAATTGTTATTGTGTTTGCTTTGTCTGTTTGAGTTGCGGTGCTAGCTGTTATTGTTCGAGTTATTTTTGTTGTTGTTTTTGTCGTCCGGAAAAACGGTAGATTGCTTGAACCATTGCGTAAGTTCTTCAACGCTTGCGATAAGTTAACAAAAGCCATCGAGCGCAATTGCATGCAATGTACATATGTAAGAATGTATGTATGTATGTTAGTTTATGTTTATGTATATATGTATGTTTTATGTGAAACTATAGCGATTCTAAGACCTTGTATGTGTGCTAGTGTGCGTGAGTATGCCAATGAATTGAACTACATCATTTTGTGTTGGATGCAATTTACCAAAAATGAAACGAAGCAAAATTTTATGTTTTTAAGTTTTGGCAGCGATGATGATTTACATACATATTTATCAACATTGCATACTTTGTGACGCAGATTTCTCAATTTTCATTTGATATTCAAGTTTACTCTACAAGTGTTGCGATGTGAAATTGAAAGTGTTTTTATTTTTGCGAATCCACCATATTCAAGTGCTTAGAACGGAAGCAAAAAATGAATAAATAATTATTTTTGGTTGGCAAAAATAATAATTATAATATCATGTGAATAGAGTACGTGCCTAACTTAAATGCAATTCTAATTTATTTGCACCTAATTGCACTTGAATAAAAAAACATAGAACACAGAAGCAACAACGAAAACAAACAAAAGCAATAGGAAAAGTGAATTATATACTCTGCCCAAAAGTATACTGTGAAAATGTGATACGGAAAAGCTTCATAATTTTTCAACTATATGTATGTATTTCTGTGCGGAGCTCAAATTGCTGCAGTTGCGTTTCTGAATTATTTGTTTTGCCGCAAACGACCGAATTGAAAATCAACTGGAATTCATGTGAAATGATGATGGAGCGTGGTCAAATATATCGATCTATCAACTGCGCAAATGGTGGTAGCAGTAATATTCTATTTGACGCTGAGGGGGTGATCTAAAAATAAGCCTCCATAGGCCCCGTGAGCTATATGCGTGGGCGGCATTAGCAACAACAAAAACAACAACAACAACAGCAACAACAACAGCAACAACAAAAGCACGAAGCACAGTACTATATGAGTCATCAACAAATTTAGTTAGCAGTGAATTTTCACACCATTTATTTGGGCATAGAATTGAGTTGGAATTAGAATAAGAATAAGAATTGAATAAGCTTTGCTTAGCTTGCTCCGCTTAAGGTTCAAGAACTCACATGCACCCACTATATACGGTATGTCTGTATGTATATACCTGAATACAGTCAGAAGAAGAATGGGTATATTCACAAATAGTTGCACTCTTTAGTTATGGTTTTTGGTTTTTGATTGTTCTTTATTGGTAACGCAATTCGCAGAAGCGTTTCATAACACTCTGGCTTGTAGCAGGTCACGTTGAATATACATAAACGAGACGAGACGAGACCAGACCAGACAAGACGGTATATTTTACTAGCAGCTAGTTCCAAAAATGCCTTTTCACTTAGCAGGGTAAAACAGAACACCAAAACAAATATAAAAAAAAATACGAAAAATACATAAATGAAATGCTTGTGTTTAACTTTTTGTGTCTTCGCGTCGCGACAAACGAAATGCGAATATGGGAAATTTAGTGTGGATGGAAATGGAATTGAATCCAATTTATCAAATAGCAAATGAACGCGATTTGTTGCTGATTTGCTTGTTTCTTGGTTTCTTTTCACGAGCGCTCTCTATATTTAAGTTTTATTCTTTTAGTTGTTCTTTGCCGACGCTCAATTTCACAATTTTTCATTTACCATTTTAGATTGTAATTTTGACGTTTGCAGCGCACGCGCTCTCTGAGAGACAGAGAGAGAGAGAGGAAAAGCAAGACAGAGAGAGATAGAGAGAGAGAGAGTTGGAATCAAAGAGAGCAATACTGTGGGAGCGACTGAAATGCCGGCGACCAAAGCTTTCTTTCTGGTTGTTTGTAAACAAAGCAAAAGCTTTAACGGAACTCAGTAACAGCTGGCAGCGCTGTTGCTGCCGGTCTTATTACATTTTGGCGGCAATCGTTCGAAAAGGGACGCCATAAAAATACATGCTTTTCGCATAATGGTTGTGGAGTGCGCGATGAGCTGGTTGCTGCGTTAAACTTGAACGCCTATACCTGTATTACTAACTGTTAATAACTTAACATATTTATTTATTTTCTATTTTAATATTTCTGATTTAAGAAAATGTAATAAATTCAAAATTTCTCAAACCCCGCACAAAATTTGTTTGTTTTTTTATTTACATTTATAATATAATAATATTACAGCTAGCTACTTAACACTATGGCGATAGTGATTCTGATTCTTTATTTTATTAAGAAGAAGCAAAGAAGAAAAAATGTAGTATTTTTTTTAAATTTATTTAGGACTGTTTATTTAATTCGATTTGAGCGCATTTCGGCTGATGAGGCACTTTCTTGCACTTAGCTTGGCGCATAAATGGGGACGTCATCCACGACCAGCTCCAAAAACATAGAGAAGCAAAAGAGAAGAAAAAAGAAAAACCACATATAAAATAGAGGGAAGCCACGGAAAGAAAACAACTGCAAGTAGCCCGGTCAATAATCAATGGCTATTTGGATACTTGGTTATGTACACTCAGAAAAAAAGACACATTGTAATTTAGAATGAAAATGTTAATAAAATATATAATAAAATAATTTTAAAATATAAAAAAAAATTGTAGCAAATTTTGAGAGGTTTTTTTAAATTTTTCACAAATATGTTTTTTAATAATCGAAAGTTAGTATTAAATTTGAAATGCAAACACTTATTTTGAAAAGAAATTCTTTCTGAAATTCAGAAAAATAAAAAATATTATATCTAGATGGCCATTTCAGGATTTAGCTGTTATATGTTTTTTAAAAACACTAATATAGAATAATAAATGAAGTAAAAAAAAAGTGGGACAATTTTCGTAAAATTCGGTGCAACATTTCCACCAAGTGTAGTCACTTAGCCATTTGAAAGACATCGCCTTACGCAACGTTTTAGTTTTATCACCTGAACTGCCCCCGTTGGTCAGGCTAAGATAGAGGCTGGTTGCTTGGCTGCTGTCTGCTTTCGCGGGTTGGCTTGTTAATGGGTTGGCGGGCAGACGGGTTTTTCAATAAACTGGCCATAACAAACGGGAGCAGGTCGATGGTTTCGCTGCTGCTGGCTACAGGCGCTGTTTGCGCACTTAACGCCCGGGCGAACGGTAAATAAAGTGAAGTGGTCTGGAAGCGATCCGGCCAACTGCGTAGACCAGTGGCAAGCCACTATTATCAGCAACACCAGCAATAATAACAACTTTAGTTAACAATTGCAACAATGCTGCTGACCGAAACATTTGCCCTCTTGCCAACTTGTTTGGCGCAACTTATTTTCTACCTGTAACAAAATGCATGCAATCAAGCAAAAAAAGTGACTAGCAAAGCCAACGCCTTGATACTCTTTCTATTAAAAAAAAAAAAAAATCAGATAAGGCTCTCAAACCGCGCATAATGGGAAAGTAACAGGCAATTCTTATTTTGAATAATAATAATAATAACAATAATAATATATAAGAGCAATCATGCTCAACTTTATTTTCAGAAATGAAAATGGGAATTATAAGATTTAACATTAAATGATTAAATGATTAGCTTAGTAGCCATAAAAGTACATTTTTTTAATGAGAATAATCAAAGTTCGACAAGTTACTTAGTTTTTTTTTTTAGTTGTGGTGTTAATTTTTTTATTATTAGCGTCGACTTCTTTCGAGTCAACTTCTCTCGCATCAGGTTCTGCATTAGGTAAATTTTTTGGAGTTTTATTAACGGCGAGACGATCATAATCATCAAAGGAATCCTCATTGCTATTGGCGGGTTCCTCAATCGGTGGCGGCAAGAACACGCCCACTTGTAGTTTGGAAGGCAACCGTTGCGACGCCCTTATCACTCCATACGGTTTTAAGTGATAGATCAGATAATCGAGAACATACATCAGATTAGGACTAACGTAATGAAATGATACGGCATTGTCGGAACAGCAATCGAGACCCTTGAAACATATTGTATATTAGAATCATGAGGTTTAAGAACCGAATATCTCAGCTTACGTCGTCGTTCTTATAGAATTGGTATTTCCAATACCAAAACGTTTTATCCTTACTGGGTATTATATGGCCTTGAGGCTCGAAAGGAAACATACGTCCTCGACCATTGATATCACGCGAATCGCCAGCTCTCACATTCAAATTCTCCATGCATTTACCAATTTCGATATCCTCATTGACAACTGTGCCAGGCAGACAAATTTTGGGATTGGGAATACCCTCAACGACGAAGCGACGCAATGCCTCGCGACTCATCACGTAGCCAGCTCCACCTGACATGTAACCCTGAGTCACGAAAGGCTTGAACTTGTACCCAAAGTGTACAGGGGTATCCGGGTTGTACGGATATAGCATATAACGCAAATTCTCAACGATAGCATAGGTGTCATCATCAGCTTTATAGAACCAATCCGCATCGTTGAAATGATGTTTGTAAATATATTTAGAGGCCTCTTTTACTTTGCGCCATAAATTCTCTCGACCCTCTCCAACGTCCAGCTTCACCGTAGGCAGTACATCATCCGCTCCGGAGCTCATGAACAGTAAAATATTACAGCGTTTGCCCCAAGTGCGCTTCACATGACGGGCCTTCAGTTTGTGGTTATTCGGATTAGTCATAACCCAGCAGAGAACGCGCACATCCTTCTTTAGCTGATCGGCCAGCGAGGTATTATCGGTTGGATGATCATGCTGAACCACATCAAAATGTGATATAACATCATCATCATCGGATGCCGGAGAGCGGTTATTAGAGTCAGTTCTGCCCAAAAAGTTGGTGCGTCTGATGCCTTCAGATATGGTTGAGTAGGAAATGAGCTCGGCTATACAGAAGCCTACGATGAGTCCAACGATAAGGTACGTGCGTGTTTTTGGAGCACTCGCTGAAATATTTTTAATTATCTTTAAAAACATTTTTGAACTCATGCAGGAATTTTGTACGATTACCTTCGTATAATACAGACGGTTTTCCCATATTGACTAGACACTTTGCTTGATTGAACACAGAATAAGCAAAATATTTCGGAACCGACCCAAATTATTTGGAGCTTGCGAATCGACTAAGTGCCGAATATGTTGGTTGTCTATGATAAAGATAATAAAGAAGAAGAAGAAGAGTGTAACACGAATCGACAATTGTGCAAACAAATTGAATATGAATATGCACAGGTGTTTTTGTTGCTATTGTTTTTTGTCGGTCTATTCTTCTGTGTATCTGCGTGAGCGCGACTGCTTTTTTGACACACTCAAAAGCAGAAAGTTGAAATGGCAAAATGGCCATGTTGATATTTTCAAATTAAAAATATAAAGTTATTTCAGCAGTGTTATAAAGTCTATTAACAATAGATATTAAGGCTAGAAGCCAACGATTTGCCTTTTCTGCCAAACCTTCCCAAAGCAAGAGTGCATTTTGACGAGCTCGATGAACGAGAGTTGTGGAAAACTAACGAACAGCTGCAGCAGCCGGTGGATCAGCAAACGCCCTTTATCGAGAGAGAGAGAGAAAAAGAGAGCGAGAGAGAGAGCGCTCTGCTAACGCTGGCTGCTGCAGCTCAAACTGCATTTGGCTAAGTGTGCATATATAATTGAAGCTAACAATAATCTATTCATATTATGCCTCGGAGAGGCATGCAAATTAACAGTTATTTGCCGCTGCTGCCAACAACAAACCCAATTTACGTCGGCGTGGCAGATGCCGATCGGTGTGGAGTTTAAAAGCCCGCAGAAAACCCCACATTAAAGTAGTCCTCAATTCATTTTCATATATTAACAAGAAATTTCATCGAAAATAAATATGTAAATATTAATGTTGGACCCATCTGGAATATAGATGCAAGCGATGTGAAATGTTAAATGTACGAGTATAGCCTCTTCTCATCTCTATACTCAGAAAAAAATCGTCGTCATCAAATCACCTTATTATTCAGAAAGTATATTTCCAAAACGGAAAGTTGTTTTCTGTGTTGTGTCCAGGGCTTTACATTTCTTGATTTTAGAGTGAAAACTATATCATATTTCGATAGTTTTATGTTTTGATGTGTACACAGAGCTGTAGCATTAGCTTTATTGTTGCTCCTATATGTAT
Source organism: Drosophila kokeensis (assembly GCA_035042145.1). Lineage (NCBI taxonomy): Eukaryota > Metazoa > Arthropoda > Insecta > Diptera > Drosophilidae > Drosophila > Drosophila kokeensis. Next base: position 688,852 of record JAWNLT010000657.1, on the reverse strand, counting down.
TAAACACAAGTTATTTATATATTAGTTACTTTATATGTACACAAGCATTTTGGAGAAGTTTTAATATACAGTGAGAGACAGCTTAAATCGACCAGTGTCAAAGAAAAAAGTAATTGCCTGCCATAAGCTAATTATTCATTATTTTTCAAAAATTCCAAAAACCGATGGGAGGTACATGTATTAACCACCAATATAAATGTATGACCCTAATAAATTGAGGTTTCCCCACCTGCACCCAGGTCTTCACAATGTACCTGGTCCAAATAAATTGCAGGCAATTACTTTTTTTCTTTGACACTGGTCGATTTAAGCTGTCTCTCACTGTATATATAATTAAATTTGAAAAAACTTAAGATTGTACGGAAATTCAGATCCGTGGCTAATCGCCTTGCAATTACCGATTTTTGTATACAATAATTACAAATAAATTGTTTTGTCTGCTTTGTGCTCTGAATTTTAGAAAGGATTTTTCTCTAAAAGATTTCAATTTTTAGAAATATATCTATTATATATCTATTTATTATTATATTATATTTATGCTATATTCTACTATTAAGGAATATATATGTATGTGAAAAATATAAAGGAAGACTGTGGCAGCAATCATTCAATTCTTAAACTGCTTTTTGCTTTTCAATAGGGTATTAAGACCAAAATAAACCCGTTGGCCATGTTCATGTGCAAAGTGCAGACAGTGCCAATCGTTGCCTTTTGCTGCTGCAAAAAATGTTGCTACTGTTTTTGTTGCTTGGCATCGCAAATTTGGTCAAAATTGCAACGAGTCGTACCTTAATTATATTTGTTGTGCACGTGTCAGGGTTGGATTTTTCCGATCATGTTTGGTTTTTTACTATTTAAGTAAATGTTGTTTTTTTTTTTTTTATGTGTTTTTGGTCGGTTTTAATGAGTCGAGTGGTCGACGGAATGGACCGCGCCACGTATGCGTAGTTAATTCAGAAATCACACTTAGGGGGCACAGAAAAAACAATAATTACCAGAGACAGCCACAAGTGGAGCAGCAGGCAGGAGGGCTGCGGGGAGGGTATACACATCAATAACTGAGCCAGGACAGGTGGATATGGGGTATGGGGTCCTTGACTGCCAGAAAGTCAACCTCATTGAATACATATGTACATATAAGCGAGCGGAAATATAATACGTATGTATGTATGTAAATATGTACGTATGTATGTATGTAAATATGTACGTATGTATGTATGTAAATATGTACGTATGTATGTATGTAAATATGTACGTATGTATGTATGTAAATATGTACGTATGTATGTATGTAAATATGTACGTATGTATGTATCTAAATATGTACGTATGTATGTATCTACATATATGCACGCGTTTGCCGTAATATCAGTCGCTTATTCCAGTTTAGTTAAGTTAGTTGGTTCATTTTTTACCAAAGTCGATCTAGCATTGTCCGTCCGTTGACACACGTATGTCATAACTATATAAGATATATAAGATATTAACTTAATTAAATGTACAGATCTCTAAACTGTGAATTAAATTATTAGTTGGACATAGCTATATCGACTCAACTGTTAATACTGATTAAGAATTTATATTTATATATTAAAAGGATATCATTCGAATTTTCTTACTAATTTTAAGAATTTTGTTGTATATTTTGAAAGTAGTATATGGCAAATTCAGGCCGATTTCATTTCTAACTGTATGCATATGGCAACAATGAAAAGTTGTAGACGGCGGCTTGAGCTTAGAGAGTTGCATAAAGTTGGCTACCAAGTTTGCTGCAGTGAGCAGTCCAAACTCTTAGGATCTACTATATGGTCTAATCCATGGTAGCTTAGCATAGGCTAACCTAATCCTTGCCAGCTCAACCACAAACAACAACAACAACAACAACAACTGTCTATGTCTGTCTATCAAGTTCACCTCGAAATTGGCAGTCTCAGTGCACATTCCAATCGAATGCCGCATATTGGACTTCTCGGCCAACTGGATTTTGGTTCAGTTCTGGCCGAAAAAAAAAACAGAAAACAAGAAACTAATAAAGCAACTCAATTAAGCAGCAGCTGCCGACGACGCTGTCAAAAATATATTCCCAATCAGCAAACGTTTTTAGGGGTTTTATTCTTGTTATGCTTCCTTCTTTTTGTATGGCTGCCCCCAGGCAGGACGCAAGGCCGGTGCACATGCCAGACGATTTTTTGCCCATAAGTGCGTATATAAATAAAAATGAAACTAATTTCATTAAAAGGCAGTCGTTGGGCAGCAACCAGCACCACCATCAGCCATGGAGAATGGCTTTTTGGGCATCAACGCACAACGCCCATAGCTCCTACCCACACATACACACACGCACACACACACACGCACACGCACACACACACATACTCATTTATGTACATACTCTGCTCTGAGTGCCCCACAGCCAGTTCAAAAATGAGGTCGCCAAAAGACTCATGCAGCTCACAAAGTCTTTCACAGCATGTCAACAGTTGGTTTCAATACTCTGCATCTGGGTCTCTCTTTACTGTGGATTATTTGGTTCCCCATAACATATACATATATAATATATTATTAATTATTTATTTATGAACACTTACTATAATATATACAAATAATATCCGACCTTCAGCTCTTCTAATAATAATAGTGATTTATCAATTGGAATTGTATATTTGATCGATATTGGTGGCTGAGATGGATGCAAGATGGGATAAGGTGCAATGCAACAAATAGATGCAACATTAAGTGTGCGTATCGGTAAACTTGACTGCATTTAAACAGTTATTTAGAAAATGAAACAATTGCATGCAATCAAGAATTATTCAAGGGCGTGGCGTGGAGCTTACCTGCCCAAAAGTGTATTGGCCAGTCGTTGTGCGGCATTTGGAGTAATCAATTTTGTGACGCAATGTCGTTGCCTGCGTCGTTTGATAGTCATGCAACGAGGGGCGTTGGGTCTTTGTGGCGTGGAGTACTGGCAGGCGGGTGGAGCCAGAGGGTTCTGCACAATTATTTATGCGTCGTGTGATTTGTCGCTCGATTCGAGACGCATTTTACATAAGACGCCAACAGCTGCACTGCCATTCACATTTTGATTGCTCCGAATCTGAATTTCGGTTCGACTTTGTGGGTCCGATAAGTACAGCGATAAGATTTGACATTTCCTGGGCAACTGACAGCCGCTGTTGGCACATGCCACATGCCACATGCCGCACGCTGCATGCGCCTTTAGCCAAATTGCGTATACGCAGCATTGCCCAAGCCAAGAAAATGGATCAAATTTACAAAAACTAAAAAAATGTCAAGAAAAAAAAAACTAAAAAATTGTTGTCCGCATTTCGAGTGCTGCAGCTAATTGCTGCACTTATGAGCAATTATCTTCGAATTTTTAGTCTGCCGCTTGCAACACTTTAATGCCATGAACCCATTATACATAAACACGTTTCTCACAGCCAACATCAGGACTTAATAGACATCAAATTGGCTTTTAATCAAATATAATATTAAATGATCTGGAAAGACAAACGAAACTTGTAAACCATTTGAATCGAATGATTTGAGAATAAATCGAAATCTTTATATAACACTCAGAGCCTGAGAATCGCAGTTTAATCATCATTTTCCATTGAGTTCTTAAAAATGCAAATTGATTGCAAAATCTGTGAGCAGTGATGATAATTAAAACAATTGTTAACAACAGCTATGCTAATGGGTCTGTCGCTGTTGTGGGCGTTGTCAAAACCCGTTCACTTTGCAATTGTTCGTTTCTACGGACAAATTTGTTCACATAATATCTGCAAATGATTGTCAAAAGTTGGCAAACACAACAGTTTGAACCGCCAAATCATTATCATTAAGCCAGCAAAGTTACTCGCGTGCAGCTATGCAGATTATTTAGTTTTTATTTTGAAAATGAAAACAAAAAATGAAAAAGCACTTCTCAGATTGTAATTAACGTTACCGTTATATATATTTCTCGACACTTAAAAGCATCTCTATGAGATGGCCCAAGCGCAGCTGTTAAATATATTATTTTAGTTTCATTGCTGAATTTCATTTCAAAAAGTTGTGCACACTCAAATGTAAGCAAGTGTGGAAGTGAATAAATAAAAAAAATGAATAAATAAATATATATATATATATAAATTGAAATATTTCGTTATTCGCAAAATGGCAAAGTTATCGATAAAATGAAATTGGCTTGATACGAGTGGAATACGATAACTTATATTCTTTATCTTTAATCTTAAGTCTCTGAGATTTGCATATTCATACATGACCAAGAATATGTATACTTTATGTGATCGCAGATGCTTCCATCTGCCCGTTATATACTTTTGCCCAAAACCATTATACCCACATTAGCCATTTTCGGTAAACTTTGGTATAAAGTATATATTACAATTTATACAAATGTAGCTCTCCTCGTATTATCATGAGCAATTCAAATAAAATTCCAGATAAAATCAAATCTGAGGTTATTTAATCTGTGAAAACATTGTTGAAAATTCAACAACGCTTTGTGGGTTAGTGGGTTACTGCAAGTCATGTCCATATGCATATTACGGATCAACTGAACAAATTTCATTAAGGTCGAATAAGAAACAAATTAGTTATGGTCGAAAACTTGTGACAACTCATTTTATTTGTAGATACATTAAATAAATAAGTGAACTAAAGTAATCGTTCATAAAGAATTACTCTTAAAAAAAGTACTCGTATCGTGCACGTGGAAAACTTCAAGAGCCTTACGAATGGGTCTCGGGATTTGACGCGGAATTTCTGCTAAAATTGCAGTTATTCTTGTTTGGCCTAGTTTGTAAATTGGATTTTTTTTTCAATTCATTCTCAATTTATTTTTTGTTCTATTGCTCTCACGCAGCAGCCGCCAAAAAGGCGCGGAAATTGGGCACCCAGCCATGGCCAGTTTTTGTATCCATGCGTGGCTCCAAAATTGGGGCCTGTCTTTTCGCTTTCTGTAATCTGTGCAAAACATTGTTGAAAATTGAACAGCTCTTTATAAGTGGGTTACTGCAAGTTCGATTTAACCGATCTCTACTGAGCCATGAATAACTGAATGGATGTTTGCCTATCCTTAATCGTGTTATATATGTAGGTAACATTCTGCTAACTTCATCCCCCCTCCGCCCACTGCTTAGTATCGGCTGTCAAGATCAAATGGAAAATGAGCCAAAAATCTTGTTTGGCATAGTCTCCATACCCACAATATAATAACAACACAAAATTAATGCACAAATTTCACAACAAATTAGCACACACACAAGCAAAGTGTGGGCGGCATTGATGTTAACTTGATTCAGATAAAAAAATAAAATGGGCGTGTCTGACGGCCCCGACGTTTGTATCGCAGCTGCGGCATCGACACGAACAATTCTACTTATGAAATAAAATGCTCGTACTAAAAAAAAAGGAAAAATCCATATAAAAAATTTAAAAAAAAATAACAGAAAAAACGTAACGCAGACAAAATCTGGCCCCAAAAAGAATCTCAGCTTTGTCTTTTTGAGGAGAGCGGTGTTTTTTTTGTCGGTGATTTTATTGTTGTGCTTATTGTTGTTGTTGTTGTTGTTGCTGCTGTTGCTGTTGCTGCTGTTGTTGTAGTTGGGAGGTGCGGGCACTGTTGCTTATTGATTCCAAATTTGAAGGCTGAATTTTAATGTGCTTGGCTTCGTATTTATAAGCACTTACCTATATAAATATACTCTAAAGTAAGCATCTATGCAAGTACTTATATATATATATATGTATATGTATATGTGTATGTATATGTGTGTATATGGTATATACTATATACTTTTGTGCGCTGCGACTTATTGAGTCTAACGGGCCACAGCATCACATTAATTTGCAACAGTGGGCCATGCCCACACGTACCACCAGAGGTAAGTGTTTTTCCAGCTCAAATTCAATTGCTCAATCTGGAATTATGCTCTGGGCTCTGGGGCGCCACCTGACTGTCATGCGACAACTTAAAATTTATCCAGCTGAAAAGTGCCTCCAATCAAAATCCATAAATAAGTATGAGCAGCATGGAGGTATGTTAATAATAAGGCAGCAGAACAGTATATAATTAAAGGCAAGGTCTACACACTCAGGAAGGAATACTAATACTAAGAATACTAGAATGTTTTCCATGTTTTTTTTTTTAAATAATATCTAAATATTCAAAAAATCAGACTTCCCTTTTATTTTTCAAAAATATATTTCGTAACAATAGAAAATATTTTTAAGAAGTTGAAATGCAAACTTTAAAAAGGCAATATCTGAAATTCATAAAATAATAAATAGATTTGCTCACCCGAATTCTGAATAATAAGATCAAATCTGGTTTTTGTTCAAATATTTAAATACTATTTTGTTAGTTAACTTTTGCCATAAAAGGATAGATATCCTATCCCTTAGATTGCAAGTAAACATATTTAAAAAAAAAAAAATTGTTTAAATGTATATGTATTTGTGTGGGTGCATTATCATATCATGTTCATAATAATTGGTGTTATTTAAGTTGAGCATCCATTTAATCGAGAGCCAGAGATAAGCGTCAAGTTTGACATGCAAACAAGGCGTTGCACTTTTGTGGGTCGATGCCAATGCCACATCGCATACAAATTGACACACGCCGGTCATTAATCTTGAAAGCCGTGTAAAAGCCATGCAAAATAGCAAAATTCGAAAAAAAAACAAAACAGAAAACAAAAAACAAAACAAAATCTAATATTGCATAGTGCCGTCCTTTGCTGTTCGGTGCTTGGATGTGTGTTGATGGCCTGACAGCGGCGAGTGTTTAGGGAAATGTGGTTCCAGCCGATGTCAACAACAACAACAACAACAACAATAACAATAACAACAACAATAGAAAGCAGGACAGCAGACAGAGCAGAACAATGGGCGGCAATAACAACAAGAGACGAATACGAAGAACTTGGACTACAACAACAATGACATCAATAGGCGCAATTGAAACAAGTGTTTCGTCACGCCGTTGACTGCGACGCTGACGTTGATGCAGACGCTGACGCAGACGCAGACGGCAACTGCGACGCCATTGTCCATTGCCCATTGTCCATTGTCCTTTTCTAATGGTTGACAAGCAACGGTCAACATAAGACACTGTCCTTTCTTGATACCCTTGCCAGCGCTGTGGGCTTAGGTGTTTCTGCAGACAATTCGAATCTGGAAACATCAATTGATCTTAAGTGTGCATGTATGAAATGATGTATGTATGATGTACGTAGGTCGCAGAAATGGCAAGTTTCTAGGAATTTCATTGGTACAAGAAGTTTCTTATAGATACGCATAATATATGTATATGACAAGGAACAAAAGGGTATTCAGCCTTCGCATTGATTTTTTTATTTTTTGTATTTGTGTTGATTATTGTCTGTGCCTTTTTGACCCAAATTGATGTGTAAAGTTGAGTCTGACTGCCGCAAAATACAGAAGAACATTGCTGGTTGTTCAGACTGTTGTTGGCATTGCAATTATACAAATTAATATCTTGAGAAAAGCGCGCAGATTGCTTTCCAAATCCTAGGCAAACATGCATTCGGTGGGCGTGCCAATATGAGCAAGATTATCGCGTATGGCCATCGTTTGTTGATGCCACGAAAACGGTAAGTTTGTGCAACTACAATTTAAATTGCAGCAGTAGCAGCAGCAGCAGTAGCAGCAGCAGCAGCAGCAGCACCAGCAGCAGCAGCAGCAGCAGCAGCAGCAGGAGCAGCAGCAGCAGGAGCAGCAGTAGCAGCAGCAGCAGCAGCAGGAGCAGCAGCAGCAGCAGCAGCAGTAGCAGGAGCAGTAGCAGCAGCAGCAGCAGCAGCAGCAGGAGCAGGAGCAGGAGCAGCAGCAGCAGCAGCAGCAGGAGCAGCAGCAGTAGCAGCAGCAGCAGCAGCAGCAGCAGCAGGACCAGCTCATACATTGCACATTCCAATCCGCACTTTCATCCCCATTGTGCATGTGTTGAAGGTCTCTGCGCTTTGGATTCGCTTTTATATTTCTCATGTTTTTTTTTTATATTTATTTTTTTGCTTTTACTTTGAAACCGGAGGTATATTGGTTTTGTGCAATGTCCGTCATTCTGTCTGTCCTTCCATCAGTATGAACGCAACTTTTTTCGACACCGTTAGAGTCTCTGTGACTTGCAACTTGGAACACACACTGGTCTGTGCCTGCATCAGACAAAATGTATGAATTTGAGTGCTACGTGCACTAAGTGACTAGGAAATCGGTATTATCGATATTCGCAAATCGATATTCGCAAATCGATATTCGCATATCTCTCATAATTTCGAGGCTACAGATATCTTAAGCAGTTTTTGAGTTTGAACAATCAAATTCCGTATATTACTGGTAGCCGCCGATAACCGTTAATAAATTTTTATGGCCACCCTGGCAAAATTTGGACCACGCCCACTCCCGCTTTCAAATATAATAAAGCGTATATCTCCCTCATTTTAAGAGTTACAGTTACCAAATTTGGAAGGTAGATTACTAAGATAGTACTCCAAAAATGTTGTTGGCCACGCCTACTCCCGCCTCCAAAATTCCCAGAAGCCTATATCTCCCTCAGCTTAAAAGCTACAGTTGGATGGAAGATTATTAGAAACCTTGTCCATATTTTTTTTAGGCAAGCCCACTCCCGCCTCAAAAATTTTCAACATCCTATATCTCCCATAATTTAAGAGCTACAGTTACCAAACTTCAAAGGAAGAAAACTAACTTATATCTACTTCAATTTTCAAAATTGGACAGTATTTCTTGGCTACACCCACCATGATCTTTGCTACCAGTTATCAGCTGGCATTACGTGTGGTACCAAAGTATTTCGCAGTCGGTTACGCCCGACTGCAATGTTCTCTCTTGATTTACTTTGAACTCATAGAAAATGGGTAAAAAGTTTATAATGGTTTTGTGCATATGACAACGGGCAGATGGAAGCATCTCCGATCACAGAAAGTTTAAATATTGAACAAATTTCATTAAGGTCGAATAAGAAACAAATTAGTTATGGTCGAAAACTTGTGACAACTCATTTTATTTGTAGATACATTAAATAACTAAGTGAACTAAAGTAATCGTTCATAAAAAATTACTCGTAAAAAAAGTACTCGTATCGGGCACGTGGAAAACTTCAAATGCCTTACGAATGGGTCTGGGTCTGGACGGGATTTGACTCGGAATTTCTGCTAAAATTGCAGTTATTCTTGTTTGGCCTAGTTTGTAAATTGGATTTTTTTTTCAATTCATTCTCAATTTATTTTTTGTTTTATTGTTCTCACGCAGCAGCCGCCAAAAAGGCGCGGAAATTGGGCACCCAGCCATGGCCAGTTTTTGTATCCATGCGTGGCTCCAAAATTGGGGCCTGTCTTTTCGCTTTCAAATGCTCTGGCAACAATGGATCAGGTGGTGAGAGGGGCATGAAAAAGGGGAGGCCTTTTTGTATCTTGTTTGATTTGTGATTTTGGCATTTTTTGTATAGTGTGTCGCAGGCTGCTAAAATCTGAGTTGGCTTTCGATTTTGTGGGTCGCACAATTTATGCGTTGCTCAAGACGTGACTTGGTCTGCAAGATTGCTGCATGCAGCATGGAGCTTTGCAGCATTAAGCATGGATATGCAGTTATGCAATGTACATGCGTGTGTGTAGGTGTGTGTGTGTGTGTGTGTGTGTATGTGTGTGTGTGTGGGGGCTGAGCAGACACTGCACTAGATTCAAGGAGCAGCTGTAACTTGTTCAATGTTTTCGCTGCAATTAACGACGCAACGCTTTGCAAGTGACTGAATTTTAATCACATTTACTTATGCCATTCAATACGACTTTTGTACACATAATTTTTGGAAAAAGTTTTTTGAAATTGACATTTTTATGGACTTAATCAATCGCAATCGCAAGCGTTTAGTGAGCACTGAATATTGAAGAAAATGTAAATAAAGTGAGGTATGATTAATAGCATGAGTAGAATGACTGACGAGAAACTACACTTGGAAAAATGATTGCCCAGCAATTTAGGAATATTTTTGACACCAAGGGACTCAGGGTTTCTACTTCTCTGAATTTCAGAGTACAATTTTATAATATTTAAAAAATAAGTCGAATTTTTTAACGAAGAACTTAACTTTTTTGTTGCTTATGTTATGTATAATATTAGTTTGTTAAGATTACACATAAGCAACTATTTTAGATATCTTAACAATAGATGCATATAATTTAATTTGAAAAAAACTTACGATATTACGGTGATTCAAACTTAATTATTATTTTCTGCATTTTAGAGAGTATTTTTTTCAACTCTGATGAAATTCACTTTTTAGTAATAGAAATTATTTCTAAAATTTAGGGCAAGCCTTTCAAATTTTTTGAATTGTTTTTTTTCTTAAATTTGGAAATTATTTTTAAATATTTAAGAATCTAGAAAAACTCACAGTGCTATTTTTTTTTCTAAGAGTAGTAAGAACTGGCGAAAACTCGTAGAGTTCGCAATTTCTGAATGAGTAGCGAATGAGGAAAAGTCAGCTATGAGTAACGAGCTTCGTGTTAAGATTAAAAGACAATAGCGAGTAGCTGGTAATTTGGAGAAGCGAATATTGGGCATCGATCTGGTAGTAAACCATACATATTTGGGCATTATTGGTTATATTATTATATCCATTTCCATTAGATGCGTGACGGCATTTCAATTTTCAAATATGTTGAAGTGGTTTATATATAGTGCTTGAAATCGTAGCGAGTAATTCGTAAGTAGTTCTTCTTAATATTGTTGACTTTGTTAAGTAAACAGGGAATGCAGCAAGTTGGGGTTTCCTGCTGCCGCATGCTTTGGCAAACTGTTGCATTGGAATTTCCTTGACCGATTCAATGAATTATTTAGCAACAGTTTCCAATTAAACAATGACATTGATGTTGTGGTTTCGATTAACTTGAATTTGTTGTTGTTGCAAATCGAAAGGCAATCAACAAATGGGCAGAGCAACAACTTAGGGCGGGTGTTGGCTGCAAGCTGCAAGCAGCGTCTGCGTTTGCGCCGCGTTGCGTTGCACTGCATTGCGTTGGCCGCGCCTGTGCAGTGCGAACATTCACAATAGGCCGCGGCTGCCTGCTTTGCCAAAAAGTTAACGCGCAACGCGAATTGCAAACCAGTTTTCTATGGCTGCTGCTGCTGTGGCTGGATCATATTTTCCCAGCCATATTTATGTGTGTGGCATGGTATAAATAGGCGCAAAGAACGCGACACTGAGACAGTTTTCAATACGAAGCCCAGCAGCCCGGTGCAGCAAATCAATAAACACAACTCAAGCTCAAATTCTTTTTTTTGCACGTGAAACAGCACATAACCAATAAAACCCATTCCAAAATGGCATTCAAGGTGCGTAACAGTGTCAGCCCACAACTCAAGTGTACATGTGTGTGTGTGAGTATGTACAAGTGTGTACAGCAAGGCAGATTGACAAGTTGTAAACTGCCCGACAGGATACACTAACTATTTGTTAACAAGAAAGAGAGAGTAAGTAAGAGAGAGAGAGAGAGAGGGAGACAGAGAAAGACGAAGTAAAGATTTTAGCTGCAATTGCAATTATCCCTTGCATTCAGGTGTAACAGATTCAATGCTGGCTGCCATCGTCGTGGCAACAGTAACTTTTATTACATCACAATTATGGTCTGTGCTACAATAACTCGTGGCACTCGAAAAGTGCAAAATTCAGCTCAGCTTCGATAAAACCATAATTCAGCCAAAAAACAAGCAGCAGCAACAGAATCTTAAATCCTTTTGCGGTATTCGTGGCTAGGGTTTTCAGAAAATCTTAGTGCATTTTGAAGAGTAGAATGCTTCTTCACCATTGAAGAGAACCAAGTCTTTCCTTATCAGCAGAATCAAAATTCAAATTGTTGAATTGAAATGTTTTTTTTTGAAAAATCTGATATAAAGTTTAATATATTACTTAAATTATATTATAATATATACATATATATACATAATATTAAAGATTCACAAATTAGCCAATGTTTGCAACGATATATAACAAAATATCTGATGTTATAAAGTACCACATCCGCTGAAGCTCTTTGTCCATTTTAGCTTGTTTTGAATATCGTCAGCCAAGTTAATATGAAACCAAAACAAACATTTTTAATTAGCGAAAGCCATAAGTCGATGGCCATTTTGAAGGAAAAACAAATTAAGATAATGTCAAAGAAATTGAGCAGCGACCATGGAAATGTGGGTCAATCAAATGAGCAAAAGTCATTTCAAGTCATCCAAATATTTCATGTGTGAAGTTGTGCAAAAGCTAAAACTGAAATTCAAGCTTTAATTTTATTTTTGGATGATATTGTCCTTCCGCCTGCCTACGGTCTGCTCCCCCCATTCCGGTACGGCAGTCAGTTACGCTTAATTAAAATCAGATAAATACCCAAAGACAAATAAAAGCAGCGCCAAGTCAAGCACGAGGCAGACTGCCATGCAGAAAACAAAACAAAGCACAGCAGAAAAAAAGGACATGGAAATGAAACGAAAGTGATATAAATTTTAAATAAAAAGGCAAACAAGAACTCACTGTTGCCCCAACTCACCAAGCTCCTGAATATGTATATATATTTCTTCTTCTTCTTCTTCTTCTTTTTTTTGCATTTTTATGCGTAAATTGAAATTCGAAGGAATTGTTAACAAAATGTAAATGTAAAATCGCAAAAAAGCAATAACGCAACAAAATAAGCAACATAGAAAGTAAAAAAATAAAGCACCCTGCAAAATACTCTATCATGGCCAGAGAAAATGTAGGTAAACGCCAGTTGACAAATTAAAATTCAATGGAAATGACAAAATAGTAAAAATTAGCAAAGGAAGCAACGTGAGAGAAGCATGCAAGAGGAATTTAAATTTAAAACGGATACAATGAGAAAGTCAGTAGCAAGTAAATATTTATAGGAAGGCGGACAAACTAAAAGCCAGTAATGAGAAAAAGCGACAAATTGCTAATTGCGAGTAGAACTGGCAAGTAATGAGTAATGACGATGAAAATACAGAGGGAATACTGAATTTGTAACCAGTTTGAATGCACGAGAAGCGAGTGGCAGCTAACGAGTAGCTGCTTACGAGTAGCAGCTAACGAGTAGCAGCTAACGAGTAGCAGCCAACGAGTAGCAGCCAACGAGTAGCTGCTAACGAGTAGCAGCTAACGAGTAGCAGCTAACGAGTAGCAGCTAACGAGTAGCAGCTAAGGAGTAGCAGCTAACGAGTAGCAGCTAACGAGAAGCAGCTAACGAGAAGCAGCAAATATGAAACGAAAAATGATGCGATCAACACAACTGATATGATATTAAGCAGGTATACGATACGCAGATAAGCAGATGCCATATGTTAAATCAGTTTGCCAATCTCAAAGCACAACAAAAAATGGCTAAGGCCGCTTTCCAGCCAAGTGAATAAGACGCATGTGCCGCATTGCCCTTGGCAGGCCAGCAATTGTACACGGCTGCCGTGTGGCATTCTCTTGACAGAGAGAGAGAGAGAGAGAGAGAGAGAGAGACAAAGAAAGAGAGGGAGAGACAGAGAGAGTTTTCAACTACTTTAGCAACTTAATTAAAAGTTGATGCGCCTGCAATTTCCTTGTGTTTGTCTGTCGACATGTAAGCGAAACACAAAAGAGTTGTCAAGCAGCTGCTAAGCTCACCGATTTATGCATGGCGTAGTGTATGTTTGAGTTTGTGTGCGTGCGTGCGTGTTGCCTGTTTAAACTGTATTTTAATGATTTACTCGTTTACAGCTCATCTTCTGCGTGGCCGCAATGGCGATTGCTTGCGCACAGGCCAAGCCCGGCGGCCCCGCTGCCTACTCGATAAATGCACCGAGCGTGGATCACGCCTCCGTTGGCAACACACAGGAGCACACGGTTAAGGGACACTATGGCCAATCTTCGCAATCCGACTATGCCAGCCAGGTGCAAACCGCCCACTCTCAGTCCCATGTGCAGCGCTCCAGCATCAGTAACGATGGTGGTTTGGCGCCCGCTCATTACGCTGGTTAGTACACTCATTAATTACTCACTCATTCGCTCATTCACTCACTCACTGACTCACTCACTTACTCACTTATTCACTACTCACTTATTCACTTACTCACTCACTCACTCACTCACGCTCGCACATGCACAAGATTCACAATATAAGACGCACAAGGCACTTATTGAATATGCAAGTAGTTAATATGCTAACATCAAAAAAAAAAAAAAAAAACAAAAACACAATTCGAATTTAGCGGCGCCTCAAGCTAGCTACGCTGTTGGACACACAGCACCCGCTCAGATCCAGTTGGCATCCAGCGGACATGGATTGGCCTATGGCGGTGGCCACTATGCGACCGCCGCTGCTCCAGCGTTGGCCTATGGCGGTCATTATGCCACTGCTGTTGCCCCATCCTATAGCTATGGCGGCCACTATGCTGCCACCGCGCCCGCACTCCATCTAGCGGGCGGCTCGCATCTGGGCTTGGGCTATGGCCTTGGGTATAATGCTCATGCTGCTGCACCGACATTTTCACATGGTTATCTGGCTGCCGCACATGCTCCAGTTGTAAAATACGCTGCCGCCGCCGCTCCAGCTTATGGTAGGTGCCCCAAAATTCAGTTAGCAGCCTCCTGTACATCCCCAACTCTGATCTCCGGCACCTTTTGCACATGTTAACGCTTTTTTACTATTAGCCTTGTAGATACGTAGTTTTACTAATTTTCCACTTATCATTTTAACCATTTTTTTGCAGCCCGTTCCTTAACACTTTAGTGATCTGAAGTTCTACTTTATTGACCAACTACACTTTCCCATCAAGTTGCTCTGTAAACACAAAGCACAACTTTTATTGGGGCCATGCCTGCGTTCAGACAGATAGCCAGCGGTATTGTAAGGGGCACGAGTTGCGTACTAGTAAAAAACTAAGTAAATATTAACTCTTTGACCCATGACGAGGGCGGAAATTTCAAAGCTTGCAGCGTTTTCACGAGTTGTGCACTGGCGTAAAATGAGATAAACTTTGTGAATTTTCCACTAGCTTCTTCTGCTGACAAAAACATAAACAACTTACATTCGTTTTTTGAAAACAGCTACAAATATTGTCAAATTTAAGCATTGGACTATGAATGAATTTGAGCTGAAATTGTGCAAGTTTTTAGTCAGATTTCATTTCACATTTATCAAATGATTGG
Source organism: Drosophila kokeensis (assembly GCA_035042145.1). Taxonomy (NCBI): domain Eukaryota; kingdom Metazoa; phylum Arthropoda; class Insecta; order Diptera; family Drosophilidae; genus Drosophila; species Drosophila kokeensis. Next base: position 673,650 of record JAWNLT010000657.1, on the reverse strand, counting down.
ATGTCAGTTATTTGAACTTAGGTCAGCAAAGCACACCTTTTCTCAAAATATCCTTAGAAACTGAAAAGTAATCGAAAACACAAGCTATTTATATTTTAGGGCAATGACCTCCATAGATAATTGTTATAGATGAGGATATGTTGCTCATGGCTTTAACGAACAAAAACTGTAACAGTTTAGAAATTATATATAAATAAATGCATCGACTACAGCATGTTGCAAGTTCGAGTCTCTGCATATAAATACTTTATTGTGCGGTCTACTTGGCGTACACTCGACAAGAATTCAGTTAAACTATTCATAAGTAATCGATAGATATCAGGTAATAGACATTATGCAATTATATCATCAATATTCCATAAGTCACCCACACACACATCGACAAATAGGGGCGTGTTGCGTATATCATATGTGAATATTTTCAATCGTTGCCACAAACGATAGTTCAATACTCATTCAATATATATGTATATATACATATATATATATATATATGAGTGGATTGAGGGTTTGTTAGCAATGTCGGCCAACGCATGGCGTATAATCAATCATTCATTCATTGATGCCAACTACTTTAAATCATTCGACACGTGGCGGTTCAATGATCCTGATAATGATGATGACAATGGCAATGCCAATGATGATGACGATGATGATGATGATGATGATGGTAAGTCCTTGCTGCTCAAAGTAGGGCCAGTCAGCTTGCCAGCCATTTGGAGAAGTGACATTTGTCATTGGCTAGCCAGAGCAGCAGTCAGCGACTATCTATTTGTCAAAATGCACATTTCACATTCAGTTTTACTTTAATCGATGTGAGAAAGTGCGTAGAGCTTTTCGTAACCACTTCTGATTATCTAAGCTACTCATATATGAATATCAGATAAATATATTCAATCAATTTGTATTGCAATTGCAAAACTTTCATACAGCCAACTACTTATCGTGAGCAGCTCTATGAAAATTATTGGTCCCATCTGCTCTTTTATGATATCTTGATAAGGTAAAGGGTAAAAGTATCATTTAAAGTCTTCTTTGTTGCGCTTGGACATTTCATACTGCTGCCTTGTTCGACTTCAGGCCATTGGCACTGCAACTACGGTTACGGTTACGGTTACGGTTTTCGCTGTTTTCGTTGAGCTTTTGTTGGAGTGTAATATATGTATGACCGCTTGACAATACAAAATGGCAGACCTTGGCATGTCAGTTGATTGATGTCGACTTGTCAGACGTGTTCGTATTCATGTGTGTAAGTGTGGCCCAACCTGCTCAGATTTCGACCTGCTTCTGTCCCTTCTCTGCCCTCTCTTGTAACAATGACAAAAACAAAATTTGAGACAAGGTCATTCCTATTGTTGGTGATGACAAGCAGTCGTGTTTTGGGATTATGGATCCTTTTCTGATACCTGGCGCTCCGTCCGCCGTATATCAGACATGCTCCACACTGACCAGCGGCTTGTTTTCAATGCAATTTGTATTCGTTCTTCGCAGCACCTGGCATTATTGGTCATGGCATTGGACTGGCTGCACCGGCCGCCTACGCAGCACCCGCCTACGCAGCACACGCCTACGCAGCACCCGCCTATACCACGCATTTGGCTGCCGCTCCCGTCCTCAAGTAAGTAATTAATGCCTCCGGGCTTTATAAATAGAGATGGATCGCCTCGTGCTCCTCATCATCACCATAATTAACTTATTTTTACGCAGGGCCGCTGTTGCTGCGCCCGCACTGGTGCATACATCCGTCTCTGGCCATGGCATCCACTATGGCTACTAGAGCAGCATGCTCGGGATGACCCACAGCATTCAGCATTATATCATAACACCCGCCACAAACCATCAGCGACCCTAGCATGGAGCTAGCGGCTGAAAATATTTCTCACGTGGAGCATTTATTGTTAATAATGCTTCGACCTTTGGCCATTTTTTTTTTGAAAAACTCTACATTTTGAACGGCAACTGTTAAAAAAAAAACATAATAATAATAATAGAAAAAACGAAACAGTCTCTCTCAACTAAGTGAATTTCCCTGTATTTTGTGCGTGTGTTTTGTTATTGTTGTTTCTTTTTTTTTATCGCGGTTGAATTGACGTTTTACTTAAAAGTTACTTTGTACAGAAAATGCATGTGAAATGTTGGAAAAAAAATAAAATCATTTAATATATAAACACTTGATGAAGACCATGTAGTTTATTTGAGCTCGTTTTATGTGACATACATGTATGTACATATGTATGTACATAGATTGGTACACACACCGCCCTTCAATTCACCCTCTCCCACCCCCCTCCACAGCAGTTATAGTATGATATATGATGGCCGAAAACTATGCTGCGATTTATATGCCACGCTTCAGTTGAGCACTTGCCATACGTATGTACATAGTACTGCATACTTTATGGCGCATTGCGTGGAATTTATCATGCTCGCAACATGCAACACACACACACATAGGTCCGTTCATAGCGCAGCTAAAGCTGGTAGGGTCATAGATCTGCGGCTAACTCGCAAATGTGGCAAATGCCACAGAGAGGTATTAAAGTTCAAACAACCAACAGCCTTTTTTGGGCCACACAAGCACAAGCGATTCATGCACAAAAATCGTATTTTTAAATCGATTGCCTAAAACGGAATGAAAATGTCAAAAAATGGAAAAACGATGGCAAATCAAGCGAAAAATCGTGTCATTGCTTTTTACGCTATATTTATGTTCAGAACTATTATTCCAAATCATCCATAAGCTCAAAATCCCCGTTTAATCGGTCGGGATCCAATTGCAGCCGCTAAAACCATTCGAAAAAAGAGTTTTAAACCAAAGGATAATTCTGAAAAGATGGTTTTCGGTGTTCTCTTTAAAACCAGTTTCCAGTTTTCCCTAAACTTTAATACTTTTTTGATTGCAAGGAAAAAAACACAGATTGAATCAAAAACAAGTAAAAATTATGTAGTCGAGTGAGCGAAATGTATTGATATTCGAAAAACGGACGCAGGAATCGATAAAATGAAATCAACTTGATAAGTGCGTGGTATTCGAGAACCCATATAGCTCCTATAGTCTCTGAGATCCGCATGTTCATACAGTCGGACCGACCGACGTACAAACGGACATGGCTAGATCGACTCGGCTGTTGATCCTGACGGGGATTGACAATCTAATAAATTTTTGTATTTTCTGTGTAATATTCTGTATGGAATGTGGCAATTTAAAAATTATTCATTTAATTTGATGGAGTTTTTGTTCTCAATTGTTGTTTTTGTACAAAGAATCGGTTTACAAAAATTAATGCATCAGTTGCTACGCAATTTGTAAGGAATTTAGCACTAAGTGGCAATTTTATCCGTGGGGTTGGTAAGCCAACAGCCTTTGAATAGAAATTTCAGTGGAAAATGCAAAGTACTTTTGAAGCTAAGGCCAACTTTTGAAAGCCAGCCAAAACCAAAATGCTTGGGATGTATGTCAAGTATACACTGAATTCTTAAATAAGCATATGCATATAGACATATACATTTTTTTGATCTTAAGTTTTGCATAGTTATTCATTCGTATATACGAAACATTGATTCCTGCATACCATCGTTATCTCATTTATAAACGCTGTGAAGCTGAGCGATCTGATTAATAAATCCAACAATTTTAAAATAATATATATTTCGGAATATTGAAAAACCTTTCTGTTTGCATTATCGATTCAGTATAAGTTTTATGGTTTTCTTACCCTGAACCCATTCAAAATGATGTAATGGTTCTGTGCAAATGTATGTACCAGGTAGAAGGAAGCATCTCCGACCACATTAAATATATATATTCACATAATTATTTTATATATTATATAATGTTATTAAATATTTTTATAACATATTTTTTTCTATATGCATATAAATATTTACGTATAGAATTAAGCATGCGTTCGTGGAGGTAATAACCGATTATTTTACATAATTATCGCTTGAAAAGCGATTGGTTTCTATAAGGAAAATGGCAATTACACCAAGTAGGATACAAAAGAAGAAGAGTGACTTACAAATATTGAGGCAGAATCTTAGGCAAAAAAAAAAAATTATTTTTGCACAAGTAGCTTGATATCAACTAAGATGCAAGGTTGTGCTACACAGCACAGACCTCCACTCCTCACGCCACGCAACATTACGCTCGTTTGGCTTGTGCCTGCGGCTTGCTGTAGGCGTGACAAGTGGGGCGTGGCTTATTTAATTTAGCAGGAAGAGTCTTAAAGCTCAACTGCCTGGTAGCAACAGTTGTCAGCCAAAAATCTGTTGGTATTTTCATTTGGAGACAGCTTAAATGCAAATAGAGTCATGTGCTAGAGTAAAGGACACCTGAGCCCAAGGATACAACAGTTGCTCGCCAATATAAATATACGAGAACAAACAGTGAAAGCCATGGAAAAGAATAGCGGGATGAAAACTCTATGCCAAAACACGACAATTGCATTAGCAATTGTCGCTGCAATTGAGCTATTGGCTTTACCAATGAGAAAGGGAGAGTGAGAGACAGGCGTGGCAAGATGCCAAAGCAATGCAGCAAGATGCCAAAGCGACGCAGAATGCCAACAATACATGAGGTCATTATTCGACTACCTGCAATGGGAGTGGTGGGGAGTGAAGCATTTATATGTACTTTGTGTGGGGTTAAAGCAGTACATTATTATTGCTGTATTGGTTTGGGGTAAGCAGAAAAGCAAACTTAGCAAATAAGAATGCTGGAGTCGAGTGAGCTCGACACCCTGACAACAGCTGTTAAATATGTCTTACAAGTTTTACTGTTTTACTGCCAAATATTGCTTTGGCTTTAGTTTTGTACACTCATTAATTGAAAGGCTCTCTAAAATTGTGGCTTTTATTGAAATGAAATAAACTTGATCTGCAATTTTTGTATATAGCTCTTATAGTCTCGGAGATCCGCCTGTTCATACAAGAAGAAGATTGGGATATCGTTGAGATGGGGGTACGGAATCGGAATGAGTGTGTGGGGGGGTGAGGCTGTGAGTAATGTAGGTGACCATTCTGTAGCTACTGCCAAACCTAAGGTGGTTTACATAGACAATTTCAATTTAGTTGTTGCAGCCAACAACACGACCAAATCAACAGAAATGTGCAGCATTAGGCAAACGATGAGTCACAGATATACTAACAGACAGACATACAATGCCGCAAAACAAGGACGAGAGAGGAAGAGAGGAAACGGACCTATGCATCCAGACACAAATACGTTGTGGCAAAGAACGGCAATTTCCCGTTTCCTGTTCATTGCGCTAAATGAAAGGACACAACAAAGCCAAAATGTCCAGCAGTGACAGCGATGAATGTAAAAATGTAAGGAACATGGCACTGTTTCTACATCAACTGCTCCTTCCCATCCATCCCCTCCCCCCCTTTGCCTACCGCAGCGCGTGATTGCTTAAAGCGGGTCAACCATGTTTGTGAGTCTGCATGCAACGCTTGCACTGTCTTTAGATTAGACTGGACCACATCGCATTCCAATTTTGTCGACTGTGGCATATGCACAATGTCAGAACAAATATGTCCATGTTGCTGCCATACCACAGCACATTTGCCTTATGTCAACTGCAATTAGTTGCTAATTAAATTTGTGTCAATAATATAAGGAATTTGTGCAAAACAATGACACAGCCAGAAAAAAAATCTCTTTCATTATAATGAATACATTTTTTAGATTCTTCAAATTTGGAATATGGTTAAGCAAACCAGTTAAATTAACTGCGTTTGACCCACTTGACAAAAGTCGCATCAGCATATCCGGGAATATGGACCAAGTGCCGCTGACCTGGCCTGGGTACGCCGTTCGTGAGTGTGCTGCCTCAGCGAAATGCAGTCTAGGCGGAGGTGAGTAGTTTATCGCTATCTCTTTCTCACACATGCGCTCGCATATTTATATGTATGGGGAAAATGCTTGCGGCTGCTGATGGAAATGAGATCAATATAAAAATCGACTTTCGACTATAACTTGGGTGTTTCTTATACGATGAAATTTGATGACATTTGATCATTTGGGCAGTTGACTGATAATTAAAAGATTTTGCCTTTAAAACTCTGGCATTTATTGCTATCGGAAATCGAAATGTATCGATATTCCAGAAACCATAAATATTCGATTTATCGATAAAATTACACAAGCTTGTTCTGCGAATATACGTGAACCTAAATTCCAAATTTGAAGTCTCTAGCTCTTATAGTCTCTGACAAGGCTATGTCCACTCGGCTATAGACCCGGATCAAGAATATATATGTTTCCTTCTGCCTATTAAAATCCGATATTAACTTTAAGATTACTTTTAGTTTATTTACTTTATTTTTTGGGATTTTATCAATGGACAATTTTGGATCATTGCAAATTTTCACGAGCTCACAAAAACATATAGAATAATTACAGCTATTAGGATAATAATAAATTAAGACTAGTTGAAAGAAAAAAAAAAAAATGTATGACAAAAAAAATATGAGTTGATTATTCAATAGTCAGATTGATTTGGTCCGCTTGGCGAACTGGACTCGAGGTGCAACAACAGCGCCTGGCATTTTGTGTATTCGGGCGGTTTTCTTAGAAGTTGTAGTTCAGATTGCCGCTGCTGAATCTAACATGGGATACGTCTGACGCAGGTTGGTACGATGGAGTACTTATTACGGAGGACTCGGGAACTGCCATGCCATAGTTGCTACTGGTGGTGGTGCTGGGAGCGATTTGTCCGGCGGCGAACTGCTGTGCAACATTCTGCTGCTGATCGCGCAGCACATCTTGCTGCTGTTGCTGCAGGAATCCCACGTGCCGCTGGGTCGAGTATAAGTCGCCGGATGGCGATGACTGTAACTGCGACTGCAGCGGCTGCTGTTGCTGCTGGCGTTGCTGTTGTGGCTGCAACCCGTTGTTGCTGCCAAAGACCGTCGGTGATTGGCGTGTAATGAAGCGACTGCCGGCGGAATTAATGATCGACTGCTGCTGCTGCTGTGGTTGCTCGTACTGCAGCTGATGTTGCTGCTGGCCGGAGACATCAGGATACTGAGTGTACAGCTTTTGCAGCAGCTGCTGCTGTTGCTGCTCAAAAGCCAATCGCTGACGCTGGCTATCCAGGTAGGCGGACTGCGCCTGTTGCGCCTGCAGTTGCTGTTGTGCCAAATATTGCTGCTGCTGTAGCTGCTGCTGCTGCAACAGTTGCTGCTGCATACTGACAGCTGGCGCTTGCTTTGGCTTGCTGCTTGCTGCAAAGGATTGCTGCGGATATGCAACTGAATATTGTAATCCAGCGGGCGCAAATTCGCCAAATTGAGTTGGATTTTGCTAAACGAGAAAATGAAACAACAAAGAGAACGAGAGTTAATCAGCTGATAGACAATTGCCAAAAGCTACTCCTTTACCATAGCATTATTCTTGGGACTTTTGTTAGATTCCATCTTTAATCAATTTCACTTTGAGCACGCACAATAACAATTTTGGATTTAGTTGTGGAACACGTAGAATATACACAAGCAAAAAAATAAATGTTTCAAACTCACAATCAGATCAGATACTGCTAGCAAGCTCGACTGCCAACCTAAATACATACAGCCCGGAAGTTCAACTCAAGGCATGCTCCGTTGCTAACACTAAACACAGTAAAAACATCAAAGCAAATTAACAAAAGTGCTAAAATCCAATTCATTGATCATACGCCACGCTGCACTGATGAGCGGCACGCAAGCCGATGACGTGCAAAAAATGCGGCATAAAATGGGCTGCAGACACACAGAACGGACACAGTTTAAATATGCATTTCGGATTGAAATTATTGCTGCTGATGGGCTTGCTCATTGAGAGTGGCTGGTCGCGCGCCAGCGCCCAGAATCCTTTCGAGCAACTGGCCGTTGGTGCGCTCGGCGTGAGCAGCCAGATCATGAATAGTCTGCAGGAGGGTGTGCTAGCCACGCAGCAGATGAACTTTGATACTGGCTTGGTGGCCGTGCGCTCGAAGACAGCGATGGGTTATGGCGATGCAATGCGACCGGTCAGTGATGATGACTCATCTGAATCAGATGAAAGGCGACGACGCCGTCGCCGGCGAAGCAGCAACGATGAAAACAAAATCATCATCAGTCTTCATCAGGCACTGCATCGCATACGTCGCTCGCCGTGTCATTGGAAGCAGATGATGGGAGCCACCACAGAAATGACGGATGATGATATCGAAGCACGCAGGAGGCGTGCACGCAAACGTGCCGCTAATAATGCCTCAAGAACGCGCGTCACCAAGTCCAAGACAAAGACCAAAAAGAAACTGCTCGAAACACGCCGTCGACGTCGTCAAGCGCAGGAGCCGCCGCAGCAGTCGCCGCTTGGAGCAAATCTCGGGGAGCGTGTGAAAAGCTTTTTTCAATCATTAATGGGAAATGTGGGCGATATGATGCAACAGATGGGACAGAAAATCAAAGGAACCGCTGCTCAAATCAACAACGATAAAAGTTAAATCAAATTTGATTTCATTTAATAATAATTTTTTTTTTTTTCCCCATTCCTCCCAATTTGAGTTAATCTAAGCAAAATGTAAAATAAACTAAGATTTGAGAGCAAACAAACATGTTTTTCTTTTTAACTCAAAACGAATTTCAAAAATTAAAAAATGTTCGTCAAGTTGCGATTTTAAACGAAAAAGTGTGTTTACCAATAGCAGAAGAGTATTGAATAAAACTAGTCTTTAAAAGTGGAGGACAAATTAAAGATGCTCTAACTAAAATGTAACATAATAATAATAATAATAATAATAGTGAAAGATCAGACAATATGAGGACGTATAGCAGAGGTTAAAAAATGAACACAGTTTAATCGCTGGTTAGGTGTAATGTTCGACTGTACTTCAGATAATATCAGCTAGTTAAGCAGTGAACACTTCCGGCACGAAACATATGCAACAATTCAAAGCACGCCACTGTGATCGTGGCCCAATACAAAAAGAAAAACGTCAATAGGCATTGCATCAGTTAATACAATGAGTTCTACTTGGCGTTTACTATTTGGACTGGTTTTGTGGATAGTGGCACTTGTGCAGCTGTCCCGCTGCCAGGATGACTTGGAGTTGGACTACTCCAATGAGTACGATGATGTGCGACCGCATTTGACCTACCCGGATGAGCCGAGGCTGGACAAGCGTTTAGCCAAAGCGGCAAACGAGTTGGGGGAGAACATTCGCAATGCCTGGCAGTCCGTGGTGGACTCATTCCACGGTTATTTTGAGCAGCTGCGGAACGTATTTAACGATAGCAACGTGGAGACCTTTTCGGCGGACAATTGAACCGAGCTCAATTATAAGCCACATTCAAGCACTTCTCAATTAAAGCATCATTTGCAATGAAAACAAGTCATCATGATTTTAACTATTGTTACCGGATAATACTTCAATTTCAGAATTAACAGCTCATTGGGTGCAGATGGAATTGAAAAATATTATGAAAAAGTTCGATATTTGAATGAATCTAAGAATTGATAAACACCAAATGAGCAAGCTCGTTAATGGCACACAATTAATATAATCAAATGCATAAATTCAATTAACTAATGAACATGTGAGAATCTGCAGTCGAGTGATCTCGATTACGGGGGATGTACCCCGAACCCAGTTGTGAAATATATTCTAGACTTATTGGCAAATTTCCCTTTCAAAAGTTTTGCTCCCAAATACATCTTCGCCAGCGTCGATTCTCAAGCCATCTCTTTCCCATACATGCTCTTGCACATGCCTGCGGCTGTTGGTAGAAATGATATCAATATGAGAATATTTATTCAACTATAACTTGGGGGTTTCGTATACGATCTTGTTGATTGATGAAATGAAGCAAACTTGCTCTGCGCCGGGTATATGAGTACCTATATTCCCAATTTGAGGTCTCTAGTTCTTATTGTCTCTGAGATCAATGTGTGCATACAGACAGACGTACAAGGCTATATCGACTCTGCTGTTGATCTAGATCAAGAATATATATACTTTATGGGATCCGAGCTGCTTCCTTCTGCCTGTTACATACATTGGCACAAAACTATTATACCCATTTGACCCATTTTTAATGGACTTAGGGTATAATAATACATCAGCTCAAAATTAAGGGATAATGGTGCAATTTAGCATGCGGTTTCCATATTAGTATATATCGAATCGCTGGAAAACATTTTGAAAAATAAAGAAATATCAAGCTTTTCCGTTGAAAACGGAGGAAGATTCATCAAAATTGGAAACCATTTACGACACACAGAAGATAAATTGATAAAGATTCTTTGAGTTCTTGAAGTCTTCCAAAAAATACAACTAATCGCGTGTCAGTCAACACCGAATTACGGAAGGCTCACAAACGGTTAAATCTAATGAATTTCGAAAATAATATCGATTGGCGAGCGCATCCGGGGTTGTTCAACACTGGCACACAATAAGATCGCCGATACCGCGTTGGCAGTGTGCCATGCCAACAGTAATATGTGAGTCAAGTCGAGTCGAGCACAAAACAGCTCGATTAAGATATATTGCCAGTAGCGGATGTGTGTAACAAAAACACGATAGCAACTGTTGTTATTGCAGGGCTATTTTGTATTGTTTTTACTAATTAGCCTAATAGCAATTGGGCTCCAATCCAACGACTACGACTCAGTTAAATAAGTGGCATCGAGCGCCAAACTAACCAGTCCCAGAACGAAACCCAAACGATTTCCATACAAATGAATTGGACGGTTCTTGCTGTTGCTGTTGCTGTGGCTTCGCTGCTGTTCAGCAGCTGCACAGAAGGTAAGCCGCAGGTAAGCACATATCTCCAATCAATCAATATGTATGTGCGTGTGTATGCATGTGTGCGAGTGTGCGTATGTGTATTTCAAGGATATGACCACTGGCATGCTGTTGGCTGCTGCGCAGCTAAATCAGATGGTGGAGAGCGGCGCTGCAGCGCACAATGAGAAGGAGGTGGAAGTGCTCGGCCAGAAGATAGGCGGCTCCATGAATTTGGGCTTTGGCGATGCAATGCGGCAACCACTTGGACGTCGACGCAGAAGTGTGCACCAGCAACTGAAGCTGTTGCCTACTTTGTATCGCACTCTTATCTAGCTAAATAAATGCACTAACTAAACTTACGGCTTGTTGTTGTTGCAGCTCCGTGTGCTGTGGCTGCTGTGGTTGCTGTGGCTGCTGTGGCTGCTGCTTAGCAGCGCCATAGTAGCGAGTGAAGCTCTGCTGTAATCCGGGTGTCTTTAGCGTGAATGAGTTCGTATTGGCATCGGTATGAAAGGATAATTGTGCTTGTCCATTGTGCACCAGCAGGCAGAAAGTCAGAAGGCCGACCGAATGTTGCCACATGCCAAGCATGTTTCCAATTTAAATGATTTATGATTATGCCACAGGCTTAAAACTCAACGTGTAATTGATTCAGATATCACGCAGCGATATAGTTTTTCGTTCTCTCTCTCTCTCTCTCTCGCTGTCGCTCTCTATCGCTCTCTGTCTTTTTGTAACTGTTGTCTCTGATTGCAAATGGCTGCAGAGGCTGCAGAGCTGATGGCTGATGGCTGATGACTGGTGGCTTCTTCGTCTGTCCAGTTGGCTTAATTAATCGTTACGTTTACTGCAACAATGTACAGTTATCAGCAAGTAACGACAGCTTTGACAACAAACCGGCTGCAGTTCGCCCAAATTACGACTGTGCTTTGCCCGCCCGCCGCTTGAGCGTTTTATACTTACTTCGCTCTCGTTGGATTTGAGTGCGGCTGATTTTCGATATTTAGTTGGCATGCAACAAAGACAGCGACAGCGGCGGCAACAGCTGCTGGCAAATGGAAAATTTTCTTTATTGGCCTTGTCTTCGTCAAGTGCCGCAAATTTAGCAGCATTGCGAGTCGATGTGCGTGAGCTGGCAGCATAGCGGAGAACAGGTCTGTGCAAACAATTTAACATAAAATATGACAATTGGTAATTACTTGACTTCAATTTAGAAGCCACATTCTGAGCCTAGTTAATGCGACAACTAAGCCACAACTAATTCTATTGCCCAAATTCACTTACACAATACAAGCGGTCATCAGTGCTTCAAAAGTTGTACAGCTGAAAATTTGAATAGTGTCCCGACTTCGATTTGTAGTTTGCAGATCAAAGCTAGTGGCGATTTGCCAATGTTCACTTAACAGCTTTGTAATTGCACCCAACACACATCTAATTTGAATATTAAATTCGATTTTAATTATTTATATTAATATTTCACTTTCTATAAAGTGGCGCCGAGGCACTCACAACACTTTCCCAAATACCTTTGGAAATTGAATGCCAATCGGCAACAACAACAACAACACCAATAAACTTCTATGCATATTGAGTGTGGGTAGTATGAATGCTTATATAACCCACTGTGGGGTAAAATGGGCAGCAAAACTTATGTGACCACTGGGCCAACTAATTTAAAGACCGGTATAAAAAGCTGTTTATAGAGACGTGCGTGGCATACGCAAAGCTCGACTGCCTACAACGGGATTTCGAATATCAATAAATCTACACAACTGAATTGCGTGCAAAAAAAGAAACAGAAACTGAAACTGATAAGGAAGCCGGGTTAAGACCAACAGATAAGAGACTTATCACGATTGCATTTGCAATTGGCTAAAACCGTTTGCCAACTTTTCCACAAAGATGATGAAAGTCGAGTATTATGAGTGCGCAAACACACACAAGTACTGCTTTGGTATGCATATACATATGTACATAAATATGTATAAGAGTCAGCCGCAGTGGTCAGCATTTGCCGTCCGTCCACATTGCGTATACGTGATTGACATACATATTTTTGTTTTGGTCGCGCGCCTTTCATTTCATTTTGCAGACGCAATCGCATTTGAAAGCGCATTTCAAATGATTGAAAGTTGCTTATGTGTGTCATTTGGTGGCAGCAGCACGTAGATGCCGTGCCACGAGGCGTGAAATACCCATGGATATGCATATATATATACATGTATATATATATCTTATCTTATCGATTTGCAATTTCGTAATTTTCGGCAATGTGACAATGAACACCAGACGGTGAACAGTAAACAGTGAGCAATAACCTGTTGCCAGTTGTCTGGTTTGGCGGCAAAAAAGACACTCTGGCTTATTGCAGTGGCACAACAATAACTATTTGAATTTTTCATTACTTTGTTCGATTTATTTTTCCACACACTTGTAGATCAGTATAAGTACTTTAACCAAAAAAATGCGAAGCTTACTGTTGGAGCTTAAAATCTATTAAATTATTGGAAGCACATCAAAATAATAAACGTGTTCTGGTTGACTGGTGCTTTACTTAAAAAAAACAATATTTGCAAAAGCATATGCTGCCCATATACATAAAAAACTGAATATCTTTTATATCAGTATAAACTTGAGCTAAGCAGCTTTCTTCTAATTCTACTAGCAGACTCTTTAGTCAAAATAAGATTTGAATCATTTAAATTTATCTGCACTTTTTAGTGGAACTCATTCCTGAATGTCCCTAATGGGACTCTGTAACTCTCAATTTAAGAAGTCGATCTTTCTGAAGAAGTTCGTAAAGTGGAAGTTTATCGCTATAGAGGAGGAAGGTATCCATATATTAATTAAATGTTGTGCTTAATTCCATTTTTCGTACATAAATATCCTTTTTGTGCAACGAGAGCATTTGGAAACCTGATCAAGAATACAACTACAGATATACGGCTTTTTTTATTATTCGGCAACAAAAAGACTTGCAATTTTTTATGATTATGTCACCCACCCAATAAATATAACAACAAAAAAATAAAAATAATGAAAATCGTAATAATATAATAAACTACAAAACGAGAAATTATGTAAAAATAACCAACAGAAATTTCTGTGTCACAAGAGATGATGGCTAGCCAATCGCAGAACATAACTGCTAAAAAACGGTACTTAATCAATTAACTGGGTCATTCGAAAGGCGCAGAGCGACCTCCACTGCGGGTCTACCAACTGACCTCTCAAAATCAGAACCAGAGCAAAACGTAGAGCTGAAGGAGGTGAGAGGGGTAATGTGAATGCTACATCGACCGTGTGACCAGATACAGATTTGAGGCTGTTAAACTCCATCGCTGAACTTTTGAACTCGCACACTGACCCCATTGCACACAAACTCACGCACATTTGTACACAATCCCTCCAATCGTTTTCCACGTCCCTGCGTTTTTTCCATTAACTTTATAGTGCTGCGAATTTCGAATCATTTACGGTTCTTTTTTTTTTTATTTATTTTGCTTTGCATTTGCACACATTTAGCTGAGGCGACAAGCCACGTGCCTTCTGCTTCAGCTTCAGCTTCAGCTCCAGCTCCAACTCCAGTTTGAGCTCCTGCTGCTGCGTCTGCACTGACTCCCCAATCGCATCCGAGTTCGCATTCGCTTAGTACACGTAGCTTACCTAGGCCAGTGCCAAAATACATAAAGCAGGCATTAAACTTTTAATGTAATTGCCTCTAAACAGTGCACTCAGCATAGTTGAAAACCTCAGCAAAGCAGAAATAATAAAAAATTGAAATAAATATATATGGAATTGGTAAAATATATGTTTAAACGTTTGGTTTTTCTTAAAACATTTGGCAAATGATGTTCCAATGCATACCAGGCATCACTGTGCGTAGTTGAATCGTACCCAAATAAAATCAGAAAAAAGGCCAGTTTCTTTTGTGGGTTTAACTCACATAAAATATTTTTATTAGTTTCTCTCTTTGTTTTATACACCAAATATAAAACAAGACAATCTCAAAAAAAATAAAAAAACGTATTCAATACAAGCACAAATATGCATCTATAAGTAAACATACATACATATATTGGGGGCAATTAAATTTGATGTTGCTTTCTTAGACTTTATTTGGATTTCTTTCCATTTGCTGCTTGGCATTAGTATTATCAGCTTTTTTCTTTTTTTTTAGGTAGGTTGGTATACACCAATAGTTGGTATATAGCACAAACAAAAAAAGAAGGAAATATGGATATGCAATTCATGGGGCTCATAAGAATTGCAAAACTTTCTGGAATGCTGTTTTATGTTTATTGTAACACAATTATACATAATTGTACATTCAAGTATTTAAGTATTTAAGTGTACTATGCACATAGATATTTTAGGATATATTCTTTTCTGTTTGTATGATAACATTCAATAAACGGGTTTGTTTTACTGTTTTATTGTAGTTTAACTTTAAATGTTTCTTTTCATACCCTAAACCCATTAAAAATGGTTGAAAACAGTTTAGTGGTTTTGCGCAAATGTTTGTAACAGGCAGGAGGACGCATCTCCGACCCCATAAAGTATATATATATTCCTGATCAGGAGCAACAACCGAATCGATGTAGCCATGTCCGTCTACCTGTGTATGAATAGGCGCATCTCAGAGACAATAAGAGCAAGAGACTTCAAATTTGATTGATCTCATTTCTGTCAGCAGCCTCAAGCATTTTCTGTATGCATACAAATGTGTGAGAAAGAGATGGCATGATAATCATTGTGAGCGCCAATATGTTTTTGAGTGTATTATGTATTCTGCAGAGTCCCGTTACCTACGATTGCCTGTTCATACGTTACAATGCCAACCAGTTCGGGTCAGTTCGCGTCAGTTCGGGTCAGTTCGGGTCAGTTCGGGCTGGCTTAGTTTTATTTTACTTTGCATTGCCTGTGCTTCCATAAGAAAAGAATTCACTTGCAGACCTGCTCACTTTTGGGTGCAGAACTTTTTAAAGGAAAATTTGCTATCAAAAATAAAATAGAGCAGCTGGGTTCAGGGTACATACATACATATATCGTTGTCGAGGTCACTCGACTACAGAATTCTTACTTGTTTAGTATGATATTTAGAAAACTTATACACAACATTTCACCATAAATATTTAGATTGCATACTTATGTAGTTTACAATAGATTTATTATGTTTGACTAATTTTTCTGACATTTTAACATCAATTTAAATGTGTAACTTTGATAAGATAACAACAATAAATTTTGCATCTTACACTGCCTCATTATAATGAGTGTGCTCGTGGTACAATTAATGTATTTAATTTTTGTTTAGCTTAAACATTGATTTTCATATGGCTGCTTGGCACACTTTGCACGCGTTTAGCAATGCTTTTATTTCTCTTCTTTTATACTTGGTTTAACTCATTTGCCTTGGTTTGACTTTGACTTTGTGTTAAAAGTATTTTTGCCTCATTTTTGTGGTTTATACCAAATTTGATATACTATATATATAATGTAACTTTATCAATTCTTGCTGTCTTGTAGAAAAAAAATGTAAGTCTAGCAAAAATTAAACATTTTGTTTTATTTTCTTGTTTGATATCATATATATTGTATATTATTTTTATCGTTTGATATTTTGCTGTAATTATTTCAAGATTTTGTTTTCTTAATATTTGTTTTGTTGTTTATTTGTGTAACAAGTTTTCTAAGCAACTGTTTGCATTCGCTTTTACTTCCCAGGGAACGTTAAAAATTCATGATTTTTTCTTTCAACTGGCCGAATGTACGCTCTAATAATGTTTCAACATTTTCATTACAATAAGATTTTGAAACACATGCCGCAATAAACGCTCATATTAGCGAATGAGGCATACTAATTATTTATTTAAAATTGGTTTTTATTTCCCCGTTGCAATAAATTTTTTTGCCAAAGCAGTTAAAAGTTTCTCCTACAAAACTTTGCAGCTCACATTTGGCCACTCTAGACAAAACGTTGCAGTCGGGTGTCACCGACAGCGAAATACTCTGATACAAATTGAATACCTGCGTAGGCGTAGCCAGCCTTCCAAATTTGATTGCTGCGGAAGATATACCACTTTATGATTTTCTTTGAAGAACATCGCCACCACCTACCAACCATATTTGGTGGCAGTAGCTTTTGTTGGAAGATATGTGGTTTTCTCTATTGGCGGACGCAGCACCCCAATCTTAACAACTTATCTGACGAGGGTACAGACATGTGTACAGTATGTGTTCCAAGTTTAAAAGAAAAGACGGACAGTATTACGGACATTGAATGGAGGGCTGACATATATATACCTTTGGTATCAGAGTATCAACACACTCCCGTCCCATTCATAGCACCCGCACCCATTTCAGCTGTGCTACAGCTACTACTCCTAAGCTAACAAGTAGAAAAAAGTTACAGATGCAAAAATACTTATTATTTAAACAAAAAAAAAAAAAACAGACACACGCACACACACACACACACAAAATGTAACTGCATTCCGAGCTTATTTTCTTATGGGGAGACTTAAATTCCTGGTTGGGTTTGCCGTGGAGCTTACAGCTCGGCAAATATATTCTCCCTGAAGTCGAGTTCAGGGTGCGCCGAGTGTGCGGATCCATGTCCATAATCCCTCGACTTCATTGAGCTGCGTGCCGAGCTGGAGCTGAAGCTGGCGTTCCTTGGGCTGCTGCGGCGCATTCGCACGTCGAGGCCGGTCATCTTGTTCAGCGGCTGTGTGGGATCCAGCTCACAGAATGCGCCCGCAATCAGATCGGTACCGTTGAGCGAATTGAAGCTTTCGCGCTTGGAGCCGCGCGTGGAGATGCCACCACCAGAAGCATGATGCGATCCGGGGCCGGAGCTCTTGCGACTTAGCCGTCGGCTATACTGATACTGATAGGCGGGCGGGGGGACGGGCTGAGCGGAGGCCGCGGCTTGCACCGTGGCGGCATTTATCGCTGGCGGCATATTGTTGCTGCTACCAGGCGTATATCTGTCGTAAAAATCCTGCGGCACTTCATCATCCTCCAGATGCTGCTGCTGATGTGCCTGCAACTGCTGCTGATGCTGCTGCTGCTGCTGATCCTGGAGCGTGGAGCACAGACTGTACTCTGTGGGCTGACTGCTGCTGGAGAGCGACATGCTGAGCGGATCACTGCCGGGCATCACCAGGGCCAGAGATGTCTTATCATAGCCACAGCTGGAGTCTCGTTTGGCTTTTGGAGAGCGCTGCGCGTAGAGCTTGCCAATATCGGGTAGTTGGCGGCCTACGCTGCCACCGACAGACAGACGGACCTTTTCGCCGTGTTGCTCGCGCTGGATCATCTCCTGTATGTCCATGCTGCGCTCACGCTCCAGCAGATCGATGATCTCCAAGTCGCGGTCCAGAGTGCTCGAGGAGAAGGTGGTGCTGCTGCACTCGCTGAACGAGACATCCTTGCGATGCATACCGGTCGAGTTCGGCCAACGCTGTGGTGGATGCATCATGCTGCTAACCACGGAGCTCTCTTCGCCATCGCCGTAGTTGCTGGTGCCGCTATCGTCCAGCAGCGAGCTGCTGTTTGCATTGCAGAATGTCGATCCGGTCAAATTCGATACCGAATTGTTGGAAACGGACATTGACTCGATTGCTGCCTGGTGTCGATTATGACCGTGGTTACCGTGCGGTTGCCGGCCGAGGCCCTGTGCTGGGTGCGGATGAGCAGTGCCGGGCGTCTTGATGCGGCTGCTGCTGTTGTTGCTGCTGCTGTTTGGTGGCTGCTTGCGTCCCGATCCATTTGTCGCATGTCCGCCGTCCGAGATGATGTTGATCTTCACATCGTGCATCTTGCCGCGCATATTTTTGCCCAGATTATTAACAACGCCGGCATCGCCAGGGCCGCGTCCACTATTAGCATTGCCACCGCGTTGTCTATCCCGTTCCCGTTCCCGTTCCCCCCTATCCCTTTCCCTATTTCTATCCCTATCCCTTTCCCTATCTCTATCCCTATCACGATCTCGCTCCTTGCTGCCGCACTGCCCCTGCCTGTAGGTTGCACCGCTATTTCGATCCGTCGAAGTTACGCCATGTCCCTGACCACGCTCATGACGCAACGATGATACGTTCCCCTTGGACAGCGTCTTGGGTGGCTCTGTTGGAGCTGCTGGTCCAGTGCCCACAATGCTGGTGGTATTTGTGGGCTCATCCTTTTCAATGGAATCGTCACGCCAGTCTTCACTGCGACGCTTCGACTTCATCTTCCGCTTGGCCGATAATCGAAAATAGCCCCGCAGACGCTCCTGTTCATTCCTGACAGAGGGAAATGAGAGGAAACGCAGATGTGGGAAACAATTAATTAAATACGAGTCTGGCACTCATATTCGCTTATTCAACTCCAGTAAAATACAGAAAACATTCCAATACATTCATATGTGGACAAGCAAATGATGCTACTATCTTAGACAACAAAATCATTGAAAACATATTTATTTAATAATAAAAATAATGAAAGAATAATGCAAAATAAAACAAGTACAAAACGAAAGAATTTTGGTTGATTGCATAATACCTACCTTGGCAAAATCTGCGAGGCATAAATACATGGAAATATGACTGTGGGCAGAAATGCGACCCACACAAACATCAAGTAGGTAAAATCGAAATGCTTCTGGTTCTCATAGGTCTCCTCGAGCGAAAGTCGTGCGAATCTCAGTATCATCAGAGGGCACAGACAGACCACCTGGGTGGCGGCCATGCTGCCAAAGTTGCGCTGCTTGCGCTTCTCACGGTTCACGTCCAGCTCGGCGCTGTATAGATCGTAGGAGCGGTTGCTGGTGCCATGCCCGTTGCTCAGGCCAGCCACGCCCCCGCCGCTGTGCGTGCGCGGCTCGGCAGATGCTGTCGAGGAGTTCCTGTAGAGGGGTTAAAAAAAAAAGAAAGAAAAGAAAGGAGAGAAAGGTACCAAAGACAAGTAGCGAAAGCTGAGCAAGACAAATGTGCAAAGAAAAAGTTGTAGAGGAAATCGAAGTCATTAAACTGCCATTGTTGGAAGTGAGCTCATTAGCAATGGGGCAAGCAAGAGTACTCAGGTGTCCAGGTGCTCAGCTGCTCACTAGTTACCATATCCTCTCCCCTGCCACAAACTTGCAAACAAAATTAATCAGCGCAATTATCAGTGGTACGACTTGTTGGATTGAAACCCAAATCGAGGCCCAACCAATGCCCGGCAATTATTAGCCATTTTCCTTTCCTTTACATATTATTTCAAAATTGCATACTTTTGTTAACTTGGACATAAAGAGATATACATATGTATTTATCATAGTTAGAAGGCATAAAAACAGTGAATCATTTGAAAGCAAGTTGCAAGCATTCAAAAAACATATTTTAAAATATTGGCAATAGTTTTTGATCTTATTTTAAGATTATTTGGCATAGGAATACTTGAAAAGTCACTGTAATAGACTTAATGGTGATTCATCTTCATCTAATCCTCTAGTGCTTAATATAGATATGAGTGTGACGCACACTCACCTCTGTCTCATGCGAAGATCAGCGCGATGCTCGTACATCATAACCGCAAAGGGTCCGTCAGGGGGTCGCAGCTCCTGCGAGGTGCGTATATACAGATAGGATAATAAAATGGCCGGACCGCAGTACCTGAAAGCGAACAGATAGAATACATTTTCGGCTTCAAGCTGTTGTTGTTCAACTGTCGTCGACATGCGGAACCTACATGATTAGGAACAATCCTCTTGAATATTCTTGCATGTCATCCATCAAATTGACAACGCACAGCCCAATGCCATCCAGCTGCGGCATGTAGACCTGCAAAATGAAGGATAGACAACAAACACACAATCAACACATTTACGCATATTATAAACAATAAATTTCGTGCGATGCCAAAAGGTCAACGCCAGGCATTTAATCAGCCGTACAACTGTTATAAATTTGACTTTATAATTGGCTCAAACAGTGCACGTAAACCAGCTGGAATGGTATACATATATTCAACTGAACCATCATCTGATGAAATTGTCACAAACTTGAGCAGTTTTTGAAAATACATACACACATACAGACATCAACGTGCAAAATGAAAATGAATCTGATTTAATCAGCTCAACATAATTGGCACATCTCGGCCATTGCAATTAACGAGACATTTAGGCATATCTGATTACAGGGTATCCTGTGTAATTGCACAGCAATTTTGTTTGCTGTGTCACACATTATCGATTCCCGCTCTAAAAGCTGATGATTGAATAAAATTTCCACTAAAGTTGGGCATACCACGAAAAGTTTAATTTTGGTGTCCCTGGCAATGGCTTTGACTGTGGCATGGCCTGTGGCCCTGTCCCTGGCTGTGGCAGATGTCATGGCTTGTTGTGACCAATGCGTGCGCTCCAACTCCAATTTCTGTTTCTGTTGCCATTGCTATTCCTGCTTCCTCCCGCCCACCCAAAGTTGTATTGCTTATACCCACTAGATTCTCACGCACTTAGAGTCAATCCCCTTGTGATTGGCTTGATGTCGCATTGTACATAACTGTAATTACACATGCACATGCAATGGTGTGGCAAAAGGATGTCGAGAAGAGATTCACCGAATGGGTGCAAAAAAAAAAAAATGAGAAAATATTCAGCAGAAGCCTGAAATGAGTTTATGGATTCAAAGTTATTGCCGTAATGGCCCAAATGATAACACACATGCGTCTCAGCTGAGCACAAGAAAAAAAAATATATATATATCTATATATAGCATTGCGAGGAGACATAAGAATTGATGGCTTGAATGTTTCTTATCAGAACCTTAATGGAAAAGTTCTCAAATTACTCGAACGCAAGAGTGTTGAAATTCGTCCGGACATTACGTATACGTCGAGTGTACTTTGAGAGCATTATGTGGTGCAAGCACAATTTATGAATATTATGTAAATATACAAAATATTATTTTACTTTTGCTTTCTCATTAATACTTGTATATAATTGTAATAAAACATTTTCAAGTGTATTCCATCTAATGCAAGGATGTTGGCTGGTACCAAGGTACCGCTGTGTGGAGGATTGCGAGGTCTACCCTGGGCTGAGCTGGTCGCTGTAGACTGGAGCGGCATATTGCTTTGGTAATGGAACCGACAAGCAAACTGTCAACTTTAATGACAAGTCCACAAGTCCGGCACACAAAGATATTAAAATACTATATTTGTTAGAACGTTAATGCCTGACGCTTTGGGCAGTTGTAATAGTATTTTTATGAGTCGTGTTCATAAAAACACTAGTACAACAACAACACACACAAACATAAAGTAAATCACAAATTGTGGCTGGGATTGATGGGATTAGTCCAGAGTAAGATTAACTCTGAAAGTTGGTCTAAATTGAATAAAAGCTGATACGAAGTGCTGAAAGTAAGCTCACTCTTGAAACTAATCAAATACAAATTTGTATCAGCTTTTGCTAGCATTTTTTTTTTAAATTGAATGGAAATAGTTTTGAAGTTATAAGCTGCTTTCGTGATTGAAAATGAATGTAAGCTAGACTGCAACACAGTAAGTAGACGGATTGGTTCAGTTCAGATGCAATGAGTGGAGTCCACTCAGGTTGGCGGAGCTTCAGTTGATTTGATATGTTTACGTACTCAAGCAATTGTGCTTGTCGCAACGTTACCTATTTACGTGATTATTCCGGTAGAGTGGCCACCTGAGCCATGTCCATTGGCATAAGGCATTATTTGCAACAGGGATTGGACTGTGAAGACGGCAAGCAGTCCTCGACAGTTTCTCGATAGCAAATTTATTTTGCTTAGCAACTTGGCACTTTCTTTAACTTTTGATAAGGTCTGCATATGTTTAGTGCACGCCCACACACACACACACACACACACACACACACACGCGCGCGCGCGCACACACATCATTAAATGGTAGGGCACTTGAAAATGATTTTGTGTTAGCAACTATTTTAAAAGTTTCCCCAGTTCCCTTAACAACAGAAGGCGCCTCCCAACTAGAATAAATAAGTATGGTTGCGGGGTCGGAAGTGAGGTGCAGAACTGGCTGAAAAGTTGTGCCAAAGTTTTAAAGAACGAAAATTACATTAAGTAAACTACGAGCAATATGCACAAGAAAAATAAGCAAAAGTTTTTGGCCTGGCCTGGAGAGGCCTGGCGAGGCCTGGCAACAAAATGTACAGCGAAACCTTTTTCAGCAGAGTCAGTTCGGCCCCAAGAATCCGATGCCCAACCCTAGAAGCTGACTCCCTATACTGCCTGACCACAGTCGTCATTTGGGTAATGAACTGTTAGCGATGTACAATCTGGCCAAGAAGTCTGTTTTGAATTCCCTCGCCACCACACAGCAAAATGCAAATAAAGGACAACACCAACACCAACGACAGCGACATTGACGACATTGACAGTGATAGCGACGATGACGATGAAGATGATGACAAGAATTAGGATGAGGATGATGCCTTAAACGGGACATTCTGCGATTTTATTAGAGTTGCGATTTCGGCCAACCGAGACGCCTACGAACCACGCCCAAGCGTAACGAGTACAGTTACGGTTACTGTACCGTTAAAGTCAACCATAGCGGCGACAACAACAGAGATTTGAGCGGGAACGGAATTGGGATTGGAATCGGGAATGAAACGGAAGCTGTACGCAGTTTAACGAGCCTTGCGGGCATCTGTTTGATAGCCCCACAATCTCAGAGAGACCGTGGGACAATGTCATCACAACTGTATCGTGGGTCTCGGCAGCAACCTTGTAGAAGATGTTGATTTGATAAGCCCCCATCTAGACATGATGAATGATGGCCAGGTCATCTGTATGACCAAAAATAACTTTCGAGTTTCGCTTATTTACCTACAAGTTTAATTAATCTATGAACGCATTTCTGGCAATGCCTTACTTTAGTATATTTTGAATAGATTTAGTTTACTGATTAGGGTTGAATTCGGTTCGATTTTTTAACGATTTGATGGATTCTTTGGAGCTTGATTATAGAGATATGATATTAATTTGGAAGAAAATTTTAAGTTCAGCTGTAAGCTATGTTCGCGGAGATCAGAAGAATTTAATAGAAGCTGTAAAAAATAATGTAATATGAAATATATCGTATATGATATAAGGTTTCAAGGTTTCATATATTTTCCCAAGTTATCTCTGATTTGTAAAACTTTTTCATCATGCTTTAATGCGAATTCTTCTTTTTGCTTTTTCTGTCATATTTATTTACTTGTTGTTTGTCGTATTTCTTTTCGCTGAGTTTACTGTGCACCGGCTGTGACTGTTTCCGTTAGGCTTTTAAGCTTTCTCACGCCCATCGCTTAGCAGCGTGAATGGTATGGAGTGTGCAGTGGTAGGGGGCAGGGTGGTGGGAGATGGGCGTTGTGTGGCCATAAGGAATCTGTTGGGCACCCCATTTGGCATTTCGTCGTCAATTGAGTCAAGTTATGATTATTTTGGGCTCAAGCAGTGCAATTGATTTGCTGTTTGTGCTTGCCACAATTCAATTTGACGGCAGCCGTAAACAGTTTATGGACGCGTCGTGTCCTCTTCAACAAGTGGCAGCCACATCAAATTGCCGCACATTATTTGAGCTTTGCGCCACACCCATATCCACACACACACACACACACACACACACAGATGCATACAAAGCCATTTAGAATTTAGCGCGTGTTTCAAATAATTCATTGAGTATAGCGAAAACTGAACTGAAAGAGAGACTAAGGCCAAAAGCGTGGTATGAAGCAAGCGCATTAATAACAATTTATTTCCATCATGCCAAAAGCGAGCAACAAGCAGGCAATCATCTAGGGGGCAAGCAACCGAGGTAACATTCCACAGATTCCAGCCGCAAAGCTACAGCCAGATACCGAGCCAGAGAACAAGAGAATTGAGATAAGTAGGAAAATGGGCTGGCTACTGAGATGCTGATGGGACTAGGAACGTGTTGGGTGGAAATAGGGATGGGTATGGGCATGAAGATGGGGATGGGGATGGGGATGGGGGCGTAGGTGGGCATAGACAACAAATTGCAACAGCAGGCGCAAAAGTACTCGTAAACATTATCGTACCCACTGTCGTAATTTTGACATTGACGAATTGTTGCTAAAGGATATCACAGAAGCCAAGAGCTGTGTATGTCTGTATATGTGTGTTTGTTTGTGTTAGCTTGTTTGTGTCTGTTGGAAACCAAAAATGAAAAACACTTAATAATAATTTAATATGAGCTAAAACGGGAGCGCCCACTGTCGTCTTGATTTCGGTGAGGACCACGAGGAAAGCACATGGTAAATAAATGAGTTGATATAAGATCAGCCTCATAGAAGGTATCACCATTTGCAATCTAATCATAGATATTTAATTTTAATATAATTTATAGTTCATTTGAGCTTTTCGCATTGAAAACATGTTCAGATAAATACATTCCATATAGATTAAACAATTTTCAATACTTAAATATTCTTCGCTTATTTCAATTGGTTCAAATGAAATTTGTAACTAAATTTAACTCATTAAAAACGGTTTTTGAAGTATACAGCACAAATAATTTCAATCTCTTTTTAGCCAACTTTAACTTCACCATACAACCACACCCACAATCACATATTGCTGGATTGAAGCAGAAAAACGCATTCACCAGAGGCAATGAAATTTTGGCAAATGAATACACGCTCAAAGCAATATTAACATTTTAAATATTTTAAAGCCTTAACTCAATTAAATGTTGTTTGAAGCCAATAATTTTATTAATAATTGGACAGAATGGGGGACCTGGGCATATGTGTTATTCATTTTATTTTTAATTATAGGCAACAAAAATGATTGCCCATAACAACAAGGGAAGCTCATGGAAAACGTTACGCTTTCGTTTTTCCTTTTTTTTTTTGAATTTCCGATTTCTTTTAAAGTTTAATAATAATAAGTACAAAAAAAAAAAAAAAAAATGAAATAAGGAGGCGTAGAAAATGTTTTGATGCATAATTAAAATCATTGCGCATTTTATAATTTAAATAATAATAACAAAAACAATGCCAGCACAATGAGCACAGATTACAATGTAAGTAGGGGCGAACCCAGAGGTAGAAGAGTGTGGCATTAAAACGCCAACGACCCCGAAAGCAATAACAGCAGTGGTCACCCAAAAAAAGGCACTGCAGGGGCTTAATGGCCGTAAAATGCTTGCCAAGCAGACCATCCAGACAAGGTCAGGCCTGGAAGCACACAGAACACAGAACACAGGACATCCACACACACACACACATACACACATGCCGGGGCACTGGGGCATAAGAAGCACACGGTACCTGACCAGGATTGTGTCCGTACGCTTATGATAATAACACAATTATGTACTTACATAATTAAAGTCGTAAAGTGCACAAAAAACACAAACGATGAAGCAAAGCACACAGAAACACACACCAACACACCAACACACACACACACACACACACACACACACACACACACACACACACTATTGACTGAGCCTTTAAATGTGCGTCTGTCTCGACTTTGATTCTACAAAGAACGAGCTGAGTAGTCATAATAATTGCATGAGCCCCAATTTGAATACAGTTCCTCAGATATGCCCGAATACCAACTCAAATAAATTCAAATGATTTTTGAAGTGAGCCTAGGCTATGAAAATTAAAGTCAATAATTTGTATGTTACTTTTAAAGTTCACCCAAAAGTTGAGATAGAAAATAACATGCTATATACAAGTCTAGTCTTGAATGAAGATATTTTGTAGCCAACTCATTTGCCAACATAAGTACTAACATTAAGAAAACAAATTTTCATTAATCAGCTACATTTTCATTATGTTTGCTGTCGAAATCTTTATTAACTGATAAATGTCAGAGCGCATTGAAATGTCCAACATAAAATAGACCCAAATTAATGAATGTAACGAAGAGCATAACTCGCGCTATAAGTACAAGTTTTATTAACTGAAATGTTGTAAATTTTTGTCCTCCCTGTAAAGCGTATTTATATTGATTTCATACATTTCATGTTCTTGTCTCCCCATTTGCCAGCCTCGTTGGCATTAATTTTCAAACAAATATTTTTGTCTTATATTGTTTTTTATATTTTTTTTTGTTTTTTTTTAAATTGTTTGCTGTAAAAGTTGATAATATTAATATTTTATACTTATTTGCATGACAACGAGTAGCAGTTGCAAACAACGGCAGCATACAACAAACAATAAAAACAACATCAACTACAGCAGTAAAAGTAGCAATACAATTGGCAACAAAAACAAGTGGTTGCTTTTGAGAGCTGCTGACAATGGCAACAAGAGATGGCACGAAAACATTTTGGCCAATGTGGGCGCCTCTCAATGTGGGTGTATGTGTGTGTGTGTGTGTGTGTGTGTGTGTGTGTGTGTGTGTGTGTGTTTGTGTACTATACAATTTCTGAATACGAGTACATTTGTTAAAAGTGTTTGGCACTTGAAGCTGTTTTGTATATTTGTATCTTGTAACTTGTCTACTTGCGATTCGGCCCGGAGCCCTTGGCATTCGATAGGCAGTCAGGCAACGATGAGCAACATGTAGATGAGCCTCGACTCGGGGCGGCAGACTACAAAGCACACATATGTATATGTAGATGCTGACTGAATAAATGATACGTGGGCAGCCTGAATAGAATTTAGATATACATGTAATGGTATTTCACTTTCTATCCTTCGGTTTTCACAATTGAACTCATGGCCATTGTCCAAAAGCTGCTTAAATTTGTATACGATCTGTTAATGTTATTCTAATGTAATTCAGCACTGAGTCAGATGCAAATACTTTAATACAAATATACGTATTAAGTTTCGATCTATCTATATCAATAATATATATATACGTAGCAATGGAAATAGAAACAGAGAGACAAAGGCACAAAGAAACCCAAAGTGGCCACAGTTATTAAATGACGTGTAGACATGGAGCACAAAGAGATAATGGTGGGTGAGCTATCTGGTAATCATTCGGTGCCAAGATCTCGCCAGAAACGCACACAACAATTTAAGTTACAGAACAACTCATTAAAGTTGTAAAATCACACAGGATATAGTGAAGTGGATATGTCATTATTTCAAAAACCAATAGTAATAAATAATCATTAATAAGAATAATTGTCGATTCGGAGTTGTTTTACATATTATGAACCTATATACATATGTATATGTATGTATTATGTTCTAGTTGTAATTAATGATTATACACCCAAAATATGTCAGAACATTTTATTTATGTCAATACTAGCAGGATATTGAAAGGGAAGCATTTTATGCTGGCATGAATAAACGCGATATGGCTATGGACTGTTCGTAATTCGATTGTTATGTGTACATAGGAAATGCGATATCGTATTCGTAACCCGTTCAGGAAAAGATATACAAACGATAAGTAAAAAATGATTTACAACAATAAGCTGCTAACAGAGTATGGTAAGGAATGCAGCTACAAAGGCATCCATTGGGCCAACCACTTGAACAAGCAGCAAAAGCATATAAAATTTCCAGGACATTGAAAAATCGTAAAAGGTACGCACACACACGATGCTTCCGCGAACACACACACACACCCACACACACCCATACACATACACACGCATAGCGAGTGCATTTGGTGTCAACCACCAGATTTTCCAAACTTTAAGGACAATTTGCGAGGCACAATACAAAATATTTCTCTGAAGTGTCTCATTTCGCTGGTATTTCGAGGATTGGAAAAGCTTAATATACAATATATAATACATACATGTATATATATATGTATATAGACATTGTACTTGTGAGAGCAATATGGTTAATAGCTTAGTCGACAGCTTATTGCTATTGACACCCAATCTTATATAGGTTGTTCATGATAATTATAAATATGGAAAAATCCGAATAAGTCTAAAATTGCAAAAAGGGGAAAGGAAAGCAAAAAATAAATATTTATGATACACAGAAAACACTTTCTTATTTATTCTTATTTTCTTTGTATTTATATTTTTTCATTTTTTTTATTTTGTTGTTTCCTCCGCATTTTTAATCCGATTAACTTCAGACCAAATCACGAGCCTGGTTACTTTTGAAACACTTTTTATACTGTTGGAGATGTACCAAATGTGTAAATTGTTATTTTACAATATGTAAAGCATTTATCCGAACGAGGATGCAGGAAGGCAATGGGACATTGAATGATTACCAAAGCAATGTTCTTATCTGGAGTATCTGCAGCTGAATAGTGGATACCGAAATCAGTGAATATTGCTGTTTAGTGTAAACTCTAGCTTAATTGAGAAACTGAGAAAGATGTGCGCAGTTCAGATTTATAGGACCGAAAGTGCTGGGGCGGATAGTGTGAGCATAGTCTGAAAACGTATATGCCGATAATTGAAGAGGATTCCCAGCAAGTTACCTTCCACTTTTGGTGACTCTTTCTTTAAAATTCTGGGAGACATGCGGTTTCATTGATTTACACTTTCCGAAATATCTGCTTTGGCGATTATGTGATATATATACCAGTAATATACCTTCCAAATGTGACGGCTCTAACACAGGAACTGCTGAAGATATAGCCATTTAAATTTTCCATGGCCGGAGGGTCTGGGGCGGCAGAGGTGGACATGGCATATATTTCAATCTTTAAAGGATATCGCCAACAATCTGCAAGCCAAATTTGCTGACTGTAGCCATAGAATTTATCGTTTTGCGATGATCGGTTTTATCGATTTCCTAATCGTCTAGCGGACGTAGCACTCCAAGTATATGTACCAAATTTCAAGACTCTATTTTTAAGGGTGTCAAATATAGTTTGATACCTTCGGGATGAAAGTATAAAGAGTAGCACTTTCGTATGCAAGTCTCAAGTCTCGTAGTCAAAACTATCGTACAAATATCTGTCGTAACTTCAACCTTCGATGAAAAAAATGTAATCTATATTCGAATTCTGAAGATACGCAAGTATTGCCTATAGTTAGCACAGGGTATTGTCTAGTTGCTCTTTTGAAGTATAGCACATGTGTTCCATATTTCGCCATGTGGTCGAAATTCCCACGGGTTGAACAGCCATTATGTCGATCTAAGCACCATTTCTTACGTGGCCAAGTAATATAGGAACTCGGAGATGGCAATAAACAATAAGTGTGTGTGTGGGTACAGAAAAATAAGTAGATTTTTACTATCGTCAATACAATCAGCACATGGCCCGCGGCCAAGAGGGGAGCTGAACAAATTTGCTTTGAGTGTGCACAATTTGCATGGGTCGTCTGGTCCGCCTACTAAATAGCAATTTAATATGGCCTGGACATACCCACGCACCAAGGGATAGAATGTGCGGACAGCTAACAAAGTTACAATCATAATAATAACAATAATGATGGCCAAGATAAAAAAGAGAAGTTTCCTGTCCCACTCTGAGTACGGGGCACTTCGATTTCCTGTACGGGGCGGAAGTCGCTACTAACAGATCAAATGCGAGTGTTACGTTTGCAAAATTTGTCATATGAGAATACCAACTAAACAGTTGATTGCATTTGCCCTTCTGGCTACGACAGAAACCCTCGAACTACTTTTTAGTACTCAAACCAAAACAATCTCAAAGCCCGAATCCAAAATGAAATGTAAAATTAAAATATTTTATTTTAATACACTAAAATTTGCTACACTGCCAAGAAATTATTACCAGGGGCAGTCCAGTCACTTTATAAATATCTGATCAAGAAAAATGGCTACACAAGTAGAACTAATCTGCTGTTGCCACAAAAACATTAATTAACCCAAAATCCGTTTATGGCTCTTTCAAAGGAAGCTGTAGTAAAATTCAAACATTTCGTTAGAAACCTATAAAAACATGTTTTGAGTAAACGAATTTTCCAACAAGGATTATAATATGGTCAAGCACAGCACAATGAATCTTTCTCCGGAGCGATGAATAGGAGTTAAGCTGCTCTAACATACATACATACATAACATATGTATGTGTATAAATACACACACACACACATTTGCATTCCTCTGATCCGCCTATCAATTTATTACGCATTGCTAAATGTTACCCGTTGAACCCTGGCACAATCGTTTAGGGAAATAAGAATTTGTGAATAGCACTCGCACGCCTCCTAACCGCCCCCCCTCCAGCTAATGACAAACCCCTAGTCGCCGTGCGATTGCCTTAGGCATTTAATTTTTACGAGTAGTCACTTGTATTTTCATGGGTCATAGCCAGTAGCATAATTTCATTTTCCAAGCGCATATCCGGGAAAGCTCAACGTCTGGTCATAAGGGTGGGTGCAGAGCTGGGCCGGGCAAGCAGACAGTATTGGTGATGCCCTCAGGATTAGAAAGGGGCTTCATGCCAAAGTCAATGCGAGTAAGCGGATATTCGCAACAAGACTTTGCTCTACTACAACCACAAATAACAGCAACAGCAACAGCAACGGCAAAGGCAACAACAACAGCAACAGCAGCAACGTGGTGAACATAAATAAAGTGAGGCAACATTGTTGTGGGCCTTGGCTGGGCATGGGTGTAGCGAGAAGTGGCAGGACTGTCAGGATTGGCACAACTCTCCTTGCATTAGTGTGCCAGTATTTTCGCCTTTTGAATTTCATTTGCTGTAGATGAAGACGAGAATCCAGAGAATACGGAACATTTTAGCCAAGCCAGTTATAAATCCCTTAATCTCATTTCTATCTGTATATAACTTGTAATTAGTTAACTGACTTAGCTGACTGACTGCGGTCGACACCCCCCTGACAGCGCAGTGGGAAGATGCAAATTAAAAACAACAACAAAGTGGAAAAAGAACGTAATTTACGCGAATGACAGATTGAACTTGATGAAGGTAAAAGGATTTATTTTTTTATGCACTGTGTCTATTAAAAATTGATAAAATAAAAAGGGCATATCAAAGGCAGAAAAGCATATCCATTTACATAATGTATGTTTCCACATATGACTGTACATGGCTTCACGCACATTTTATCAACGTGAATATCTAAGACGTATTATTGATGATGGGCAGAGGCTTGGGTACGACGTATGTATATCCAAGTCCAGTTGTCTGGAGCCTGGAGCACTCTTACTTGTTTCCTTTTGGGTTGTTCCCAAGCTAATTTGTATCAACGTTGACATTTTCATTGCGCAACTTGCGACTCAAATAAAAATATAAAACATTTTCAATTTAAGATATTTTTTGTTTTTGACGCAAAAAAAAAAACTTTTTGACACGTTTTGACAACGATAAACAAAAGTTGTTCATGCGCTAAGATGGTCGTGCCACAATGCCGCAATGCTCGAACCCGTAACTAAATCTCTAGCGTACTACGCAGTCCTTGTAT
The DNA here is from genome assembly GCA_035042145.1 of Drosophila kokeensis. Taxonomy (NCBI): domain Eukaryota; kingdom Metazoa; phylum Arthropoda; class Insecta; order Diptera; family Drosophilidae; genus Drosophila; species Drosophila kokeensis. Next base: position 641,566 of record JAWNLT010000657.1, on the reverse strand, counting down.
GTGCTATTTTGTGACGATAAACAGGAGCACATAGAACTGGTATCCGAACAAACAAAGTAACCAGCAATTCGACAGAACATTTTCGAAATGAAATGAATTTAATGTTTAAGCAAATCGAAACTACTGAGAACGTATTTATAGAAATACAATACTTAATTTTTCAGGAACTTTTTACTTATTTCCAACAAGCTGTCCATTTTTTTTTTGTTTGCTAGTTTTTTTTACCAACTAGCTGTCACACGTTCACGTCAAACCCATCAAAATGGATGTCAAAGTGATTTGCGAACGTCCATTGTTAATCAGAGGGGCACACAATGGAATGCTAGAGATTTTAGGAACTTCATTGAATCACTTGCCACATGACGAATCAAAGTTCACACACACACCTATGTACATACATACATGTATGTGCGTGTGTATGTATGGGCTGTGCCTGGGTGCGTATGTCAAAGCAATTTGTTGAACCCAAATAGCAAAATATCAAGCCAAATAGCACAACACTTCTACCCTCTTCAGCGGCAATTTGGCCATAACGTATAAGTAAAATATTCATAAATTGCACATAAGGCGAACCCAAACAAGATAATAAGCCCTTTACCAGGTTCCGTGGATGGGTGGAAATGGGGGAACTACGTGGATGCTTTCTGTCTGTGTGTCAGTTTTTGTGTATTTTTGTCTGGAGTTCTAGCGGTTCCTTCGGATTACGCTTACATATATACATATATTAAATTAATGAAATTATTAACGACTGATTGAGTTTGACTGCCTTATAAGTATGTGCAAACACACACACACACACACACACACACACACTCGCATAAACATAATGATAATCGACTTTTAGGCATAAATATTATAAATCATCGGAATTATCATCAACCTTATTATTATTATTGCTAGTAGCAGTACCATCATTATATTGATCATCATCTTGATGTGTGTCACTTGTTGCTATCAGCTTGTCAGTTTTACGAGCCCTAAAAATTCACTGAATTGCCATATAAATTATACAAATTAACGTTTGGCGTCGCTGGGAACGTATATATAGCCATATAGCCTAGAGCCCATGCTTCATAAATGCCGCATATAAATGCTTGTAGCAACTGACCCAACACCAAATGATGTGCTGACGGTTGCAACCGTTTGGAAACAACAAACAACGCACCTATGGATAAGTAGGAGTAGTACTTAGGGGCTTGGCATTCTCTGCTCTTAATGCTCGCTCTACATTTCAAATACCTGGCAAATTTAGACCCACAAAATCAATTGCTGATACTCTCATTAAAGGACATTAAAGGACAAATGATATGCCTTTTGCTTGGCTCTTTTATTAGGGCACAATAGTTCATTAACAAGATGAACTTTGTCCATATGTGAACATCAAAATTATGAATTTTCAATAAAGGCCGTCAAACGACAATTTTAGACCTAACGCAGTTTTCAAAAATGCATTTAATTGTACTATTTTCAAATCAATTGTTATGGAATTTTTCATATAATCAACGCTTGCAATTCAAATCTTGTAGAAACCTTTAATTTTCTAAAGTGAATTAACAACGGCAAATAATTATCTTGATGTAAGACCTGGTATTCAGGTCATAAGTAACCCAATTCAGGTTCAAATTGATAAGCTTTATTAGAATAATCCCAATTTATTGTCTATATATTACATTTTCTCAATTTTTGCCAGTTTTACTAAATAACTAATCCATTAGGATTGTTTCAAAAATTGTGGTTATTTTGAGATATTTAGTTTGTGCTCAAAAACTGAACTTAAAGTCTCCAGTTCTCCCAAGTATGCCAAAACAGATTATAAACATTTAGTGCTGGCTCTGTCACTAGCTTCAGTTTCAGGTCGTATGCAATTTAAAGTACGATAAAGCTGATGAGAGCGGAGTACATTGGTTTTGTCTTTATTGGATTGTGCCACATTGTAGCATGCTGTTGACTTCAATATACATTTTACAAGTACAGGGTATTTAAATTTGTTGTTTTTTTTTATTTTTACTATTTTCGATAGGAAGCCAGCAGGCACACTTCAACACACCCAAACACACACAACTACAAGAAGCGAGAAGGCAAGCTGAGACAGCAAGCGAGTTGAACACGTTGAGTGTATCAAAAAGTTGTAACAATTTATGGCCCATAAATATTTAGTGTACAAGTATGTGTGCCGTCGTTGTTGTAGTCGTTATTGTTGTCTTTGTTGTTGTCTTTGTTATTGTCGTTATTGTTGTCTTTGTTGTTGTTGTCGTTGTTGTTGTCGTTGTTGTTGTCGTTGTTGTTGTCGGTGCCGTGGGCTCACTTTAAGAGCCCATGTTGCAAATATTTTGGCAGCAAAATGCAAGCGCAGTTGACAAGCCATGTTAACGAGTTTCAAATTGGCCAACACACACGCCAGCAGATCATCGCCGCTGCCCCCTTAACCAGACCACCCATCACCCTTTATGAGCCAGCTGAACATTGTCAGACGCCTCGCAATGAGCTGCTGCAGCTTGCCAATTTGCCAGTTTTCAGTCGCTAATCAGGCCGCTGGGATTTTTCCACACAATGCTGTGAATTTGCCAAGTTTTCCATGCATGCTAACGAAACGGAAATGCGTTGGATTACAAATTACCACATCCACACGAGACACACTGAACCACAGAACTATTCCGGGAACCGAATTTGAATGCGACCAGCTTGGTTTCCACACACATGTCGATAAATCAATGCATGAAAAGTGACGAAAAGACGTTAAGGTAATGTTTTTGTTTAACATCCGATCAGCTTGAAAGCCATTTTCCCTGACTTTTGAAACTACACCCGGGAAGCAGGAAAATACCTTTTAAGCACATTTTCAGCTTTCCCGATAAGACAAAATCCAATCGATATTTGGAAACCTTATTTCAGTTAACATTCAAAAAGAACAAGAAGATAATGTACGCTGCAGATAATTACCATTACGATCGATTGTAATTATTCTGCTGACATTTAAATTTTAGTTGGTGGATCGAATTATTATAATGCGACATTTTTGTTCTTATATGTTTTCAAGCACTTAATATTTCATATTTGTAAAGTTAAATCGTATCACTTGTAACCAAAAGCAGTCAGCAAAAACATAAATTAGTTGGAATAGATAACTAAAAATATATTAATATATATACATATAGAAATACAATATTTGTTTTGCCTTTAAGTTACCAGCATCTTATGGGGCAAATTTAATATGTTAATAAATTCCATGAAGTACATTAGAAGCATAAAGAGTTTGTCGCCCTCTATGACTGTCGGCCGTCAAATGGCATAGCTCAATGCTTTAACGGTCTGCTGAATTCACTTTGATCTACGCAGATGCAAAACACACACATACGCACACACACATACGCACACACACATACACACACACATACGCACACACACACACACTCAGATACACACACTTTGCATCACGTAATTTTTAATAAAGAAAAAAACCCATTGAGCTTGCTCCTCCACCCGCCCACGTTAATGACTCACCCCGAGCTCCACGTAAATCGTATATATGGGATAGGGGAGCGCAATCACCATGCCAGTTAGCCAGGTGGCACAGCAGCAGACGAAGCCGGGTATGCGGCCCTTGAGCGGATCGTTTAGCCAGCGCATGCGATCCCAGGCAATCAGTATGTGCGATATCATGGCAACATGTAACGGTATGTCCTGCAAACACAAAATGAAGAAATACAGAGATACACAAACATTCATATACTGAGTACACTGAAACAAAAAAAAACATAAAAGTATTGTCATTCGACTTAAGTTAATTAGAATTAAGTCATTTTTTATTCCGCTCACATCTTGTAAAACAAATTTCTGTTTCCAAATCTTCAATTTAGAAACATCGTTTTATATATGTATATCGGCATTTTATAAAGTAAATATTAATTGCTACACATTTGTCATTCTTGGCAATTAATCAAGCTTTATTTTTTCTTCTTCTTCTTCTTTTCAGAAATTGTTTTCAAGAAGTTGGAAATTGTTTTTAGGAAATTTGCTTAAGAGTTTCACATCGATTTTATAAGCTCGAGGGAATATATATGTATATGTTTTGCTGAGTGTATGGGGTAGGGACTGGGTAGTAAAGTGGGATATTGGAGTGATTCCTCAGCTTTGTTTACTTAGTCCAATGGCTTAGGTAACCATTTTTCGGCCGTGTGCGGTGATTGAAACAAATTTGTTTTCCTCTGATTGTTGTTGGGACATCTGAGCAGGTTTGGCTCGGCTGGCTGAGCAATCACATATGTATGTACATACATGTATATGTATATGTATGTACACCTTAATATATTTATATTCATATATGTATAGAAATTCGGGAAGCATGCAGACATTTGGCCTTCTTGTTATGCTTGAATGCGAAATCCCAAAGACTTGCCATGGTTATCCTTTTTGGCGGGGCCTTTGCTCTGTTTATTTGTTTGCTTGAGCTCAGATTGGATATTGTGACAACACCTCACACGAACATGTGAGTGTTTGTATGTAAATCAACCATCGCTAACATATTGTCTGGTATTAAGCAATGGTCAATTTACATATGTTCTCAGTGCAACCATCTACTTAAGACAAGATAATACCAAACAGCATGAAAACAGCTCAAATCCTCGGGGTGTCAAAGATTTGGTATCTATGTGAGTAATCTAATCACATATTTAATAATATTAAGTAGTTAAGCAAATAGTCAAAATTAATCTCATGTTTTTATTCATAAGCCTCAACTGAAGTCACACTCCATTAAAATAAAATAAACTTGGAAAAAATTTGACGTTAGCTCTTTTAGTCTCGGAGATGCTTTTGTCATAGGCAAACGGGTAGCAGGAAAGACAGACATTAATACCGGCTTTTGATGCTGATCAAGAGTATATATATTAGTTTTATCGTCAGCAGCTATCTCCAAATTGGAGAAAAAATATCTTCGTTATCGAAGTATAAGTGCAAGAAAATCAAATATTGGAACTAAGAAAGAAAATCACTGGACTTTCTGAAGACACAACCTTCAGTTATAAAACTATCTGAATTTCAGAACGATTTATTTTCTGAGTGTGTGTGTATGCAGATTCTTTTCACCTACGATTTAAGAAATTAGTCAATGAGTAGAATTTATTTAAATCCGAGCGCATATAATTAATATAACGATATTTGTAGAAACAACGTCTTTATTTGATCAACGACGTGACTTACTCGGCGGTCTAAAACGGAGTTTGTTAAATGCTATGATGAAGGAACAATGCAAAACTTAAGATAAACAAAATAAGAGTTGTCAGATTGTTACATTGCCTATAATAGGGTCACAACATTTGCAACACAATGTTGTACAAATTTATTGTACCGCTGTCAGACGTAATTACAGTTCGCATTCTAATGCCATTGCTTGAAGTGATGGAATTTAAGGTGTCCCAAGTAACTTGTAATTTTTGTTGAATGCCTACGTCGCCAGTGGCATCAATCAATTTTAATATGGTGTTAGGCACGCAAGGTTCACATACACACACAAACACACACACACACAGACGCTCATAAAAGCACGAACCATTGACTAATGTGTGCGTAAATGCCACAAATATCCGTTTGCATGTGTGTGCGATGTTTGTCGCGCATTGTGATAGCAATCAAATCGAATCATATCCGTTGCCTGGCATTTTATTTCACCTCTCTACCAAGTCAATGAGTGGCTAATACAATCATCACCGTGTGGCATTTAAATGTTGTATTATTGTAGTGTTTTTAGAAAATTTGTTTAATTCAGACTTTTTTTGCAAAATTTTGTCAATTTAAAAAAAAAAAATAAACAATACAGAAAGAAAATTCTTTCCATATAGAAATTTATTTATGCATTTAAATAACTTGGAAATAATAACTGTAATTTCTTATTTTTAACCAACGCATCTTGAAATTCTGCCAGTAATGGAGCAAATACATACATTGCTGAGTGTATAATAAACATACATATGTATATGCGTAAATATGTATACATATAGTAAGTAGTTGTACCTAATAGGAACATCAATCATCAATCAATATTCTTACAAACCAGAGCAGAGAAAAAGACAGAGCAGAGAAAAAGACAGAGCAAAGAAATAAGCAATAACAAAGCAAATAAGAAATAAAATAAACGACAACTTACTTCCGAGAATCGCATCTTTGCCAGCTTAAGTAACTATGCGATTTGACTCGTGCATTTGATTATTCAATTTCCCGAAGCTTCTTTATCGTTGCTTAACATTTATTTTCGTCACAAACGCGGAGAAAGGGGGCAAATGTGAACTAAAGAAGTTAAATGAGAGTAACAAAAAACTGTAAATTATATTTTATCCCAATGTTTGGCTGTCTGTCTGTTATCCGTATGATTGTAAGCGTATGTATGTATGCATGTAGGTATGTTTTTCTGTATGTATGAATGTATATATGTATTTATGAATGTATGTGTGTATGTATACATACGATTGTATGTTTGTATGTATGAATGTATCGACGTATGTATGTATGTATGAATGTATCTATGTATGTATGTATGTATGGTATGGTATGTATGTATGTATGTATGTATATTTGTATGTATGAATGTATATATGTATGACTGAATGTATCAATGTGTGTACTACGTGCTGCCGTAGAGCATGCCAATCATTGTGGCTTTGATAATAAGACAAGGCAGAAGCAATTGCGTGGCTGCTTCGAATGTCACTGATGGCCAATGAGACAAGGTGTTAAATTCAGCTTGTATTGTCAAATCGCTTTCGATAGGCTTGGTTACGCATTTCAGATAGCACGCCGCTCTTGAAATGGCCATTAGATTCAGTTGCCTGCCCTTTAGCAGCCACATAACAGATAAGAAAAGCATTGGACTTGACGGCACAGTATTAGCTATTTACCCTGTATAGCATATATATTTATATATTTGCAAAAAAATCATTTAAAACCATTATTTAAGAATATGATTTGTTGAACAAATCATCATTAGTAGAGACGCGTTATATTTCGTGCTTTATATAAGAATTCATTCATGAACCAATTGTTTTTAAAAATTTGAGATTTCATTTCATCACTTTTATTAAGCAACGAAACCTTTGCTTAATTATTTATTTTAAAAAATGTTGAATACACATTTATTTATTTATTTGGCACTGTTGCACAATGACTATTAAGCCAAAATTAAATATGAGGTATTTAAATGTACAAATATTTGAGCAAGAACTAATTGCCTACTGAACTTACTAACAATCAGATTAAATTGGCGACTTTAAAAAGTTAAACTGTCAAGGCGAGGATGCCCATAACCGTTAGAGTTCATTGATGGTTTTTGGTCATAGTTTAGTGACCGCTTCAGCTATCCGTGCTGGGCTGCCAGCTGCAAGCTGCAATTGCCATTGTGGTAATGAAAAAGCGATAAGCCAAAATGCGTTCAGTTTATGAACTTGTCATAGTGCCATGAGGATTATCGTCTCATATGCCACATCGCTTTCAGCTTAACAGCTTGCCAAGGTACAAGAGAAAGGGAGAGAGAGAGCGAGAGAGCAAGAGAACAAGAAATAGGACAAAAATAGATAGCAATGCACATGAGTAAGCTTAATTAAAATGTCCTGGACCACTGGGGCAATGACAATAAGTAATAGGCATAAGGGTAACGGTAAAGTTGGCACTCACCTGCAGCATGGGTAGAAAGAAGCACAAGAACTGTCCAAATATCCAGTTCTGGAGTAGCATCACCATCAGTGAAATGGGAAGCACCAAAGCGCACTGCACAAAATGGCACAGAGCCAGATTAATGATAAAAGCATGCGTGATGTCCTTGTAGAGTCGATGATACATGATGTACACAATGATGGCGATGTTGAGCAGTACGCCCAGCAGCGCCAGTGCCGCATACTGTATAAGAAATAGCCAATAGACCGACTTGATGCTGGCTTTGAGTATCGGTCCATTGAAGCGCTCCATGTCCTCCGTGTCGTTGGATTGGCCGGCCAGAAAGTGTGCAATTACCATTAAATACTTGTCGGGCACATCCTTCCATTTCTCCCCACTTGTGCTGGCCGCCATCTGGAAGTCCTCATCACCAGCCGCGGTGGGAGTGCCCACATGATGGTCAACAGGCGACATTGTTACCACCTGCAATGGGAAACAACAGCAGCAACTACAACAATCAGTATCTTACACACATTTCCGACAAACCCCACAACAATGCCACACAACTGATGCTTATCCAATGCATCAAATTGAGAGCGGGAGTTAAACCAACAATAGTTGGTTGCTTCCTCTATTCGTTTAACGTTATGCATGCAACATTAGAAATAGTTGAATAAAAAAAAAGGATACGAGAAATTTTAATTTGTACACGCATTTTAAAGCGATTTTGGATTTAAGGTTCTTCTGGTTAATAACAAAAATGTTGTGACACAAATCAGGAAACTACACAACTTAATACCGATATAGCGCTGCTTGTTCTGAATCGACAAATTGATTTGGATCAAATGTCAAATGTGAGCTTGGCTACGCTTTGCAATGAGAAGGAGTTGAAGGGGGAGCCAAATCTGTAGCCTGACGATGATGATGATGGCACGATGTGAATATAATACAATTTATAATATTTCCCCTTGCATTATCTGTTTTGAATGCTTCTAGGCACAAACTGCGATTTGTTCACTTCGCCGCTTGTCAAATCTGACGTCTGCAACCAAGTGCGGGCCACTCATCGAGTGGAGGGCTTGGATCTACTCGGAACGCATCTGTGCGTTAAGCCCGTTTCAGATGACTCGCATTCCAGACAGATGGACAGCTGCTCCAGATTTTTGACGGCGGGCATTGCCTCGCCCACCACAAACGAGTGCGTTGCATGAATGATAACTTGCTCTTTCATACGCGGGCCTGTCAAAAAACTGTTTGCCTCAAGGAAAAAACTATAAGCACGTTTAACACAAAAATAATCAACAATTGTTATATGCGACATTCGATATGGACGCCTTCATCTCGAGAGATAACGATAAGCATATGGTGATGAGTTTATGGTATGCAACATGAAATAGTCTTGGAGATACCCTGTACATATCATAGATACACGTCTTCTTCTTTAAAGTATTCTTTATTCGATAGCCGATGTATAATAAAAACTTGTAAATGAAAAACGACGATATGAGGTTGCAGTTGCAGACTAGCGTCAGCTAAAGAGTTCAATCTAGATGGCTAGACAATAACAAAAGACAACAGACCTAACAACAGTATACAGCACGCACGCACACACATACGCAGTGGCTGCCACATGTATGATAAGTGTGTGTATGTATGTGTATTTATGTGTATGTGTTTGCGTATGTTTTGCAACTAGCCAAGAATTCTGCCGTTTCTCATCCGTTCCACCGGCTTTTGTCCATGTCGACATTTGCCAGTTGCCAGTTGCCAGTTGCCGTTCTTGTATTTCCAAGTTTCCGCTATGCCAGCTATTTTTTGTGTTTGTTTCTGTTTTCATTTTCCATTTTAAGCAGCAACTTCCGTTCAATTTATTGTGCCTAATTTTTCTTCACTTTCGGAAAATATTTGTTTGCGAACGAAGCTGTCTGGCAAATAAAGGGTGCCTTGGGTACGGAAATGATGACTCGGAAGACAATCCCAATTTGAATTACAATACAATTTGCATAATATAATATGTCGTAATAACAAAATCCTTTAGCCAAATGCTTTGATAATTTTGAGAATGCGTTCATTGCTATTGCATTCTAGCTTTCTGACTGTATAATTCAATTTAATCTATCAGAACTTAAAGTTTTTGGAATTGAAATAAATCTTGAAATAAGTTCAACTATTGATAAAGCTGATATCAAGAAAAAATGTCATATAACACATGATTCTTTGAACAAAACTAGTTTTATTTATTTATGTTATATGTAACTAGAATGCATATAAATATTCAAATATGATTTTAAACTGACCTGCAAGATCCACAGCACTGATAAATAAACCAATAAATGTGATTTTATATGAATATTTAAATAGATCAATATTTGTTGTATACTTCGCAGACCTAGAATTTGAAATATAGCACTTAAACTGTACCAAGACTGATGTGTGCTTCTTACAAGAAATTTACAAATGGTGCAATTGTATTTGCAACCAGTGCGTTGCCACTTTTGCCACTGTCAGCTTGTTTCGTTGAGGTTCGGGCAATGCACTGACTTTGCTTTGGAGCCAACGGCTGGTGCACCCTGTACGCTGTGCTGGACTGGCCCCAACTGCAGCGACCGCTCAGTTTGATGACCCATGCACTGGCAACTGTTGGGGCGCTTTATTTTATTTGAGCATGCGCCCAACCCAACTCATCCCGACCTACCAAGCAAATATTAGAAGTTTTTTGCCCTCCGACTGGTCGGCGGCTGAGCTTATCTGTGCTACGTTTGGGCACACACAAACACACACGTACATGTGTGGATGTGCGCGAGGCCCCAAATGAGATGGCCCAGCTCCGGGCTCTATGGCCTGTCCAAGTCCCTGCTTATACAGATATATATATGTATGAATATATCTTTTGGCCTGCACGTCTGGCACAGCGTGTGCAAGCGTTATGTGCCGACTGCCTGTCGAGTTTATTATGCCTTTCAATGATTTATGCGGCACTGACAGGCCGCATTACGGCCACAGAGTGTCCCGAGGGGGCCGAGTGCAGGCAGGTTGCAACTATCGCCCCAGTTTCGCTTCAATTCGTTCAGTTAGCTCATCTGCATTTGCCCAGGAATGCAACGGACGGGGAAACGTGAGATTTTCTACACTTGTTGAGCATGGCACAGACACATACACACACACACACACACATAGGCCCACTGCTGTGGAACATAATGTACGATGAGGTACTTAGGCTCCAACTAACTCGGGGTTTCAACCTTATTGGCTTTGCAAACGACCTGGCACTAATCGTGGTGACCAAGGAGCGCAAGGAAGTAAAGGGCGCTGCAAACGCGAGAATAAGAATTGTGGCAAGATGAATGTTGTTGAAGGATGCGAGCTTGGAATTTGGTGGCCATAAGATAGAAGCTGTACTCTCACAAAGTAATCGAGTACATACAGGTGCAAGTTAACAACGACGTTGTCAAATCCAAGGAGGTAATAAAATACCTGGGCGTCATGCTGGACAATTGACTTAGTTTCCGGTCCCACATCAAGTAGGTCAACGCCTCGCGAGAGTGGTTGCCTCCGTCCTGCTGTACGCGGCACCGACATGGCAACGGCAGTGTCCAATAAAAAAGGACTGCGAAAGAAGCTCTCTGCACCCTACCGGCTGAGTGCACCACGAGTGATTTCCGGCTGTCCTGGCAGGAATGGTGCCAGTTGATGGATATGTATATCGGCTAATAATAGAGGTGTGGATCGGCAGAAATACAGGTCAAGTAGACTATAATATTTCTCAGTTTTGTACAGGTCATGGCGGCTACAGGAATAACCTGCACAGATTCCGCCACGAGGACATCCCGCAGTGGCTGATCTGCCCGAACGCCATCGAGGATCCGGAACATGTGCTCTACCATTGCTCGAGATATAGGGGGTTACTACCTCAATGCCCCCACCGGAGAGCTTGGTCCAGCACAATGATGGAGCCTCCCTCACACTGGAGAGATGTCCGACAGCTCATAATAGGCATACAGAAGGATCTGAGATTATACGAACCTGAGCGAGTGACGGAGAGTGCCAATTAGGCACGGTAATTCCGCGGAGAACTAAGGGTGCGTGTGTGGGGGGATGAGTTCAGTACGTTAAGCCCGACTTCAACGTTCTCTCTTGTTTTTGTTCTGGTTAGAGTAACACTAACACTTGTGTGTGGTATAAGCTTATACGTATACGTCCAAAATGGAGTTTAGGTGTGGCAATCTAGCAATGCAAATTAGCGAACAGTGACTACGTATGATTAATTATCACTGTTACACACACATTCATTATCGAACTACACATTCTGCAAAAAACAAAAAGCATAGTTAATTAAGTTAATTTGGCAACGTCACATTTTGTAATTGTAGTTAGATTTACATTTCGAAAATCTAAACACAAAACTTTGAACATCAGAAATGCATTAAACTGTCAGTACGATGTGAAACTTATGCGCAAACACGAATCAATTTTTGTAACCAGTCACTTCATAATGCTGAGAGTCAGGGTTTCAACGTTAGCCCCCAAAAGTCGCCAGATTTGTAGCGCTGTGGAAAGGCGTCAGTGCATCAATCACAGCCACTCAACACTGGGTCAAAAAAAAAAAAAAAAAGCGATGCTATCCGCCATTTAGTTGGCAATTAGATTGCTGGCGACCCAGCGAAGCGTCGTTGCCACCAAAACAATTTTCCAAGCCCAATGTGTGTGTGTAGGTGTATAAATGTGTGTGTGCGTGTGTGTGTGTGTGTGTCTGGTATTCGCCATTTGCTGATGCCTTTGGCTAGCTTTGTTGCCAACTAGAAGTCAAGTTAGTAATTAATACTGATTTTTCGAACGCTCAACGATGCGGAACATCGCACACTAGACGAAGGTGACACTAACGACAGCGTCAACTACAAGGCAAAAACAACAGCAACAACAACAACAACAGCAGCCAAAATACGCTATGTGATAACGATAACAATAACAAAAACAAGATTCGGCTAATAACCTTATGCGTCTCAAGGTTTTACTCAACTGAATATACTGTATATCCCCAATGGAAAAAAGCACACACCTTCCACACCAGTCGCCCACACCTGTCATCCAAGTTGTTTGCTCATTTTGTTTACTCACGGTGGCTATAATTGCTTAACACCAATTTCATTCGGTTCCAAAACTTTGGTAATTAAGTGGCTGTAGCTGACAGATTAACATGAACTCACATTCAGTGAAATGCCAAGAATTATTTGCAATGTGCATAAAACATTGTTTAATGAGAAGCTAATACGAAATTCATTCATTTTTCGTGCATCTTCTATCTGTGGATCTACTCTTTGTATTTGTGCACTAAATTTGAAATGCATTTGCATTTAAGCCCATTCAAAACCCGTAAGAAGTAAGTATAATGTCCTTGTGAAAATGTATGTAAGGACAAAAGGAGTCATATCCGACCCCATCCGTCTTTCCTTCTGTCTGTATGAACACTATCTCTCATAAGAAATGAGTGCAATTATGTGCGAAGTTCCCAAAAGAAATTCGACTATAAATCTAGAATATATCTAGAATATATAAAAAAAACGCGGGGGTTCAGAATGAGCTCACACGACGACTGCATTCTTATGGGTTTAGACCAAGATGTTAAGTAAAAAAATAAACTTTTTAATCACACTTCAATTTCTAAATCAAAATTTTGGTTTTTATTGATTTATTTATATTATATATGTATAATTATAGCTCATAAATAATGATTACCTTTTAAAAAAATTCTCTTTGAATGTTTGACATATATGAAAATAATTTCTTTCATATTTCCTAGCAATTGCAGATTTAACGAATCGCATAAAAATCTGATATTTTCTACTGGCCAAGTGCAAATTCGGATGCCAATTGAGAGCATAATTACAGCCCAAATGCGGATTCAAATTATTTTGCTGTTATTGGATAGGCAAGCTTTTAATCCAAAAATAGTATTTGTGTTTTGAAGGCCAATTTACGAATTAAAACACATAAATTTATATGCATTTTCCATTTTCTTGCCAAGTGCGCGTGTGTGTGTGTGCCAGTTATCCATCCAATTACTAAAATTTGGCAAGCCATGCTCATCCATTGTCGGTCGATCTACAAATTTGGAAAAAACAACTAAAGCCGTAGCTAATATATTGTAATTACAGTGCACTGCGTTCCATTTTGGATAACCTATGAAGTGACCCTCGCATTGATTTCGACGATTGCCACTCGCTGAATTCTATGCATTTGAAATGATGTACAAATTCAACAAATTGGTTGGAATTCTTCGTTTCGCTATTTGTTTGGCATTACATAAAACCCACTGAATTGCATGCATGGTCAATTTAATATGCACACCACAAAACACAACAACCCAACAACCCAGCAACACCACACCACCACACCCCCCACACCCCACCCCCATATGCCTGTACATGCGCCATAAAGCATGCTGACAAAAGCAACAGTGACAACAACATAGCGACAGCGCGAGTTAATTGTTTGGCAACACGCAAAGCGACATTCAGTGGAAAACATATTTAATTAGCAAATAAATGATTTCGAAAAGTATGCCCCAAAGCAGTGCCGCACAACAACAGCTGAGCCGAGCCGTTAAATGAACAGAGCATCCAAATTATTTGACAATAAAATTATCATGAAATATGTATGTATGCGTATGTATGCGTATGTATGCGTATGTATGCGTTTGTATTTATGTATGTGTGCGAGTCAAGGCCCATTAAGCTCTTGCTTTTTAGTCAAGGTAATTTAATGCTCTATCCCTCTCTCCCTCTCTCGCTCTGTCCCACACACCCGCTGGTAATTGCTAAATGAAAATGGCATTTTGAAGCAACTGCCGGCGTCAAAATTTGCCGGCCATAAATTAGCGCACAGTGAAACGCATTGAGACGTAAAGCATTTCAAAAACTTTTATCAGCTTCTTTTATGGCCGCCCCAAAAGCCATCCAATCCACCCCCTGCCAATCCCGGCGACTAGCTCCCACCACCCCCACAGTTCGCATTGACTGAAATGACAGTCAAATGGGCGCGACAAGTGGCAAACCAAAGCAAAGGCAAACACAAACATTCGCTCACACACACACATACACACACACATGCACACCCACATGCACACCCACACACACACACAACATAACTTACTCAATCAACAGATAACGAAACACACACTCAAATCATACGATCTGTGCGTGTGTTTGTGCATTTTATGTTTATTGTTTTCGCAACACACATACACACACACACACACACCCCACACACACACACACACACACACACACACAGACAGAAGCATATAGTATGTGTAGCATATTTAGCATGGCCTTCGGCTTGGATGCCCTTGCGAATCTGAAACGCATTTGACATTGTCTTGAAATTTGGCCTATTTCAGATTTATTGTTATAGAGAGCTCCAAATAAAGTAGATAAATAGATACATTGGGCGCAATCGGACAAAGGGTTGCTCATCTTTGACAATCCCTAGAATGTTGTATTTACTTTACCTTTTATATGTAAGCATTACATCTCTGAACCATAGATATGCAAGCCTTTCTTCGAAAATTTTCGAAACTCTAGAATTAATAGTTTTTTACATCAACTATTTTGGAAACTGGCTATATATGTATATAAATAGATATATATCTATGTATATTTAGATTTAATCATTTCCCAATAAATTGACAGCTGTAAAAACTATGGCTTATCCTAACTGTGGCACAGATCCTAACTGAAAAACAGTATCCAAAGTTCGGTTATTTTATGGAAATACTTTCTGTCTATCTAGC
This sequence comes from Drosophila kokeensis, assembly GCA_035042145.1. Lineage (NCBI taxonomy): Eukaryota > Metazoa > Arthropoda > Insecta > Diptera > Drosophilidae > Drosophila > Drosophila kokeensis. Next base: position 626,136 of record JAWNLT010000657.1, on the reverse strand, counting down.
TGCTGATTTGTTTTGTTGTTTTGTCTCTGGCTTATGCGAATAAAAAAATATTTGCTTTTACTTTGTATATTCAATCGGCGTTCTCATGTTTTTGCCTGATACGTTAATTTTAGATATCGACAACTCAATTTGTATTATGTTGCTCAATCTTTGAAACTACTATTGAACTTGAAGCAAGATGTGTGTGGACTTACCAGACATACATACAAGTATGTACATACATACATGTACATGTATCTGTGTGCGTTGTTTGCTGTTTAAATTGTTTGTTCATTTTATAAGCATCAACTTATGAAATATGACCTTGATTGGTGTTATATTTAATTGTTTACACAATTGTTGTTTAGCCAACATGTTGTTTATCTCCCAGAAAACTGCTTGAAAAGATATGAAAACCAATTTTGACTGCAATTTTGGCTGCTTTTTGCTAAACTCAAATGTTTCATATTGCGATCAACCAAATCAATGAGACATTTCAATTTTATTATAATGTGGCCATGGTGAACGTCGATTTGATATATGTATATGCATTGAAAAGCTCAAATCAAAATGCATTCAAAAATGCACTGCAAATAAATATTTTCGACAATGCTTTAAAAGTCTTTTACTCGGCTACTCGTCACTTAATTATGAGTCTGTAACTTAACATATGTTTGTACATCAAAAATCGATCGACATCGATATCAATTGCGTGATCAGCAACTTAAGAAGAAGAATAAATCTATCGTTGTGCATGAACTAATGTGAGTAGTATACATGTTTTCGAAAGATATATAATTTAGTTTTGGTTGCCAAATATCAGAATAATTCGACGCAATGGAGATTAATATCAATGACGGCCACTCTGGAATTATGGTTGCTCGGTGACGGCATGTGATCGTGGCAGCCCTCCAGAGTTCGAAAATGAGGAGCGATCGAGCCTCACTTCTCAAGGAACAATTTTGGAAATGCAACGTTACGTAATTTTCAAGGGCACAGAGGCCATCAAAAATATACAAAATGTACAACGGCAACAGTTGCGACGGCGGCTGGCTGTAAATTGTCGCCAGCGAAAATGGCAGAGTCAGGCACAGCTCTGGAGGAAGACGAGGCAAAAGGCAACGGCGCATTATTACGGCGGAATTCCTGTTGGCAACATTTTTCAGTGAACTTAATTTATTCGAAATAAAAAATGGGGTTGTATACACAAAAATCACCGACAAAAGATTATTATTTTATTTGTCTATTTGCCGGAAGGAATGGAGGACGATGTGTGTATAAGTACCATGGCAAATTGGGACATGTTGAGAAGGACAAAATGTTAAATGAGAATCGAGAAGACTTACAGGTTTCCCAGAGAAAATGTCTTAAAGTGCATGGCATATTGGCCAATGACAGGAAAATATAGCAGAGTCTTTCACAGAATACCTGAGAATAACAAACCATTCAAAATCATCAACATAGATCATTACGGAACAGCATGTAAAGGTAGAGCCAGGAAGTATAGTATATTTGCGGTAGTGGATGGTTGCGCAACATTTGTCAGGCTGTATACGACAAAAACTACAAAGAGCAAAGAGGCCACCAGTGCTCTTAAATACTTTTTTCCATAGAAGAGTGGTAGTAGTAGTTTCGATAGTTTCGTATAATAGGCCAAGGTGCATCGTATCTGAACGAGGAAGATGTTTTACATCAGCTTTGAGGAGTTTATGAATATTACAAATGTGAAACACTTAAGACCGCAAGCAAATGGCCAAATAGTATAGATTGAACCTTAGGATCCATGATAACAAAGCTTACTGAGCAGAGAGAAAATTGAATAGCATTGGTAGGCACATATCATGTGAAAAGGAAAGCTCCACATAAGAATAGCCCAGGAGAATAGGCAGAACTAATACCCAAAACCAAAGGCTCATATGTAATAGAGAAGGTGTTGAAAAATTGTAGGTATTTTCAGCTATCTCGAAATCCTTAGCAAGTCGTTTGGAGTGCAGCGAATATTCGACATTGGATAAAAAGATTAAATATATATTAAGATTGTACAATTAAAAAGTACGGTATAAGTTCAATTTCCATTGTTGAAATTGAAAATTTAAATTAATAATGATAGATGTAGATAGAATCGTTGTGAAAAAAGTAAAGTGAACATACGTATTGGAGTAAGAAGTATAATTAAGAATTAAGTAAGAGCAAACATAATCACATCTCATTTGTCGTCTAAGAAAACTTGCCAACTTGTCCTATATATACAGTGGGGGACAGCTCAAGACGACCAGGGTCAAAGAAAAAATTTAATTGCCTGCCATAAGCTAATCATTCATTATTTTTCAAAAATTCCAAAGACCGATGGTAGGTAATTAATATATAACCCCAATGCACTGGGGTTTCCCCACCTGCTAGGTAGGATTATGTAAAAAAGTAGCCTATTTTCATTGATCCTGGTCGTCTTGAGCTGTCCCCCACTGTATGTATCTGCATTATATACAGTATACGAGTGGTGAATCGTTGACAAAGTGCGCATTCGTTATCCAATCTGTTTCGAAGGAAATGCAATTAACGTTTTTGGGAACAGAGGAAATTGGCAATTGCAGATAAAGTTTGCAACGCTTGTTCGAAGATAATTGCGCAATTATATCATTTGAATGTGTGCCAACCATTTACAACAAGGTACACGAATAAGGTGTGCATCGCCAACTGGGGATTGGATGGAGCCAATGTTGCGGCAAGGGGGGGGGGGGAAGGGCCAGCGGTAACTGAACCCGAGCTAATTACTTAAATAGTGCCAATCGAGTTAATTTACAAACTGAGGAACGCAGTCAGTCATTACAATTGTCATCGCTGTCAGCGCAACAGTTGACCTTCGCCAACCCCCTCCCCCAGTCGTACTCTGCGCCCTTGCCCCACCCACTGTAAAAGAGCGTGCGTATAATAGCATACTTTTCTGCATAAATAAACAGACAGTTGTGCGGAGTTGAGTTCCTCCCTGTTATGGCACTTAAAATAATTACTTGTTAGTGCTATCACTCTCGCTCTCACTCTCACTCTCGCTCTCACTCTCGCCCTCGCTCTTACTCTCAGTCGAGCTAGAATTCGCTTTTGCTCTTCGCATTTGCCACGCCATCCTCTTCTTATGCTCGTTCTCGTTATTCGGCTGGTGCTGGTGCTGGTGCTGGTGCTGGTGCTTAACGCATAACCCTAAGCGGAAATTGATTTTGCTGGCTTTTCGGCTGCACTGCACCATTCACAGCAATTTAAGCTCAGTTTCTCGTATACACTAACTTAAGGTCCACACACTGAAACAACTAAAGAAATCTGGAAAATTGTCAGATTTACCATGTTTTTGTCTTATTTTAGTTAGATGCCAGCCATGGATTGAGCGCTTTTATAATATGGTAGGCCTGTATCTCCATTCATTCTTAGTAAAAGTTTCTTAAAATATTCAAATTACTTAAACTTAAGATACAACTTATAGTATATGAAACTAAAAAAAGAAGTTTTACCTGTAGTTAGAAGATAATTAGAGTAGAAAAAGAAATCTGTTTAATTTCTATTTTTTCAGTTTTTTCAGTTTTGAAGTTTAAATTGAGTAGCTGCGCATCATTTTTTAACATTGTTTTTAATAATGTATTTTTACAGATCTTATATAAGTTAGCTTATGTGTTAATGGTTGCCGACCAAGGTTGGCACACTTAGGCCACTTTTGGCCCGTTGTGATACCGTAAATCTCAAAGAAAGACTGATAAGACAGAGAGAGACAGAGAGAGAGAGAGAGAGAGAGAGATAGTAGAAGAATAATAACGCCTTGATTTTTCGTATAAGCGATATGAATGAGTTTTTGCTTACGACCATCAAGCCGGCCTCTTATATAAGTACTTAAACAGAAAATTCTACCTTTTTTATACTTTCATACCAAAGGAATCATAGTATATTGGCTTTGTGGCATGTCCATCATGCTGTCTGTTCGCGCACTTAGAGATAGAGACTTGAAACTTGGAACATATTCTGATCTGTGCTCGCGTCAGACAATGTGTGGAGTGCTTCGTTCACTATAAAGCTAGGAAATCGATAAAATCAATCTTTGCAAATCGATAAAGCTACATATCTCATTCAAATTTAGGCGTGGAAAGTAATATGCTGGTTACCACCGTCAAAGATTGGCATATACCTTTCCAGACCACGCCCACACTCTCCGCCCCCAGCTAGAGTCAACAAATTTTGAAAGTATGTAATCAATAAGTCCCCTAAGAGATCGATATGAAATTGGATGGCCACGAAATCGAAAGGCAAGCTTGGACAGTAGATTATTTTGTAATACCTGTTATCAGATGGTATTACTTATGGTATCAAAGTATTTCGCAGTCGTTTACGCCCGACTGAACGCTCTTTCTTTTTTTATGATGATATTGTTTTTTTATTTACTCATAACTAATGCAAATAAACTTTTTTTTGGATTATTGTATACACTTATTCCGCTTTGACATATTTTTCCATCCATTTAAATGGACATCTCTTACATATGAATAAATAAAGTTTATTTTTCTCCATCCGTCACCGAATGAGATATTTTTTTTCCAATAATCAACATACATTCCACAAGGCACATGATTTTTTCCTTATAAAATGACAAATACAATATTTAAAATTTTATTTATTTTATTTTCTTCTGCAATTGTATATTCATAAAAATATATTTTATTTGAAGATAATAAATAAATAGAAAAATGCTGTGGGATCTCTATAATGGACACCACAGCAAGAGCAATCAATGTCAATAACGGATGCAGAAATATGTACGCTTGACAGTGAACTCAGAAAAGATGAAATGGGTTTTGTTTGTTGACCTTCTTTCATAAGTTAAATATGTGGTTAGCTGGCTCTGTTGACTCTTTACCTTTAATAATAGTAATTACTGAATACGGCATTTATTCGCTCCGTAGTTTTGCAATTTTATGATCTTGCAACCCAGTTGACAAAATTTCTATTTGTCAGAAAAATAGTTAGGAAATGTAGATAGATAGAGCGTCCAAAAGTTGCCTCTGATTTTTTAAGATCCTGTTTTTGATTTATTTATTTTTTTTCTTTCTTTTCTCTTTGTTTTTTTACTACTTTCTCCATGCCTAGCCACTTCTTTATGCAGTAACAAGACAGCTATAAAAGCGCAAAAGGCGACAACGTGAACTACTTGGGTCGGTGTGCTGGGAGCGAGGGGTGGTTGGGGATATGGGTTGTCTATGGTTGGTTGGCAAGCTGGTTGGTGAGCTAAAGGACTGTTGTCCAGTGGGTTGGAGCCCCTAGAAATTGACAAGTTTCAGCTCGAGTGTGCAGTCAAAGAGCATTGGCGTTCGGGTCTAAAACTAGTGTTTGCTCCTATATCTATGTCTGTGTCTAAAGCTATTTCTGTTTGTATGTCTGTGTTTGTGTCTGTGCCTGTGCCTGTGTCTGTGTCTGTGTGTGTGCCCGTGTCTGTGTCTATGGCTACGTCTATGTCTATGGCTTTGTCTATGTCGATGCAGGCAACAGCAATGCTGCAACGCCCACTGGCACGCCCACTTGGTGCCCACTTGGTGCAGTGTCGCTCGTTTGCTTTATTTCACTGCTTGCTTGGTTGCTCCGTTGCTCCGTTGCTCAGTTGCCTGTCCTCGGTCATTGACTCGCTGGCGCGATTGCAATTTTTAAGAAATCAGCAAATAAGCCAAGCAACTAAGCAGTGCGGTACTCTCCCCCGTCTCCGTCTACCGTCCAACCAATTGTCAATGGCAACAAAAATTCAAAGCGACATGAATTCCATACAAAATCGTATGGGAGGGAATAGGTGGGGAGGGAATATCGGGTGTGTGCAAAAGTGATACTGAAAACATCATTGATTTTGATCAATGGCCTGTGGACTGGTCGGCAGTGTAAGAAATTGCTTGCTTTTGGTTATTGACTTAGCCCATAATCAAATCGCCATTGCCAGGAGCAAAAGAGCATTTGAATGTTCAACGGTGCGTATGATTAATATCAGTTTTGTGGACAGCCTGCTTTAACAAAGTGCCCCAGAATGGGGCACTACTCCCAGCCCTGCTGACCTAATTGCAATTTAGCACAACAAGTGAAATTGAAATGCCTGGCAATCTCAAGGGGTTCACTGCCTACTAATTGCCGACCCGTCACCAGAGACAGACTTATCGATTTTTGCGATGCGCCCATACGAATCCAGTCCCAATCCTGGCCAGATGGTGGCTCCCAGAGCTCCTACCATGCTCCCATGAATTTATTTGCATAGGTTTGCTCTGACTTTCTTATTTGATTTCGTTTCTGATTTTTGAATGGGACAATTGAATTTATAAAATCTACAATTGCAGCTACTTTTTGTTTGTATTGGAAGTACGCCAGCTGGAGAAGCCATCAAATCAGCAACTGTACACAAATCATGTTAACATCACTTAGTTTGGCATGTTAGACACGGTTATTTGATATAATTAAAAGAAAATTTTGAGGCTTTTACATATTAGTTCACCATTCGAAGGAACGTCAAAGGGTATTTAATGCTTTGAGTTGCTCAGTCTAACAATCCAATTGTGTTATCATCTGTGTTTTGGCATACACTGCCTTTGCTCAGGTCTTGACCTGGCCAACTCAGTAGTTACCTTGACTTAGTTTTCAGCACACAGTTCGCAGCTTGTTGTTGAATGCGCTAACCGATATCCTCGAACCTTGTGGGGCACCAGAGATGCAAAGAACTGCAGAGACGAGCAGCTCAGACGCTTGTTTACACAGCGGTGCGAATACAGTATATATGTATATACATATATATGTATATATATATGCTGTGAATTACTGGTTTGCTTGGTTTGTTTACGCTTTTGTTATTTTGGGGGCGAACAGCGATGAATGTCGAGCACATTTGCATTTTTTAGGGTCAGGTAACAATAACAAAAGCCGCACTCCCGCGCACTTTTCATGATTTGTACGGGAAATGAGATGAGATGAGAGCTGTGCAATCTCATTTAAATTTTATCTGCTGCTGCTGCTGTTCCACTCGAGGATTAGGCCCCGGCTATATGACTCACAAATTTGTCAGATTAAAAGCGAGGCAACATAATAAATGCTTCGCATTAATTGCCAAGCAAGGCCAAAAATAAAGACTGTACCTAATAAATTTCTATTCCAAAATAAAATGCCCTCATTCTAAATATGTTTGAAGCAAGGCAATGCCAAATACGACTTCAAAATAACAATGGCAATAAGAATGTCGTACTTAACACAAAAAACAACACAGCACAAATAAAAAACAAATAAATAAGACACTCACGAGGTGGCAACGATTTAATTTTGTCATATATTCATTTAAAATCCAGAGAGCCTACAACGTGCAACGTGTGAGCTGTGGCATCATTGACAATGACTCATGACAAGCAGTGAAACAAAAGGCGAGCAAACAATCTGTAGAACAACTTAACCTTAAGAAAATAATAATGAAAATAATAATTTAAACATCATCTCGATACAGGCATTGATTTTTGGACCGATTGTTAATTATTTACAATACAAGCAATGCAAAATATTTCACACACGAAACTTAAAGTGTTGCACAGCAAATTTCCACAGAAACCCAAAAGAATTTAACAAAAAGTGGTGAGAGCAGCAACCATTGAAAACAAAGAGAGAAAAACCCACAAACATTCATTTATAGGAGTCAAGCAAAAAGTACTAAGAAAAATAAATTTTAAGAGCTAAAAATCTATTCACACTGAAAACTGAGAAGTAGTTTAATGAGGCAAACACTGGATAAACAAGTAAGAGTGCTGTAGTCGAGTGAGCACCACTACGATATACCCTGAACCCAGCTGTCAAAAATATATCATAGTTTTATTGAAAAATTTCCCTTTAAATAGTTCTGTGCTCAAATGTGAGCAGGTCTTCAAGTGCAATCAATTACCATAGTGAAATTACCAGCTTATGAATGAATATGTATAGAACCCATAGTTGTTAACGTATATCCAAATCAATTCATAGTTTCATCTTAATGCTTTTGATCGATAGACATATATTGTAGTCTCAGTTTAATGCCGTACTTGAGGTTCAATTTTTGACAGCAGCCAACCGAAATGTGTTCTTTTCAAATTTCGTTTTAGAAGTGTTTTGAAGTTTTATTGAAGCAGGCGGCAGAAAATGCAATACTGAGCAACAACAGCCGCAGGGCTCAGCCAAATTGGATAACCCTTCCGTTGGGCCCCATTCCGCAAAGCCCGCATATATGTATGTATATAATTCGTACTCAGACGATTGATGAAGTTTAAGTTGCTGCTGTCGCACAATTGAATACAGGTGGCGCGTGCGAGCAGCTCGATGGCTTTCAGTGTGAGCAACTTGCGGTCGAAATTTACACCGGCTGGAGCCTTGTCAAGGGTGTGAACCGTGAGGCGAAACACTTTGTAGATGACAAAAACAGCACAGCTATGGGGCGCCTTTCAGACAACGAAGGGCTTATTTTCTACAAATTTAACAGCTCTTTTTCGTCAGGTGCTTCCAAATGCACATTTCACTCAATTTCCTTCCGTTTTTCTTTTTTTTTTTACTTGTTTTCCTTTGAACTTTCAAAATATATTCAATTGTACATTAACATAAAAAATAAAGAAAAAAGTTTTCATGTTCCTTCAGTAAATTCGCGAAAAATCATAAAATATGTTTTTAATATTTCAGACGTTTAATTTTTGATTAAATATGCCTCTCTTTAGACTTACAAACTACAAATAAAGTATTTATTTACATTAAAAAGTCGATTTTTCAAAGCGTTTTCGGTTATGGGAATAAAGCCTGGTTTTTGATCATATTTGAGTTGACTTTGTGTAGCTGTGGCATTGGCTTCACTCTTAAGTCTATCAAATGCTGCCTGCCATAATTTTTTAATGCCGCAACGCTGTTATTCATTAAGTTTAATGAGTTCATTTAAATTTGACTGAGTGTGGGTGTGGCAGCGAGACGCTTGGAGTCAGACCAAAAGCCGAAAAGCTGCTCAGTTCAAGCAAAAGCGAACGATTTGCGGACGACAATCTTAAAAGGCTTGAAATGGAGGCAAGGCTACAAGGCTAATTGACAGCCCAGCCCATTCCAAAAGGTCGGGGGAGAGTGGCAAATTTAAAATGGCAAAGTGGAACTCTAAGCGACATTACGCCTGCCGTCAGCTGACGGTTGCTGCCTCCAGGTTGCTGCCTCCGTATTGCTGGTTGCTGACTGCCACGCAACAAATTTAATTAGCCTCGCTAATTTTAGCTCTATTAGCTGAAAGTCTGTTCGATGGGCGATATATATTTTTGTCGAACACTGTTGCATTGACGGCACTTAACACCGCCATGTGCCATGTGTGCCGAAGCAAACAAAACTTGAAAGGATTTATTGTGTTGCTGTGCATTGTGAGACAGTAAAATCTGAATAATTATACAAAATTTCCTATCTTTTCATTATTATTTATTTTATTTTATTTCTATTTACAGATTATTTCTAGTCCAGATCTTTTGACTATTGATCTTTTATTTTTCAATCCAAAATTGAGATTATCTTTGCTCAAGTTATGGAAAATTTCCTAATCATGTTTACCATGTTTGAACTCAATTCATTAGTTTAATGGGTTTCATATTATGCATATATGCTTATGAATTCAAAAACAATTTACACATCTTTTTTAAGTTTGAATATTTTAGATTTACATTGTACTGTGAAAATTCTGAATACCTATTTCGAATATTAAATATGCAACTGTAGAATTGCTTAAAATATGAAAATGTTATTTTGTAGTATGACAAATATGTGATAACATTATCAACTTTCGTTAAATAGTTCATTATATATATATATATATAGTATATTGGTCATGATAGAAACTTTTTTCGAATTGAGAATTGAAACTTGGAACTTATCTACGTGGTCTATGCCCGCGCCACACAATGTGTCAAAATCGGATACTGGGACTAGGAAATCAAAGAAATCGATATTTGCAACTCGATAAAGTCGACAAATGTCCCTCACAATTTTAGACTACAGTCACCAAATTTGGTTAATAGGTTGTTGGCGATGTTATCCAAAGAACAGCATATGCCATGCCTGCCACGCCACGTCCACAACCACCCCCCAATGGAACCCCCTGGGCTATAAATTTGAAATACCTCTGTAAATCGATTAAATCATATATACCACAAAATTTGAAAGGTAGAGTCACCAAATTTGAAAGGTATATTGCTAGTAACACCCTTCAAAAATCCGGAAAACTTTGGACCGTGGAAGTGGGCGTTTCCACCCTCAAAATCGATAAAAGTTTATATCTCCCTCAATTTAAGATCTACAGTTTCCAAGCTTGGAAGTAAGGTTACTGGGAAACTCCTCCAACATTTTTTTTTGGCCACGCCCACTCCAGCCTCAAAAATTCATAAGAGGCTATATCTACCGCAAATTTAAAGGTAAACTTGGACGGTACATTACCAAAAACCTAATTCAAAGATCGGTATTTCTTGGCTACACCCTGTTCTTTGCTACCTGTTATCAGCTGGTACTACCTACGGTATCAAAGTATTTGTCAGTCGGTTACTCCCGACTGCAACATTCTATCTTGTTCCAGCTGTCTACAGGGTCAGCTGCGTACTTTAAAATAATTTCTAGTGTACAATTCAAATATATTTAGTTAAATATTTTAATAAATGGTATACAAAATATGATATATGGAATACCGGATGCAGATTAAAGTCCTCTCCCAAATGAATGCAGCGTGTACACTTTATTATTCTCCTTAATAAAATTTCATAAGGTAGACAGACAGACGTGCGTGCATATGAGAGAATTTTATAATGCGTGCTGGGCTGCTCTGCCAAAGTGACAGTAGGCGTGGCGCGGGGGGCGCGTGTGGTGTTTTGGTGTTTGGTAAGCCTAACATATGCAGGCACCGGCACGCGCTTATGTATATGCCTCCAAGTGAAGCCCAAAACATTGATGGGGCCCATCCGGGCATTGGGAGCTCAAAGTGGCGGTGACGGTGGCGGAAAATGGTACAACACGTGCTGCAGCGAATCGATTAAATTTCCTTAATGCCAAACCATAAATTTTCAGTTGTATTACTATTGTCAACGACCTTTCAACCCAAGACAATACACACTCGCAGGCACAAGCAGCTACATACATACATACATATATGTACTCTCGTAGCTACAAAATGACAGCCCCGAAATACAAAACAAAAAAGGAAAAAAGCAAATTATGTCTAACATCGCGTAGCCCCGAGTTCGGCTGAAAGTTAAGTGCCATCCATATGGGATTATAATATAAGCGTATATGTATGTGTATGTATGTGTGTATATGCTTGTTTTTTGTCGTCCCTATGTGTGTGAGTGTGTTATCGTTATGCTTTGTTTGCCTTTTCATTCCCTTCAAGCGATTTCGTATGCAGTGATTTGGTGATTTTTATCTTTTTGTATCTTGCCTTGTATGTAAGAACCAACGAAATGAGAGATTTGTGTGCAGATTTACGCGCTACACAAAAATAAACTTGTGTAAATTTATGTGCATTACAAGCACATACATACACACACACACACACACACACACAAATTGGCATGTGGCTCTTTGGGCTGCAAGGTCCTGCTCGAATGCCTCCACTAAGTAACTAACGCCATTAGTTGCTTAGTTTTTAGCCGCCTTCACACTGCTCCAAGCTTTTCCGGCGTAAGCAATTTTTATTGCTGCATTCCTCAAAGCATCATCAAAGTATCTACGCCTAAGCCAGCTTTGAGCTCTGTGAGGGATTCTTATGGACAAACCTATAGATGCGGTCCTATCAAGCAACCCAACGTCCTTGTGTCCCTGCACTATTAATATGTGAAGAAAAACAGCGGCAGGATAACAGCGAGGCCTTGCCCTGGCCTGAGAATTAGAAAGCATCGAAAGATAACTATAACATGAAGCAGTAATTACTCCACAAAATTCCCATTAAATTGGTCACCGTAATTGATTTAATTTTCTTTTTGAGGCACAGATCTCATCAATGCTCGGAAGAAATGCCAATCATTTGTCATCAAATAAAATACAATAAAGTCAACAATGCTTTAAAGTAACATTTGGCTCGTTTATAGATTGAGCTGTTGAATTAAATTGTGTGCACATAATATTATCCATTAGAGATCATTTAATACATTTAAATATTTTACACAAATCTGCTAATCAGAATAAGTTATAGCTGCATTACTGTTTGAGGTGTATAATATTTTTTTTCATTTATCATTTTCATTTTCAATTCATTTATTTTTCATACGTTGCATTTCCAAATATAAAATTTGATTAAGCAAAAAAGTACAATGATTTGAAGAGTTTATTCATAAAACAAGTAAGACATGAAGAGGACAGCAAATATGCCTTTATATACTATTACTACAAAAGACAACAATATTTGTAATATTGTCTTTAAATGTAGCTATAGCAGCTGATATGGGAACTTGTTTTGAAATTCACAACTCACAACTCACTTCGAGCTGCGTATTACGAACAAAGCAACAACAAAAAAAATTGCAATAAATTATGAATATTTATCACAAATTTTCCAGGCCAACTGCGAGTACGCTATACAAGCTGCTGGTGATTGCTGTGAGTCAATTTTGTTGTTTAACACATGAATATTCAATGCGGCCCATTATTGTCATTAACCAAAAAGAAACAGGACCAACGCAAAAGCAAACCGAAGATTGCATATCCTTGTAAGCCGACATTTCATTTTCAATCCGGAGTTTGAATATGTATTATGTGCTTGTAGGGTTTAAACAAATTTTGCATGTACAGTGAGTCACACCGAAAATTGCACAGCGTCAAGTAAATAATGTAATTGCCTGCCATAAGTTAATTATTCATTATTTTTCAAAAATTCCAAAGAAATATGGTAGGTACATATATTAACCACCTAAATTAATATATGACCCCAATACACTGGGGTATATCCATGTATGTATATCCATGGCTATCTCCATAGCACTACTTAGAACTTATCATTTGAACGGTTGTTCTCTTGGTAGCTCCAAGTACTCCAAGTACTCCAATGCTGATGAATCTTTGTAAGGAGCGAAATAAGTGTGTTCCAATTGCGTTATTAGTGATCTCTCCAAAAACACAGCACAGCAGGGCTTAGAAATAATATAAATGTTTTAGCTGACAAAAACACATCACATCATAATCAACACCTGCGGCCTGCCTCAAAATATTTGTTATTTATTTTTTTGAGGGAGCCTTTTTATGTTTGCTTGTAAAAAGCCGTCATTGAAGTAACTTTAGATATACGAGCCGTTGGCAGATGATGTTCATAAAGTAGTAGTATAAAGAAAAATTGATTTTTGTGTGTACTCTACTCATTGTTAATTTTTTTTTTTCTTTTTTTGGTACTATCTACGCTCACATATACTAATTAAAAGAGAGCACAACTTCTGAACGATTGTATTCGTCAGCTCAAATTAGTACAGTATTTAGCACACATGCACACACACGTGGGCCCACACACATAATGGAGAATTGGGCCGCAGAAGGCAAATAAGCGGCCAATAAAAATATTATTAATATGCCAACGACACACCATCCTCACATTTTTGGCATCCGAACCGCTGTCGTGTCACGAGCTAAACAAACTGGAATATTAGCAGGGAGCCAGAGCAGACCACAGACCACACCACACCACACCATATCAGCTGGGTGTGCTTTGGCCATAAATTTATTAACTTAGTGTCACTTTTATAGCCGCATTTTCCAACTAAACCGCCGGCAGCAACATTCGAAGGACGCCCACGTAACCCACCAACACCCTCAGGACACTCATACACACACACACACATACGCAACAACAATTGGCGGTACACTACACACACTACACACACACTCACCCCCCCTCTCTCCACAACCAACCCCAGCTACTATTAGGTGCAAACAAATTACTTAAAAATGCACTTCATAATGTTGTCGCATTGCTGTCTATATATCAAGCGGAATTTTTTGAAATTGTCAACTTGAGTGATTTGACAGCTGTATGTGGACTGTCACATTAACTCACATCAAGGCTAAATGGAATGGCTGCGATAACACTAGTTACCTATTTAAGTACATAAATTATACTCGAATTGAATATTAAAATAGCAACTTGAATTCGATTTAAGCACACTCACAAACACTGGAATGAATAATGTTGGAAATTTGAATTTTTTTTTAATTAACGTCGCAATTTCGGTTCCCATTGCATTCCAAGCTAGTTCCAAAATCAACAGCACAAATCGTATTCCTTACAAAATTTGATATCTCTGAATTCTTACAAATTATGTAATATAAAAAAATACACATACATGTATCATTACATTTCAGCTGGGTCAAAATTAGTTAAAGCGTTTATAAACAAAAAAAAATTGCTTTTTATCAATAATCAAATTTTCCAATCTAAGAAAATTCACATAAAAACATTTAAAACCGCGAAAGAAAAAATATCACAAATATTTAATTCTGTCTTTATAATTGGATTACTTTTCAATAAACGAAATCCCGAAAAAAAAAATATAAAGTCCTGACCATCAAGTAACGAAAAGTATTCTAGAAGTTTTTGATTTCTGTTGGTAATAAGGCTGCATATCTCTTCGGCATTCATAGACTAAGACATTCACTCTTTTCTTATTGTAGATCCGGCTCTATGACTCCTGAGCTAAATCCACAACATGGTATCTGAGCATCAGTGTTAAAGGCAGCCCAAAGATTCTTGTTGGGGTTGAGATCTGGCAGCAAGGCAAGATATGCTACGACAATTGAATTGGCCTTAAACCACTTTCCAGCTCTCTTGCTGGTATGATGGAAAAAGCCCTTATCTTTATGTGCGTAAGACAACAATACATTTTTCAATACATTAATGTAAGCATGTTGATCCATGACTTTATCCAATTTCAATAAATCATAGGACCTCCATACATAAACATTTTGCAAAACAAGTAATCATATTGAAAAATCTTAAAACAAATTCAAAATATAAAGAAAACTAAATATATGAATTTTTCAACTCTAAAAGCAAATCAAAAGGACACTCAAATCCAAAACTTGATTTGATAGCAATTTAAACTATTTTCAAAGTTTAAGTTTTCGAAAACTAATGTTCTCACTTGGTAGGTTCAGCAGGTTTAAGTGTAATTTAAAGCAAACACGAATTTCGAGCAACGCTGAAGCATGCAACGCTTTCCGGCAACTTTTTGTGAATTGTTTTATATGACAAGTTTCAGATTCGAATATTCAATAATCCGCTGGTAATTTAAATATGTACAAATGTCGAAGGGTCGAGGCACCTGTTGTCTGTTGTCCATGGCATCATTGTTGCCCAGTTCTTATCGCAGCACACACACACTTTTGTTGTTGGGTAGAAACAATGGATGCCGAACAGGTATTTTATCTACACATGCATTTTGTATTGTTTTCGATGCTTATCGAAAATGAGCACAACAGATGTACAATTGAAATCAATTTCCCAGCTAGCTTCTAATTAATGCGTCAATATCTGGCACTGATAAACAAAGTGCGGCCCATGTTTTTGGGCAAACACAGTTAACAACAACGCAAACAGATAAACAGTGAACTTACATTTGAGGCACGAAGCTCCGTTAATTTTACAACTCCTAACAAACAATTTCAATTCAAATTAAACGCGCCAAAGACGTTGCATACCGCACGGCGCAACGAGCGGCGGCACAACAACAATAAGAAAAAAAACACTAGAAAAAAAAAGAAGGTGGTTTTTAGTCTCAAAGAGTTGATCCAACTAAGTTCGGTCTTAGTCGCTTCCTTAATGCTGGAAACGAACTAACGGCAACGCAGTCTCGCGACCAACTGAGGCGCTCAAAGCGACAACAGCAGCATTTAAGAAGCAGCTGAAACAGTTGTTGCCCATACAAAGTGCGTCTCTCTGTGTCTGTGTGTGCGGTGTGTGCGGTGTGTGTGTGTGTGTGTGTGCGGGTCAGCGGAATAGTGGCGGCAGCGGGAGTCCAATGCCTGATAGGTAAGCACGACCAAGCAAGGCAGCGGTATTTTGCAAAGGTTAAACAGCTGTTTTACAGTAAATAGCCCCAAAAGCTCAATAAGTCAAAGCTTAACGCATTTGCTATCCTTTTATCTTGCATCTGGCAATGCTGTACGCTAAGAGCGCAACTGACAGAGTGAGAGCGAGAAAAGAGAGAGCTTTCATTGAGGACATCGACACTGACAATTGCTCATTCTGCTCTGTTTACGTAGGCAAGTGGATGACATAGAGCGGGCTATTGGCATCAGGGATACATGCTGAACCAGAAACTGACTGCAACAATGAAAAACAAAACAAGAGGATTCGCACAAAAAAATTAATCAATTGTCAAAATGGAATGGTGAAAGTAAAATCTAAATTTTCTCGTTTTAAATCTTAATTTAATTTGTTTATTATGCATATTGGTAACCACCATGATGTCTTATATAATGTTATGTAATGCTCACTGAGTTCTGGAACTAGTTCAATTTTTGGTGTTCTAGAAATACTTGTCATTGGGGTCTTCAGCGTAGTTGCTACAAAATAATATCGAAAATGTAAAACAAATCATAATCAAATAATATTGTCAGCAAAAGGCAAATTGAGTAAAATCAGGAGATCAGGTTGAATGTATGATGCACAATATGCTGTATCTGTTATTCACAATATCCTCCTCCAGGATCAGCGGGCCACCAGAATCGACCTGGCAGGCGTCCGCCTTGTCGAACTTCCTGTCCGCCGCAAACAGCAGCGAATCGATAACTCCGTCCGCCAGGTGTATAATAATAATAATTCATTTCAATTGTTAAATTAATGAACAAATAAGCAAATATAAAGCAACGATAAATTTTACTGAAAAATATTTAGTTTTGTAGTTTTGCTTTTAGTTCTGGCGTAAATTTTTTATCATTCTTCATTTTAGTCAACTTCTCTCGCATCAGGTTCTGTATTAGGTAAATCTTTTGAAGAATTATCAACGGCAAGGCGATCATAATCATCAATGGAATCCTCATTGCTATTGGCGGGTTCCTCTTTCGGTGGCGGCAAGAACTCGCCCACTTTTAGTTTGGAAGGCAGCTGTTGCGACGTCCTTACCACTCCATACGGTTTTAAGTGATAGATCAGATAATCGAGAACATACATCAGATTAGGACTAACGTAATGAAATGATATGGCATTGTCGGAACAGCAATCGAGACCCTTGAAACATATTGTATATTAGAATCATGAGGTTTAAGAACCGAATATCTCAGCTTACTTCGTCGTCCTTATAGAATTGGTATTTCCAATACCAATACTCCTGATCCTTACCGGGTATTAAATGGCCTTGAGGATCAAAAGGAAACATGCGTCCTCGACCATTGATATCACGCGAATCGCCAGCTGTCACATTCAAATTCTCCATGCATTTACCAATTTCGATATCCTCATTGACAACTGTGCCAGGCAGACACATTTCGGGATTGGGAATACCATCAACGACGAAGCGACGCAGTGCCTCGCGACTTAACACGTAGCCAGCTCCACCTGACATGTAACCCTGAGTCACGAAAGGCTTAAACTTGCACCCAAAGTGTACAGGGGTCTCCGGGTTATACGGATATAGCATATAGCGCAAATTCTCAATGATAGCATAGGTGTCATCATCAGCTTTATAGAACCAATCCGCATCGTTGAAATGATGTTTGTAAATATATTTAAAGGCCTCTTTTACCTTGAGCCATAAGTTCTCTCGACCCTCTCCCACATCCAGCTTCACCGTAGGCAGTTCATCATCCGCTCCGGAGCTCATGAACAGTAAAATATTACAGCGTTTGCCCCAAGTGCGCTTAACATGACGGGCCTTCTGTTTGTGGTTATTCGGATTAGTCATAACCCAGCAGAGAACGCGCACATCCTTCTTTAGCTGATCGGCCAGCGAGGTATTATCGGTTGGATGATCATGCTGAACCACATCAAAATGTGGTAATACATTATCAACATCGGATGGCGGATGGTCATTTCTGCCCAAAAAGTTGGTGGGTTCGATGCCTTCATATATGGTTACGTAGGAAATGAGCTCGGCCACACAAAAGCCTATGATGAGGCCAATCATAAGCATAAAGATCGGGCGTGTTTTTGTAGCACTCGCTGAAATATTTTCAATTGTTTTTAAAAACATTTTTGAACTCTCCCGGGAACTTTGTACGATTACCTTCGTATAACACTGAGTGTGTTCCCATATTGATTACACGCTTTCTTAAATTGGACACAGAATACATGCTTTACAGTGAACAATTTAAGGAGCCGACACTTCATAAATGTGAATATAAATTTCGGAATCGTCGTAAACTGTTTGGAGCTGGCGAATCGACTAAACGAACAAAATATAAGTGTTCTGCGATAAAGGCAACAATTAGACAACCATCAGTCTTTGTCTTGTAGTGGAGCAGCCGAAGAATGTTTACACTCTAAACTAGAGATTTGAATATGAATTTGGAATATAGACTCGAGCTATTCCCAGAGAGAAAGCGGTTTACGTTAGGATTCTAGCAAATCAGTAAATAAATCAATAAACCAAATTTAGATGGTAGACGTCCACCCACCACCCCAGTCCATTCACATTCCTAAAAATCGGAAATGCTTATGTTGGTCACAAGAAGAATAATGTGGATTATTAATCTCTTCCTAAGATTGATACATTAATAATGATTCAGACCACCACGCCACTCTCGCTGGAAAGTTCTTTGCTACCTGGTAGTAGAGTATTCCGCAATCGGTTACGTCTGACAGTAACGTTCTCCAATTTTTTAATGTATTGCTATTTTTCTCTTTTTATCATTACCCATTATGATAAAAGGACAAATTAATAAATATGTGATATTTGAGCAAAAGCATTTTCTAATGAAACCCAACATTATCAGAACAAATGACCCCTAACACTATGCTGTAAGTCATTACATGTACAGAGGCTCATTAGCATTTATTAATGAGAGATAGCTGCTGTAACAGATATGATAAATGAGTTTTCAATAATAAAATCTTGGCATGAACAATTCTACAGGCAAAGTTAAGTAAGAAGGGAATGGCGCTGACAGTTTGGGGTCCATTACTCAAACTTATATATACGTGTATATGTTTTATTATAATCAGCAAAGAAAAAATAACTGGCTATAAGTCTTATATCAAAACAAACAAATTATATGTAAAGAATGCATTCTTTTCATAGAAAATCCCAAAAAAAATTCGAAATGTATATAAGCACTATTATTCTCATCCTATAAATTATACAGACAGTTCTTAAGTCAAGAGCTTGGTGACTTTGAGTTATTATTAGTTATCATTATAAGCTCTCAAGTTTTCAAACCAACTCTAATATCATATTAACTATAATAATATAGTCCGAACTCAAAAACTGCGGAAGATATAGCCATTTAAAATTTGTTTAGGGTGGGGGGTTGGGAACTACGAAGGTGGGCTTGGCATATGCTGATCCTTGAAGGACATCGCCAACAACCTACCTACCAAATTTTGTGTCTGTAGCCTAAAATTGTGTGAGATATGGGGTCTTATCGAATTCGTCTGACGCGGGCACAGACCAAAATATATTCCAAGTTTCAAGTCTCTATCTCTAAGGGAGTGGAAAAAAGTTGCGTTCATACAGACGGACAGACAGCACGACGCACATTGCACAAAACCAATATACCAATATAAGCCTTCGGTATCAAAGTATAAAAAGTAAAAAACGCACATCTAGCTGAAATAAGAAACAACAACGCCAAGTTTAAGCGATGCTCGGATGAACTACGAAAATAGACAAAAATTAGAGCAGCTAAAACAACAACACGCCGAAAATCAACAGAGAGCGAGAGTAAGACAACAATACATTGCGGTAAATAGCTTTGTCCATTACAACACTCACACGCACAAATGGCACACAAAAAGAAAACACAGCTGTTAGCCGGGCACTGTGTGCATGTATGTACATATGTATTCAGATGACCGAAGCTTTTACAGTAAAATGAACTAGAACACAAGCACACAAACCCAAGAGAATTATTATATTATGTTAATCAATTAAGATACACGAAATAAAATCAATTAACGCCACAAATAAATAATGTTTCTGATGAAAGTTGATTAAATGATTTTTGCTGCAGAGGCAAAGAGGGGGTAGAATCTCGGGAACACTTCCTCTGCAACTCAAGGAAGTCACATTCTATCTAGTGTAACACAGTTAGAGAATATGGGACCAACCAGAACTGCGAAATTTATAAACCGTCAAACGTAAACAAACCTATAGATCTGAATAATAACGCCCCAGCCAGCTACAAAAATTTGAACAGTTTCTCAGGGATTAACGGACGTCAGCCAGCTACTCCGCAATGTATATGCGGAGGGACACTGTCATCCACCGGAATACCATACAAAATGTGATTCGTTAGGGATTGCTTAGTCTGGAGAATAACAAAAATAACAATACAATAATTAAAAATTATAAATAATAATAAAAATACAAGAAAATTATAAATATATAAAATATATATAAAGCAAAGAATATTCAACATTATTTTGATACATTTAATAAGCTAATAAAAGTTTAGTTTACAATTTTAAATTGATATCAATTATTTAGTAGACGAACCAAATCCCTCTTATTCACGCAATTTAGTTATGCATTGAACAACAATTGTACAAATAGAAGAGCAGCAAATTACTAAGCAAATATTAGACAAATGCATTCATAAGTTGAGAGAGATACATGTTCAGTTCAATGATATATTATCGATTTTAGTTTAAAATTTGAGTCATTTGAGTCAACTTGTTTCGCATCAGGTTCTGTATTATGTAAAACTTTTTAGAATTATCAACGGTTTGGTGATCATAATCTTCAATGGAATCCTCATTGCTATTGGCGGGTTCCTCTTTTGGTGGCGGCAAGAACTCGCCCACTTTTAGTTTGGAAGGCAACTGTTGCGACGTCCTTACCACTCCATACGGTTTTAAGTGATAGATCAGATAATCGAGAACATACATCAGCTTGGGGACAACATAATGAAATGATATGGCATTGTCGGAACAGCAATCGAGACCCTTGAAACATATTGTATATTAGAATCATGAAGTTTAAGAACCGAATATCTCAGCTTACTTCGTCGTTCTTATAGAATTGGTATTTCAAATACCAAAAATCCTTATCCTTCTTGGGTATTAAATGGCCTTGAGGTTCTAAAGGAAACATACGTCCTCGACCATTGATATCACGCGAATCGCCAGCTGTCACATTCAAATTCTCCATGCATTTACCAATTTCGACATCCTCACTGATACCTGTGCCACACATTTCAGGATTGGGAATACCATCAACGACGAAGCGACGCAATGCCTCGCGACTCAACACGTAGCCAGCTCCACCTGACATGTAACCTTGATCCACGAACCGCTTGAACTTGCACCCAAAGTATACAGGGGTCTCCGGGTTATACGGATATAGCATATAGCGCAAATTCTCAATGATAGCATAGGTGTCATCATCAGCTTTATAGAACCAATCCGCATCGTTGAAATTATGTTTGTAAATATATTTAAAGGCCTCTTTTACCTTGAGCCATAAATTCTCTCGACCCTCTCCCACATCCAGCTTCACCGTAGGCAGTTCATCATCCGATCCGGAGCTCATGAACAGTAAAATGTTACAGCGTTTGCCCCAAGTGCGCTTCACATGACGGGCCTTCAGTTTGTGGTTATTCGGATTAGTCAGAACCCAGCAGAGAACGCGCACATCCTTCTTTAGCTGATCGGCCAGCGAGGTATTATCGGTTGGATGATCATGCTGAACCACATCATAATGTGGTATAGCATCATCAACATCGGATGGCGGAGAACGGATATTAGAGTCAGTTCTGGCCAGAAAGTTGGTGGGTTCGATGCCTTCAGATATGGTTACGTAGGAAATGAGCTCGGCCACACAAAAGCCTATGATGAGGCCAATCATAAGCATAAGGATCGGGCGTGTTTTTGTAGCACTCGCTGAAATATTTTCAATTGTCTTTAAAAACATTTTTAAAGTCTCCCGGGAACTTTGTACGATTACCTTCGTATAACACTGAGTGTGTTCCCATATTGACTACACGCACATTCCTAAAAATCGGAAATGCTTATGTTGTTCACAGCTTCTGAGCTGGAGTCAAGAATAATGTGGATTATTAATCTCTTCCTCTCGCTGGAAAGTTCTTTGCCACCTGACAGCAACGTTCTCCAATTTTGTAATGTATTGTTATTTATGTTCTTTTATCATTACCCGTTGTGATATATATTGTATGTATATATATATATACTAGAAGCCAAAGATTAATCTTTTCTCACAATACTTTATTTGATTTGAATAAAGGTTTCAAGCCACTTCTCACCACCTTCTCACAACAAGAGTAAATTAGCACGATCGATAAGCGATAGTTACGCGAAACGAATGAATGGCTGAAGCAGCCGGCGGATCAGCGAATGCACTTTATCTCGAGAGCTAGAGAGAGAGAGAGAGAGAGAGAGAGAGAGAGAGACAAACCGCTGAACAAATACAGCGCTGTACAATGGGAGCGCTGCTAACGCTGGCAGCTGCAAAATGCACTTAACCAAGTGTGCACATATAATTAAAACTAACAAAAATCTATTCATATTTTGTGTTGTAGAGCGCCAAATTCAAATATGTAATCAACTCGATAAGATTAAAAGTTATTTGATGCTGCTGTCAAGAGTTTTTAAATATCATTTTATTTTCATAAATTGAATTTTAGTTTTGAAATTCATTTCTTTCATTAATTTCAAAGTTCAAAGATCTGCAACTCAAGGAAGTCACTTTCTATCTGATGTAACACGGTTAGAGAATATGGGACCAACCAGAACTGCGAAATTTATAAATGCAACTGGCTGGTTTGCTGCCTGATTCATGCCTACACCATTGCCATAGGAATGTAATGAGATCCACGCGGTATCACAACGAGCCAAATGTGGCCTATATTTGTCGACCTTGGTTGGCAACCGTCAAACGTAAACAAACCCATAGATCTGAATCATAACCCCCCAGCCAGCAGTGTCTCAGGGATTAACGGACATCAGAGAGATACTGCAACTCTAAACGAATGTTCCAAAATTGAGAGACACTTTCATCCACCGGAATACCATACAAAATGTGATTCGTTAGGGATTGCTTCAAAATTATAAATAATAATAATACAAGAAAATTATAATAAAAATAATAGCAATAACAAAAATATATAAAGCAAAGAATATTCAACATTATTTTGATACATTTAATAAGCTCTTAAAAAAAAGACGATTTATAAACATACATCTATACAAGTTTAGTTTACAATTTTTAATAATAATAATAATTGATTTAAATTATTTAATAGACGAACCAAATCCCTCTTATTCACGATACATAAGCGACTGATCTCTCCAAAATGAAAAAAAACTAAGATACATATATAATGCAACCCACAAATTGAGTTAACAACAATTGTACAAATTCAAGTGCAGCAAATTACTAAGCAAATATTAGACAAATGCATTCATAAGTTGAGAGAGATACATGTTCAGTTCAATGATATATTATCGATTTTAGTTTAAAATTTGAGTCATTTGAGTCAACTTGTTTCGCATCAGGTTCTGTATTATGTAAAACTTTTTAGAATTATCAACGGTTTGGTGATCATAATCTTCAATGGAATCCTCATTGCTATTGGCGGGTTCCTCTTTTGGTGGCGGCAAGAACTCGCCCACTTTTAGTTTGGAAGGCAACTGTTGCGACGTCCTTACCACTCCATACGGTTTTAAGTGATAGATCAGATAATCGAGAACATACATCAGCTTGGGGACAACATAATGAAATGATATGGCATTGTCGGAACAGCAATCGAGACCCTTGAAACATATTGTATATTAGAATCATGAGGTTTAAGAACCGAATATCTCAGCTTACTTCGTCGTTCTTATAGAATTGGTATTTCCAATACCAAAAGTCCTTATCCTTTCTGGGTATTAAATGGTCTTGAAGTTCTAAAGGAAACATACGTCCTCGACCATTGACATCACGCGAATCGCCAGCTGTCACATTCAAATTCTCCATGCATTTACCAATTTCGACATCCTCCCAGATAACTGTGCCAGGCAGACACATTTCGGGATTGGGAATACCATCAACGACGAAGCGACGCAGTGCCTCGCGACTCAACACGTAGCCAGATCCACCTGACATGAAACCCTGAGTCACGAAAGGTTTGAACTTGTACCCAAAGTGTACAGGGGTCTCCGGGTTATACGGATATAGCATATAGCGCAAATTTTCAATCACTGCATAGGTGTCATCATCAGCTTTATAGAACCAATCCGCATCGTTGAAATGATGTTTGTAAATATATTTAAAGGCCTCTTTTACTTTGCGCCATAAATTCTCTCGACCCTCTCCCACATCCAGCTTCACCGTAGGCAGTTCATCATCCGCTCCGGAGCTCATGAACAGTAAAATATTACAGCGTTTGCCCCAAGTGCGCTTAACATGACGGGCCTTCAGTTTGTGGTTATTCGGATTAGTCATAACCCAGCAGAGGACGCGCACATCCTTCTTTAGCTGGTCGGCTAGCGAGGTATTATCGGTTGGATGATCATGCTGAACCACATCATAATGTGGTATAACATCATCAACATCGGATGGCGGAGAACGGATATTAGAGTCAGTTCTGGCCAGAAAGTTGATGGGTTCGATGCCTTCAGATATGGTTACGTAGGAAATGAGCTCGGCCATACAAAAGCCTATGATGAAGCCAATCATAAGCATAAGGATCGGGCGTGTTTTTGTAGCACTCGCTGAAATATTTTCAATTGTCTTTAAAAACATTTTTAAAGTCTCCCGGGAACTTTGTACGATTACCTTCGTATAACACTGAGTGTGTTCCCATATTGATTACACGCACATTCCTAAAAATCGGAAATGCTTATGTTGTTCACAACTTCTGAGCTGGAGTCAAGAATAATGTGGATCATTAATCTCTTCCTCTCGCTGGAAAGTTCTTTGCCACCTGACAGCAACGTTCTCCAATTTTTTAATGTATTGTTATTTTTGTTCTTTTATCATTACCCGTTATGATATATATTGTATTTATATATATATATATATATACTAGAAGCCAAAGATTAATCTTTTCTCACAATACTTTATTTGATTTGAATAAAGGTTTCAAGCCACTTCTCACCACCTTCTCACAACAAGAGTAAATTAGCACGATCGATAAGCGATAGTTACGCGAAACGAATGAATGGCTGCAGCAGCCGGCGGATCAGCGAATGCACTTTATCTCGAGAGGTATAGAGAGAGAGAGAGAGAGAGAGAGAGAGAGAGAGAGAAACCGCTGAACAAATACAGCGCTGTACAATGGGAGCGCTGCTAACGCTGGCAGCTGCAAAATGCACTTAACCAAGTGTGCACATATAATTAAAACTAACAAAAATCTATTCATATTTTGTGTTGTAGAGCGCCAAATTCAAATATGTAATCAACTCGATAAGATTAAAAGTTATTTGATGCTGCTGTCAACAGTTTTCAAATATCATTTTATTTTCATAAATTGTATTTTAGTTTTGAAATTCATTTCTTTCACTGGACGACATCAGATGAAGTCCACACTATGAAACCGCACGCCATAAAATGGTACACCGATCACTCACCAATCAGGGCACAGGCCTTGGAGTGGTAGGCCTTCGGCTATCCTATCATGAATCCTTGGGAAGGCGATTAAGGGAAAGTGGGAAGAAATAACGAGAAGGCCTAAAGGGAACAGAAAAATTTATTTGGCTCATCAACGCTGCTGAATCGATTTCACCTTTAAGTAATTCAACTACAAATATAACTCCTAGCATAACACGACGGTTATTTAGGGATGGAAGGTTAATACGAAGCACCCTATTGGTGTATGGTATAAGAACACCCCAGTCAAAGCGAAATGGAATTGTTATAAAACCTGCAAATTAGCCTTATCTGGGGGAACACAATTAGAAGCCTTATCAAGTTGTTGGGTAATTGAAGCAGTCGAAGCTTAAGCAAATTGGAAGTTGATAGACATATGACTTAAATAATAAATATATTATGAACTAGCGCAAAGAAATTAAGCTGAACTGAATTGAATTGATACCAGGCATTCCATAACTATATATACATATATACATATATAGTATACATACATATATAATTACGTATGTGTATCGTGGGTGTTGTCAGGGCTTCAGCCTAAACAAATATGTATATATGTATATATATGTATATGTGTATATATACATTATAGACAGTTAAACGCCCATTTCCCCGACCTGCCTGTATTCTCTCATATTCTCTCACACACGCACATAATAGTTTTAATTGTGTTCCACAACTTTTCTGGATATTACAGAAAAAAAAAGAAAAGAAGCCTAACACAAGCACGGAACTCACGAATAAATCATATGCATAACCATCTCAATATTTACAACATTAAAACAACATTACAGTTAAGTCTACAGCTTTGTATGTAAAACCTCATAGATGGCAATTTTTATATGGTAGACGTGTCTATCTAACTAAAAAAAAAACATTCTTTTGTCGCGTTTTGAAAATCTTTCTGACAACACATCTCTAACACACACACACACAGACACACATGCAGAGAGTGAGAAATAAAATCGGTGACCTACAAAGTGACTAGTTAATCGTTGATTAAAGTGGGTTAACCCAAAATTCGATGCGGCCACCAAGTTTGGTTTCGATTTCAGGTTTCGGCAACTGTTCCCGAACTGTTACTTTGCCTGTTCATATGTACATATACATGTATATATGTATGTACAGCAATGATGTATACATATGTGTGCCGCTGGAATTCCAATGGGAATGGGCACAGGTAGTGGGGTGGTTGTGCTTAGACCATAATTTAACCTCCACACATGCCAGAAACAAAAAAACAAATAAAAGATACAGTTAGATGATGAGAATTTCATTTTCAGTTTACAGTTTTATTTTAGATAAACAATATTCAAAGAATTGTTTTGTACATTCATACTTAATACACAACATTTAATTAGTTTACAAATATAAACTTGAATAGAATATATCTAAAATTAATAAAAGGAAACCAAAAAATTAAAAAATTCAATAAATGCTATCGATAATCAAAACTCCTTGCACTGCCCTGCATATTAAAAATCAGTTTAAAATCCGGAAATGAGCCAGGCACAAAACACATTGTTTTGGATTAGCAGCTAGCTTTAATGATGCTTCATTTCTTTTTGGGATGTTATAAGACACACAGAGATTAGACTTGGGGGGGGGGGGGAGTGAGACTGAGAGTGAAAAGGGGAGCTGAGAGGGGGAGACGTTGGGATAAAAGTGCATAAGTCGCATACCAGTTTCCCACATGTTCATTTCACACGCTCAATGTACTCGCTCTTGGGAATGGGTCAATTTGGAAATTGGTATAAAATTCGAGTTCATAGTTTGTTTTCTTTGATTTGTTTTTTTTTTGTTATTTTTAAGTTTTGTCTTTTGATTTTTTTTTTTTTTTTGTTATTTGTTATTTGTTATGCGTTAGTTGTTGTGCCAGTTAGCACGCACTTAAATAATTACTTACATACGTACACTCAAAACAAAACACGTTGTTCTCAATTCAAGTGCGGCCAGGATTGAATTCCTATCATTCTTAAATAAGTATAAATCATTACTGATTGTAAAATTGACAAAAATACACATAAAAGCATTTATGTATTTAAACAAAAAAGAAGATGGCTTATTAACAGATATTTGCTGAAGAACTGAAATTCTTGAATCATGCAAATTTTGTTTTATTTGATGTGCATATCAATATGGGCTTGAATAAATCACATTTGATCAATATATCGATCTCAATATAGCCAAGTTCCTGATTTATATATTAAGAATGCACCGAAAGCAATTGTAGTTAACTTATCTCGAAACAGACTAAGATTTAAGCAATTTAGATTTACAAAGAAGCTGCCTCAAAATTCTTGAATAACGAATTCTGGTCTTGGAACTTGAACCTTGGATTGGCTCTTGACGATGGGTTGCACTTGATTTTCGCACAACAATTTATGGATACATTTTGAGTGTACTTTTGTATAGCACATATGCAATATACATATACATAAATAGGTACATCAATTTGCAATGAAAAAAAATATTTTGAAATTCATTAGTAGGTATACCGTTAGTCGATAGTATTTGTGTATCTATTGGCCGCTTTTAATTTAAACATCAACAACCATTTTCTTATGAATATCCGTATTGCCGACCACAGAGCAGAACTCATCGAACGAGATTTTGCCATCCTCATCCTTGTCGGCAAAACAGATGGTCTTATCGACAATCTGTTGCAATTGTGTATCCTTCAGATTGTTGCCAACCATCATTTTGAGCACCTGGAACAGTTCGCCATTGGAGATGTAACCATCATTATCCATATCATAGATGCGAAAGGCGAAACGCAATTTTGATAGTTTATCGCCGCGCACGCTAAACTGTGAGACGCCCTGGATGAATTCCTTGAAATCCACCTCGCCATTGCCATCGGCATCAAATATATCGATGACTCGCTGCACCAATGGATTCTGCTGCAATTCCGGCAGCGACATAAACTCATCTATGCTCAATGCTCCCGAATTATCCAGATCGAGCTTGCGAAAACGTTTCCCCAGCCTTCGGATCTCATCCGCATCGAAATTGGAGCACATGTCCATTGGCAGCGATGTTTCGTTACCCATTTTCAACTGTTGTTAATTTTGCTCCTTTTTCGTACTTTTCTATTTAATATTTTTAGCTGCGGAAGAAACAAAAATATTTATAAAATTGCGTTCGGTATTATATGTTTTTTCATTGACTTTTTTTTCTGAAATTTCGCATTTAGCTTTTACTCACACAGCCTACAGTTGTTTTCCACTTGTTATCCTTAGGTGCACATCCTGCAACAAAAAACAACAACAATCAACACTTTATTTTGATGTGTATCGTGTATCGATTTTTCAACACGCAGCGCAAAATATATTTTTTTTGTGGTTTTGTTTGACTTGAAATCAATCGGTGATTAACTTAATAGTGTGCATATCTACGTTTTAAATATACATATATTTATATATATATATATTTATATATATATATATATTCATGTATACATATATATTTATATATCTATATTAATATATTGAGCAAGTACCGTATATAAACAAATACCACGTATACGCAGTGTGGATTCGGTTCCAAAGCTCAGGTGGCAGCTGTAACCAAATGCACAAATTACAAATTAAAACGAATTCCTGCCAATCCTGTCTGTGGTTGTGACTTGTGTGTGTGTCCTTTATGTTGTCTTTGGGAGCATAGTCGGGGTCCCGCAGGCAAGGAAGACGATAATTGTGTTTAGAGCGGAGAGCGTATGTTAATGAAAATCTGTTTGTGAATTGGTAAGCCATATTTATTATTGGTATTTTTTAGTGCATTTTGTACATGCAATTCAAAAAGATTTATGCAGTTTGAAGTGCATTCACAATAAAATACACCGACATTATTATCCACTTTCCACTCAAAAAATCTATTGTTCTTTTTGCTTTAAAATTCTTTAACACAATTGATAATTTATAATTTATTTCATAAATATCGCTATCGACAAGGACATGCTCACGCTATTGTAAACAATTGCTAATCGATATTTAAAAAAATACTAAAACTACTGAGTTGTAAAATTACAATGTTGTTTTCGTTGTGTGCGAATTTTAAAAGTTGTTTCCAAATGGTTGTTTAACAGTTAGGAGTGACCAACGCATGTAAATTACACAACATTTAACATTCTTTGGGCGCGCATAAAAAAGTAAAATATGTTTGACTCGATACGTATATATTATCTATCACATGAAATAATTTAATGTTTGTAACAAAGTACATAGAATTCAAAATAAGTTTATACTTTTAACTTTACTGCAACTGATTTTGTATGTCCTGCAGATAATCCTCTTCATCAGTGCTGACTTCGTAAATGTCCGGAGATTTCAAATCATTTTTTACGATCTTGTTCTTGTTTGAGTCGTTAAGGATGTTTTCTTTGCTGCTGCTTTGCTTAGTGTTACACAGTTTCTTCAATTTATTCTCTGTCAATTGAAGGTGACGGTTTCCCAGTTAGCAAAATTTAACAAGCCATTATAATATTTACAACTTACGTTGAGCAACACGTTCGAGTTCATCTTCTGTGTCGGGGCCAGAAGAATGTCCTTGCTGCATTATGTCCTCAAAATTGGTGTCAACTGCCGCTACAACCATCTTCACATCCTTGTCAACATCAGCAGCAGCATTGTCCATCAAGATAGGTTTCAGGGATTCATCGAACAGCTCCTCATCGCTTTCGGGCTGACCCACTTCGTTTGGGTCCACTGCATAGCGACGCCAGGGCAGATACTTTTTAAGGGCATAACACTTCCCGATCCAGTTGGGCATCACAATTTTTCCCTTACCTTCCTTCGCCTGGTTGTATTTGGGTGTATTCCGATACGCACAGCTGACAGGAATAAATAAAAAATTCTTAATCAGTTTAAAGTCTAGTTTGAACTAGTCAGTAATCAATCAGTTGGTCAATCACACGTTTGATCAGTATATCAATCACACATTCGTTCAACAATTCAGATAGTCAATCAATCAGTTTCAGATGATATATTTGTTTACATCAGATGCGTGCAACCCGAATCCCAATCTGCTTTGTATTTAGCGCCTAAAGCTAAGGCCTTTGAACGCAAATCCGCACGATCTGGATTCTGTATATAGGAATATATATTAGCATCAAAATATAATATATATTATATTATAATAATCTAACCTGAATGCCACTGATGGCCAGAACAACGCCACGCAGCAGCTGATCAAATGGCACATATTGAATCGTTTTTTCAATTAAGGTTTTTTGCTTTTTAGCTGGCTTGCTTGGAGTGTCCTCTGGCGATGAGGACAAGCGCTTCGGCGCAGGCACAACAGCCGCTCTAGGCGATTTCTTGGTGGCTGTGGACATTGCTGTCTTTGGCGTTTGCTTGTCCAATTTGTGTTCCTTCTCCTGCAGCTGCCTGGCAAACCGAGACTTGTGATCGTTAGACTTCGTTTCCACCTTGCTTGAGGTGGCTTCAGCTACAGAGGCAGAAGCAGAGGCTGGGGCATCGGCCGTTTTAATAATGAGTGATGATGCTGGTCGCGCATCACTTCGTCGACGGAGTGCAGCCGGCGAGCCAGCATCTCGTATGGCAGCTGCTGTGCTAACAGCGGCTTTGTCATCACTGTCATTATTGCGCGTCGCTTTCCAGCGCTGAAACAACGATAAGGATGCCTTGCCATCCGGCTCTGAATCAGGCGATTCTTCGCGCATTTTAAAGGCCAAGCCGACACCGCCAGCAGCACCACCACCACGATCAAGCAGATTGTTTTTAAGCCTTTCTGGCAGCAAGAGTATGGGCGTAGCTGCACAGCTCACACGTACCTTAACAAACGACAGGCCGTATTGGACATGTTTGTTAAATGGCTGCGTGCACACAATCTTGACCAGCTTCCACTTGTCGTCCAGCGTTTCGGTGTTCAAAGCAGCGGCATTGAAGCAACGTACACGGTTTAAATTACTCGAATTTTTGCTCTCGATCGGTGTCATAAATGAACTGGAAAGCAGTAGCTCCTTGAAGTTATCCGGCTGGCAGCCAGTTTTACTCACGAGCACTTCAATAAATGCCGCATGCTCGTTACCAATATCGATGCCAATTATTTGCTGCGCTTCCTCGAATTCAAGGATAACATAAGCGCATTTCTCACCGTTTCCCTGCGTCTTCCATTTTTTGGCGGCATTCTGCTGCAGTAAATTGGCGGCTACATGCACCTGCAACAACATCAATGCTATAAAGATTTTCTTTGATTTTTTTGTTTGCTTATCTTTCTTACCGTATCCTCGCTGCTTACTTCGCGCACGCATTTAAAAACTCCAATCGGCATTTTGGCAAATTTCTGTTTTGTTTGCCTCAAATGCTTATTTGTGATGGTATTTTGCTGTCGCCGATATTTCTAATAGAGATGCGCGATAGCTTATGTTAATGGTCGATTGTAAGCGATTTTCGCAAGCACGAATGTTAGATGATAGATTCCACAGATGAAAAGATAGCAGAGATAACAAAAAAAACATTATCCGTTATTTTAAAACTTTTATAAACTATTTAATATATAACTGTTACTTCAAAATTCAAGTTTTTATCAAATAAAAGCAGTATTAATTACAGATTTAGGAAATTACAAAAAAAGACAAGCACTTTACTATAAAGACTCATTCTTATGGACTAGGTGACGTCACAAGAGCAGCTGAGTAGCCGCTTACAGAGAGAACGAACCTGCGGAATGTTCAACCTTCTTTAGTTCATGTAGTCCATTATATTTTAGCACTTTTTTTTAGTATTACAATCGGTAATTTGTTGAATATTATTAATTGCGATTTGCGGTCACACTGTGATTTACCCGCTGTGATTTGTGCAACAAGCAAGGCATCCGCTTTAAATGTTTCCATTCAAAAACTGTGGCCACAGTAATTATTAATAGGAAATCGATGGATCCACTATTGAACGAAATACAGCGCATTGCTGGCAAACTGCGCTCGGACAATGCGCCGGCACGCAACAAGGCAGTTAGACTGATGAAATAGAAACTGAACAGCCTTAATAGTGCCTTCTTGTGATCGTCAAGGTGGCGATCTTAAAGGGATATGCAAGAGTGGAAAACTGGAAAAGCGGAAAGTGCACTGCAGAACTGGTAATTTCTTCCACGTCGGACAAGCCCGTATGCAGCTGGCGGACAACTGATATTATTATTTTTATTTTGTTACTATTAAGCCATGACTGTGCACATTTATGGATCTGGTGTTTTCTGGCAACGATTCGATGCGTTTGCGGCCAAGTCCTTTACAATTGCCAAGGCTTGACTGCTATCGTTTATCTAACTTTTGCTTAGCAATGAGGAGCAATATTTGGACAGCCTGTGCTGAATGCTCTAACAATACTTGGAGAGCGCCGCAAGCGAAGCGATGGTGTCTAGTGGGACAAGCGTGTCATCAAGCAATTCCTCTACATATGCGAATTCATTCATTTGTTCACAATTGGTACGAAAAGGAAGAGTCAACACTTGGCTCTGCTCTCTTTGTCACACACACTCTATCTCTTTTTATTTTATGCCTCGTAGGAGCTTGGCAATGTGGTCAAGGCGAGCAATCATTACCAGGCGTATTTGCTTAGCACTTTGTATCTGGATCCGCAAATGCAGCCCCCCCTGCAAAAATCCTGGCAGATGAAAGCAATGAAATGTCCACATAAATGGTAAGCAATAAATAGCGTAAGATATTGTTATATTGTTCTATTATTGATTATTCATATGTTTTAGGCATATACATCGATTGGCTGTCTAGATGCCATTTCTGGCTTCCTGGATCCTTTACGTTCGCGCTTTGATTATTTCAGTTTGAACTGTAACTTGTCGGGCATTCTGCTGGAATCTGATATGCTGGACGAGCCAACGAGGTAAATGTGCATTGACATTCATAATGTCGAATGGAATGCTATCGCTAGCCGATCTTTACCAGCGTGACGCCGTGGACGGGACACAGTGGACTATGAAGTACTGTTCCATCTATGTGATTGGAACGCCTTGATTGATGGTCATCAGAAGGTGAATCGCGCGAACAGCATAGAACTGGAGTTCAAAAAGCATCACAATTTGGCACTCACGAGCATCTGATCAATTTGAATTAGTGCTCATATTAATCTAACGATTGACAAAAGAACATATTTCAAAAGTGGCGAACGGAACTCCATCTCACCTATGGCAACTTTAGGTGCCACAATGTATATTGCCACACTGGGCGCTCTGCCGGACTTTAAGATGCCCACACAGGTAGGTACAGGGCATTTGCAAGTGAGACAAATTGTGATGAACAAACTCTTTATAGGTATCGTAAATGTGAAGAAGTGCAACTATCAGATCGCCAAGGCCATATTGCTTCAAGTGAATACGAATACCGATTTTAAGTTTTGTGTGGAACGTGTGCTGGCTCTGCGAATGCAGGGCGAATTCCAGCTGGACAGCAAGGCCGATAGTTTTGCCAATACTTTGCGGCAGACATTTAATGCGTCACTCGAGTTGCTGGATTATTTTAAGGAGCACAGCTTTACGACTATCACCAGTCTCAGGAATATAAAACTCTCGTCAATATCATCCAGCAGAATCATCTCTTGGCCGGCACAGTGACGGATAGTCAGATCTTCAGTTGGGCGCACTAAATTTGAATCGTATCGCCAATCCGTACGAACAGGAACTGAATCGCATAGATAACAATCTCACCGAGCATCTGTGCACTTTGATCATATATTATATTGAGTTATGTCAACTTGATAATATAATTATTGCATCATTGCACTCTGGTTCACAAACATAAACTGGAATATGGGGTGCCGGGATTACTAGACAACTCGTATGTGAAGACGCAGGTTCAGCGTTTGATCATCAAGGCAGACCAGCAACTTAGCAATGCTATGTCATGGACAGACATTTACTCATTTGTTGTCTACAGTTTATGTTCATTTCAATAATAGTTCTGCAAATAAACATAAAATGCTTTTCTACAATAAACAAAATTAAAGTAGAAAAAAAACTAATAAAAAAAATAGCAATCGTATACGTAAAATATTCTCTCGATCGGTTTATTTTATATCTTGCCATATTTGATGATCCATTTTTTATATAATATTATAAAAATATGCATCGAAAGGTCATTCTAATTATTTGCAATATTTGAGACAGCTTAAGCTACCGGCAGTCAAATCAAATGAAAATCGATAAGTTATCGTTGAGAGAGAGAGCAAAAGCTGCCAGTCTGAGCGACAACAAATGCATGGCAACGCTCGCTCGCCAAGCACAAATAAATAACATTAACATTGAAGTGAAAGTAGAATTAAGCAATTTACATGCAGAGTTAAACAATCTAAACAATATTGGCCAAAGATTTACAAATCATGAACATCGAGGCAACAGCGGCCAATGCAGACAGGGATGCTGCTGGCGATAGGAGCACAACAACAACAAAAAGCGTATCCATAGAGGAGGATTGGATACGATTATCACAATGGATGCATTGCATCTGTGTTGTCACCTTCGATCTGAATCTGGGCCAGGCGCTGGAGTACGTTTATCCGCCGGCATTTATGCCCACAGAACAGGAGGTGAGCAACATTTGCTACATGGCCTTCCCCGACTCCAATTCCGGTTGCATGGGCGACACCAAGTTTCATATGCGTCTCCGTGCGTTAAACACGGCAAAACACAAAACACCGACAACGATGCTACACTACAATGGGGATTGTGCTCCAACAATGCGCTACGATAGCAGCCACTATTGGGGTTTCGTTTATTTTCGCCAGAAACGTGACCCCAATTTGCCTCGCGGCTACTTTCAGAAGAGTCTAATCATCATCACACGTCTGCCCTTCTTCAATCTGTACTATGATGTGCTCGCCCAGCTTGCGCCCAAATATTTTGACGAGGGCAACGGGCTGCTTCACAGAGCCTGTCAACAGATCAACACCCAGTGGCCGTTGGTGTTGACTGGAACCATGCTTAAGTTGCCACTACTGGAGTGCAACTATCAGATCTGCATACCCAAGGCTAGTAGCAGCACTCGCAAATTGAACTCCGCCAATCAGCAACAGCAGCTTGAGATGCAACAACAACAGCAGCAGTCGTCGTCGTCGCCGCCAGAGATGCCCAAATCGGTTAAGGTGCTCGCTTCCGTCAACGAATTGGAGCTATTTCATAGTCTTAGATTTGTAATGGAGCATCTGTATACGCTGTGGGAGCTTATAATTACGGCGGAACCGATTGTCGTTGTGGGCACCTCACCGGCAGATTGCTCACACATGGTTCAGGCACTGATTGCGTTGATAGCACCACTCGAATACTGTGCCGAGGCGCGTCCATATTTCACCATACATGACAGCGAATTCAGGGAATTTACACACGAATGCATCAATCGTTCCACACCAGGTGTGATTCTGGGTGTCACAAATCCATTCTTTGTCAAATTGCTCAAAGATTGGCCGCACATGCTGCGCCTGGTGGACAATCAAGTAATATAAACAATACATGTACCTAATCTCTCTTCGTCCCTTCGTTATTTAACTCGATCTTTTGTCCACTTGCAGAAGAACATGCAACAGCAGCAACAGGAGCTGATGCAGTTACACAAGAATACGCGAAACGCGAACAATCCGAAATTGCCGCCTCCGCAGCCGACTGGCAACAATCACAACATATTAAATGGCAGCCTGAGTGCAGCTGGGGATAGTTCCATCGCTGGATTGCACAGCAAGTATCGGCCATTTTTGAAGAAGGATAAGGCGCTGATTAAGAAGGTGCTGCTTGGCATGAAGACAAAACGACCGGATCATGTGCAGACGGCTCTAATCCGTCGACATCTATTGGAGCTGACGCAGAGTTTCATGATACCGCTGGAGCGTTATATGGCATCGCTGATGCCGCTGCAGAAGGACATTAGTCCATTCAAGTCGGCGCCCAATGCGAGCTCATTTAAGCTGGATGATTTTCTGGCCACACTAGAGACAGCGGGCCCACAACTTACGTCCACGCTCAAAGGCGATTGGAAGGGACTCTATAGGCGTTTCTTTCGCTCATCGAATTTCCGTGGTTGGTATGAGTCGAGGCATCGGGAGCTGCAGCTAACATTGCAGGATCTACAGCTGCAGGCGCTGTCCGAGGCTAATCTGGAGCACTGGGCGCACGACAAGCAGGAGGTGGAAATAATTGATATGATACTCAAATTGAAACAAAAACTGAATCTCTACAGTGATAAAACACAGATGGAGGGCAATGCGAATACCACCCAGCGGCAAATACGAGCCCAAATTGAATGCATGAAGGGACTGCTGCCCTCCGATTTGAAGAATGTTGTGAATCTTTGATCGTTTGTGTGTGTAGTGTGCGCATTAGCTAAACAAAAATCCCAATTTTAATTTCTATATATATATATATATATCTACATATATATATATATATATATATGTATATTTATATATATACATATGTATTTAGTTGTTCGATTGCCAGGCAGTTATAACAATAGACAATTCCCCTCAAATCCAGGCTAGATGTTAGATATAATATATATATTATATTTAAATGTGTGTTTGTGTGTGTGAGTGTGTGTGTGTGTGTGTGCAAGTGTGTGTTGTTTGTTCGTTTCCTTATATACCTATATACATATTTAGCACGTAAGCTCATCAATTTTGTGTACAAATTAAATCATATCCCACAATCTTTTTACCCAACTACTTCGATTTGCATATGTGTATAAGTGTTAACTTGGCTAGATTTTGTATGCACTGCCAGACAAATATCCCCTTTTTTCTGGCAAAGCTCAAGGCATTGCCAAAACTCTTCCTATTAATGTAAAAACCAAACGACAGTTGATATTAATCTGCAAGTTGCATATTTTTCGCCCATTTTGATTGATTACATTCAAAACTCTTCCAAATTGAACTTTCTTCTTTTTTGTAGTGTCAAGTTACAATCGCAATTCACTTTTAGTTTTTAAGTTACATCATTTGTTTCATCTCAACAATTTTCCTTTGTTTTATTGTGCAACTTACAAAATAACTGGTCATAAAATACTCCAAATGTTAAATTAATCAATAAAATAAAAAAGAAATTCTATTAAATGAAACTATGTAAATTCAAATTGGCGCAATTTTTGTCTGTTTTCAATCAAATCTTATCAAACGCTGCCAATGGCTGACAAGATAATCCAATCCACTTAAAAAAAGAGATAACATTGAATTGCATGAGAGCTCCAAGTTTTTATTATAAATATTTAGATAAACAAAAAATAAGTAAACATAAAAATTTGTACGGAAATGAGCGAGAGACAATACAATTGGATGTGTGTATATTGATATATGTGGAGATATATGTGCGCTGGAAATGTGTGTATGCTTCGGATATAGATATATATATATATACGTATAGGGACATGATCAGATGAGAAAGACAATATCGTCGGCGACCATTATCTGATTGTCCTCGGTCATGCGATGCATGGCGGCATCGATTTCACCCGGTGTAAACGGTTCCGCATTATTCTCATTGATAGCAGCCGTGATGCGTTGCAGCGGCAAGCTCTGTTCGCGTGCCTCGCGGAACAAACGTTGCAATCCATTCTTAAATATGCCCAGCTGTGCATCCGTAATTGTGGCAGGGGTTGAAGTGGAGCCACTGCTAGTGGTCTCCGTACCGATTTGGATGGCCGTGCCGTTGACACTGTTCAGCGGCAGCGAGCGTCGCGTCTCGCGACGTGTCAGATCGCCAGCATCTGGCTGTGGCGTCTCAATATCGTCCTCATCGCTGTCGTACATGGCATCCGCGAGGCGTGTGCGTTTGGTGCGTCGCGTCGGAGAACGTGTCTGTGAGGCATCTTTGGACGACGACGACGGCGGCGGCTGCTGCTGCTCTTCCTCATCGGAGGAGGCACCATTGCGACGCCGCTTGTTGCTACGCTCCTTCTCCAGCACCTTCTTGAAATAGGCAAACTGCACCAGCTCGATTGCCGAATGGGCGTCGTCCATTGTCACCGTTTTGGACATGCGGGCGCGAGCATGCGCCGTTGCCAAACGGATCAGCGTTTCCAGCGTACGCGCCGTTATTGGTTGTGTGCGCGCGACATCCGATTCGACAGCTTCCTGGGAACGCAAACGGGAATATTCATTGGCGATGGCCTCGCAAGCCTGTTCCGTCAGCTTCGGCTTCATGCACTTGGCAATGTGTATGTATTTGCGCATAAACTCCACGGAGAGTATCTTCTCATGGCGCTTGCGCGATTTACCATGCAATAGTGCATCATATTTCTCATATACTTCCGTATCTTTCTTCTGCAAACCGACATGTTAGTAAGATAAAAGTGGTAAAGGAATTGTTAACTTACTTCCTCTGTGTTGGAGACAAAGGCCAGCGAATCGGCATAGGAGCTCCCCATGGTCAGGGGTTCGCCGTCGGCCTCCTTGGGATTACGATAGCGATGCATGCGCACCACATGATCGGATATCAATTGATCCACATCGCTATCAATGACATCCAGCATGACAAACAGCAAATCGAAACGGGAGAGCAACGAATCCTGCAAACCAATATTCTCCATCGGCGTCTTATATTGATCGTACTAAAAATGAAGCATAATATTATTAATTTTAGCTTTGTTCTTGACGAGAATGTAGGTTGGTTAAAGTACTTACACGTCCGTAGACAGGATTAGCGGCAGCCAGCACCGAGCATCGTGCGTTGAGGGAGGCATGTATGCCAGCCTTGGAAATGGTGACGCGTCCTTGTTCCATCACCTCGTGTATAGCCGTCCGATCTATGTCGCTCATCTTGTCAAACTCATCGATGCAGACAACGCCACGATCGGCAAGGACCATCGCGCCGGCCTCCAGACGACGTTCGCCCGTCTCCTGATCCGTGGTGACGGCAGCGGTTAGACCAACGCCGCTGGAACCGCGACCCGTTGTTGGTATGGCACGCGGTGCCGTATTGAGTACATAACGGAGCAGCTGCGACTTGGCCACGGAGGGATCACCGATGAGCAGCACATTAATATCGCCACGGAGTCGAGTGCCATTGGGCAGGACCTTCTCGACGCCGCCAAGCAGCAGGCAGAGTATGGCCTGCTTAACAAACGTATGTCCATGGATAGACGGTGCCAGACTCTTGCTGAGCAGCTCAAATATATCATTGTTCTTGGCCAGTTTCTTGCACAGCATAATATCCTCCCTTGAGATATCCAGATTGCTCTCTTTGCTGAGCAGCGAGATATTGTTCGCTAGGAGTACAGTGCGAAAGGTGCCAGAGGTGTAGCCGCCATGCTTGCCGGGTAGGCAGCGATAATTGCCAACAATTTGGACACGATCGCCTGGCTTACAGCGATCGACAAGATCATCATCGCAAACAATATCCACGGAGCGTGGCAATTGTCCAGCTGGCGCCTTCTCGGGCATTTCCTGTATGGTAAGTGTCTGATGATCCTTATAGACAGACAGACCGAATTCGGTTTCCAACAGATTACCATCATCGTCCTTGGTGGGATAAACGGCACTCGATGGCACTGCCTCGAAAGAGGTCAGATCTGTGTATTTACGTTCGAGCACTTTGCGCGTCGCTGGACAATAGTGGACGCTGCGCACAACCTTTGGATGGATGAGCGATACCTTGGTGACAATGCCCTCCAGGCACACCAGATTGCCCAGATAGATGGATGTCAGCGAACGTGGTGTCACATGACGATTGCCAAAGCATCCCTCGAAGCCCACAAAGAAATCCTCGTGCCCTTTCGCATAGCTGGGATCGATAGTCGACACATATTCCTTGAGGGCACGCCCAAATGCCAGCTGCTCATCGGAGGCGTTGCTCAGCAGGCCGAGGGCGCGCTGCTGATTCTTGCGCTTCAGATCGTTGATATTGACAACCAGGCGCTTACTCTTCTCGGCAATCATATCCTTCACGTGACCCGCATAGATGCCCTGATCCTCGCCATCGTCCAGAAAATCCACATACTCGCGCTGTATATCCTTAATGTATTGCTCCGCGTCGTGTGCCATTTTCAAACAATAATTTAACAATGAAACAACAAGCAGCCGATTTGCTGCCGTCGCACGCCGTAGGCAATTCTACTTTTGGCGGGAATCACAGACGCAAACGTAGGGCTACATAGCATAGTTTTTTTTCGATTATACGATAGTTTGCCGTTTCTATCGGCTCGCAGATTTTTCGAATTGCCAGAAACAAATCGGTCTGTTGCATCTTTAAGTTGAGAAAAACTAACAAAATAGGGGAGATCAAATTAAATTCTTTTCAATAAAACAGGATACCAAATCTCAAACAATTATTAATTAATTAAATTTTTGCTGGCGTTGCAATCGAACTATCATGTTATTTTAAAACTGTGGACAAAATCATCGATAGTTGGTTATTGGCCGTGTCACTGCGAACGCTTATTAACAGAATTGTCACATCTCTAGTTGTCATCCTCATTCACTTACCAGAAAAGTTGAAGAGGAGTTGTTGGCGAAAATAAGATTTGCAATTAAGTAAATTTATTTCAACACACAGTTATTTCAGACTTTGGTGTTTTTTTTAACTAAATAGATTGGTAAAATTATTCAAGATTCGAAGAACTGGCTGCCTTTAACAAAAAAGGAAAAAATAAAAATAAAAATTTCCAATTCTGAAATTTCAATAACATAATTTTTTTGTGAAATGGCCAGTGGAGCTGATGTAAGTTGAGGAAAAGCACAATATAAGATTTGCCAAGCACAACAACTGCAAAACATGAAATTCTTACAGAAGAACGCTCCATCTGGCGAGGCCCAACCAGACAACATTTTAAACGAGCAGCCAATCGAAATCAGCTCGGAATCTGGCAGCGATGATAGCGGCAGTGTCCATGCAGAATCGGATTTGGAGTCCTATGTTAACATTGTGAACTCGATGAGCTTCAGCAGTGATTCGAGTTCGGATGAGGAGCAAAAGCTGGAGGATGATTTTGCCAGGCAACTGGCCCAGCCAGGCAAAACCTACAAACAGTTCATGGAACTGTGCGACACAGCATTGTAGGCAGAATCCCTTTTGAATTCTTACGATTTTCAATGATATGTGCATGCGGTCTCGATGCTAATTCTTGCCTCTCACTCCTTACCAATTACAGCCAACTGAATGTCTTTGAGAAGATTGAGGTGGCCATCACAGCGTTCGATGAGCATGCCGTTATACCGCCGCATATCTGGCTCAAATATCTAAAGGCCCTCAAGGTGGTCACCCAAACACCAGCGGAGTGCACAGTGTTTAATAGAAAATGCGCCAGGGCCCTATCCAGTCACTATGGTGAGTTCCACACAAAATTTTATATTTCAATAATCTCGTTTTGAATCTTTCTCTTACGAAACAAAGATGAACCACTTGCTGAGTTTGTTGTGAAGAATTTGTTTGAGGAGCAACTGGTGGAGCATCATTTGATGTGGGCCAAGGTACTGGCTGATTATGGGCTAGAGCGTGTTGATTTCATCAAGGATTTGCGGGAAGCGCTCGGCTTACTATCGGATCAGGAGGAAATTGAGTTAGTTGAGAAAACGATGTGCGCCCAGTGTGTCACCTGGAATTGCAACGAGGAACAGTTGGATTCGATTGAGGAGCTTATTGTTGAGTTCAAGAAGGCATTAGATATCAGTAGTGAGAACACAGCCTGGCTGCAGGAGATGTACATTTTGAAGGCAGACACTTTGCTCATCTCGACGAAAATCAAATGCACTCTAGCCAAATACTTTTACGAGCGGTGTCTGGCCAAATATCCCACTGATTCTGCCCTCTGGCTGGACTACCTAGCATATATGTCAAAGCCGTTGGATTCTAACGGCAAAGAGGAGGTCCACTCGGAGATAA
This sequence comes from Drosophila kokeensis, assembly GCA_035042145.1. Taxonomy (NCBI): domain Eukaryota; kingdom Metazoa; phylum Arthropoda; class Insecta; order Diptera; family Drosophilidae; genus Drosophila; species Drosophila kokeensis. The sequence goes on along the minus strand of JAWNLT010000657.1, from coordinate 583,585 downwards.
ACGATGGCTATTTAAGGAGCAAGCCCCTCCAGCTTATCACACGCGCTCTTCGCACAAAGCCAAGCATCCAAATCAATCACAAGTTTTTGCAACTTATGGAACATGATGATCTCAGCCTGGAGCGTATTAATGAGGAGCTGAACCACCACTTTGAGCGCATAGAGCCGTTTATGGAAATGACAGTTGAGCTGCATCTTGACTATTTGGCCTATCGTGTGCGACGGACTAACGTTGCGGATGAAGAACAGGTGCTTATTGCAAATTGCAAATTTGTATAACATTTAAAGACATATGCCGATTATTAATCTAAACGAATCGTTCGATAGGTGGATCAATTGCGCGTCGCATTCCGTGAGGCTTGGGATCGTCTCTCTAATCAATACGGCGAACAGGCAGACACTAGCTACGAAGTGCTCCAGCTCTGGGCATTGGTCGAGTATGCAAAGTTAAAAAGTCCAAGCAATGGCGCCGCCATCTGGTCTGAAATACTGAGTGCGTGTATAAGTTCATAATCTGTTTCGTATTATGTACTAACGCTTGTCCCATTCTCTGTAGATTATCCGGGCAGCAATCTTAAGAGCCAACTGTGGCTGGCTTACGCCCAAATGGAGAGCGAATTCAATGGTGGCCATAAGACAAGCACCGTATTGCGACAGGCTCTAATGTCGCTATCAACGGCAGCGGATATAATGCCAGTTTTGGCGCTCTATCGGCGCAACGAGCGTTGCTTTGGCAACTACGAGTCCATTGCGGGATGCCAGTCGTATTGTAAGGCATACGGCATGGGTTCTAGGTCCAATTACCGTGCGTGGTGGTCATCACAGCATCGTGCGCAAACGCCGTACCAAAAGCCAGGCAAAAAGCCCACACAACAGGTAGTTAAAAGGGAGATGCCGCCGGCAATCAAGAAGGAACAAAAGAAACCACCGCCACCAACGCCAGCAGCAACAACAGGAACTTCGAATGAGCCAAAAGTGTCCAACTTTAAGTATTCATGTGAGTTGATTTAATCCAAATCGGCTTAAATATATCTAATAAAACATAATTTGCTTGCAGCAAGCTTGGAAACCAATAAGATTTTTATCAAGAACTTGTATCCCCGCTGCACCAAAGAGGATCTGACTGCGGTATTTGCAGCATTTGGTACTATTCAAGATGTGCGTTTGGTGCACAAATCGTAAGTAGACACACACCTCATTTTCCAAATCGAAGACAATTAATTAAGATAAATTATTCTCTTGGATGTAAAGGAATCACAAGAAAAAGGTAATGGCTTACATTGAGTATGACAATCCGGAGGCGGCACAAAAGGCTGTCATCTCTGGCGATGGAGTCAATATTGGCGGTCTAAATGTAAGGAGACGAATAATTTGTGAATACCTGTATCATACAGGATTAAACGGTTCTCAATTCTCTTGCAGATTGAAGTTTCCATTTCAAATCCGCCGCCAAAAACTTTTCCAAGCACATCCACATCAGCAGCAGCAGCAGCTGGGTCATCAAAATCATTAGGAGGTGCTTCAACGTCAAGACCAGAGAAGCGTGGCTTCCCAACATCGCTAATACCCACCAAGCTGTTAATGCAGGGCGGGAAGCGTCGCAAGAAACTGGAGCTAGATGATGATACCACCAACAGCACAGATGGTGGGGGGGATGCTAATGGCACAAAATCCGGTGGCGATGCAGCCAATGGCAAGGAGAGCGTTACTAATAATAATACAGAGGCTGCCAAAGAGACAGAACAGCCGACGGTTGCTCCAAAGTCCAACGATGACTTTCGTAAACTCTTTAATATATAAATTATGTCTAAGAAATGATCGATCAATTTTTAGAACAGCACTTATCGCTCTATGGGTATGCTAGTCCATACAAAATTCATGTCTAAGTTATCTATATATAAGAAGTTCCTTTACACACACACAAACACACACACATACACACACACACTTACAAACAAATTGAAGACACTCGCGAATTTAATGGATAGTAATATATATCATATATATTATCCAAATCAAGAATTTTGATGTTTCAATTATTTTCATATAAATTTCTATCGCGCTCTCCACATCCCCACGAAACTTAAATGAATAGCATCTAGATGTTTACATACAATAATAATTCGTAAAATCATAATACGAATTTTAAACATAAATCACAATAAAAATGTATATGTATTGTTCGGAAAGAAATCAGTGTGACCTAATTGAATAAAAATGTACAATACCAAAACACTTGGCTAACATTTTATTTTAGATCGCTCAGATCTCCAAAGGATGTCGGAAGAACATAGATGTTTTAGTTAATGTGAGTCAGGCTTATCACTTTGCATAAATCATAAATCTTTCAATTATAACATAACTCAAGAGTATAATGGCAAGTCGTGCGTGAAATTACATCCAAATCATCTAGTTTGTTTCCTAGAACATTGGACAGACAGCTGATACAAAAATGCCTTGTTTTAACACATAAATAATCTACAAGGATATAGCCGAAGTAAAATTATTATTTTCAGAGAAAGCAATTGACGTTGCCTTTGCAGAAATATTTATCCATTTTTTTAGATTGGCCTAAAATCCCAAAATGAATGCACATTTAATTCAGTGAAAGCGTTTTAAGTTTATTTCAACGCATCTATTGAAATCACGGTCAAGCTTAATGGACACAAATTGACAACTGCCATCCAAGATTCTACAAGACGTAACAGCAGGATATATGAAGGCAAAAAGGATTGTATATAAAGTATAAGGCTGGTGCATAAGTAAGGATGTTCAGTATTCGCAAGGATTATACATATTTCTGTGCTATAGGGATTATGTTTTGAATTTGACACTTTTGGTGACAGTGGATTTGATGCCAGATATTTCGCCGCCATATCGTTTAACTTCCTTGCGTACGCTGCGCACGGCACCTTTGCGCCGGATGAGGGCCTTGCGGTATTTGCCACGATGCTTGACGCGCGGATTGCGCAGCTCCTTCTTGCGATGTGGCGTAAGTCCCTTATTCTTGGCCATTTGATAGGTGATGCCGCGACGCGCATTCATCTCTTCCTGCTCATCCTCCTCGTCCTCATCTGTATAAGCTTCCTCCAGCAGCTGTTGCTGCTTCTGCTGCTCGTCATCAACCGATTGATTTATCTCCTCGTCATTATATTGGTTAAGGATCTGCAGTTTGGCCTTGCGCTTCGTCATATCCAGCACGGCGAATGCATCGCCATCTTGGATGCGCTCCAGCAGTGCTTCCAGCTGCGGTCGTATATACTCCTCGAAGCGAGGCTCCAACTGATTACGCAGCCGCTTGAGCTGCACCAGCCGCTTAACAACTGGATGATATTTGATGATCTGGCGTTTGGCTTTCAGCAGCAGATAGAACGACACATTCGAGCAGTGGGTGAGCAGCACATTCTGATAGAGACTGGCGAACTGCAGGGCCGGCACCATTGGTACCTTATGATTCCGCACATAGTTCAGCACCGGTGCCGTCAGCGACTGCACCTCGTTCCAATGCTGCCGAACGCCCTGAGTGAGTCCCATTAGCTCGGGCGAGTCGCGTTGCAGGAGCTGCAGGCGTTCACGTTTTGTTAGACCCGTCAGATCTGTGGTCACCTTGATGGCTTTGGTGGTCTTCTTATGTGTCGATGCTTGCTTATCGGCTGGCAGCTGGTCTAGCATGTCATCCAACTGAAAGTCAGCCTCGCTGAGCTGCTTGGCCAGACGCAGCTGTATCTTTTTGGCCTCCTCCTCCTCGGTCTTGGCCATGTCCTCTTCCTGAGCATTGTAGCTGCTGTAATCGGGATCGACAAAATCTGTGCTGTAGTAACTTCGCTTGTTGCTGCCCCAGTCCATCGTATCGGGCAGATCGCGTTCGTCATCCTCGGCACCCTCAATATCACTGTCGCGCATCAGTTCGGCCACAACATCATTGTCCTCATCATCATCACTTTCGCTAAATGCTAGAATCTCCTGTTTTTTGACTTGCAACTTTTCGGCTCGTTTCTTGCTCTCCTTACGCAAGTCGTCCAATAGCACACGCTCCTCTTCATCGTAGTCCTGTTCGGAGTCGGTGGGTTCATAGTCATCTGCCTCGCTATCCATTCTCAAAAATATTTCTTGTTTCCAATATAAACTATGTGTTGTAAGAATTTCAACACGTGCAGTAAACAAATGTCCGCGTTAGTGTCTCTAAGTATCGATATACGGAATTACAATCGATACAAGCCACTCAGTATGTCCGATACAATGTATCGTATACAACAATAAATTGTTAATGGTGGCAGAAAAAACAAAATACATGGCAACTCCTTGCCATGATGCCACACTTTTCGCCAGTTACAGTTACTTTTCGCAATGTGATGCGTTGAGCATATTTTTTCTAAGTTACTTATTACGTATTATTAGAACATGGAGAAAACCAAAAAGTTCGTCTTTCAACTAAGTTTCAATGATAATGCTAATATGGCGTCATGTAATATTCCACTTGATGAATGTGGTATGACGGTAAGCAAATAAATAAAAATGCATTTAGAATGCATTACATTAATATAAGTGAATATATTATTGAAAATCTTCATATATATATATGTTACAGTTGGAAGGACTAGAAGTCACTCACCAGATATTAGCAAACGAAACAAAAGATTCCGTGTACATTGTTAATGAGGCTGAAATTCGCCCCCCAATTACTAAGAACAATAATGATTGTGATTCAATCGAGTCTTTGTTGACAAAGGAAACGAAAACGGAGTATAATCGCACAGAGAAGCTGATTTCACAAACGAACCCCTTGAGCCTGGCTGAGAATCCACCAGGAGAGCAGGAGAGCAAATTCAAGCGTTTCACTGCCGTCTCAATCGACGGCTATGCAGTGACAACAGATTTTGCTGCAAACCATCTTGATGATTTCGAGTACATTGCTGATAATGATCAAATTCACACATTGTGCTCTGAGGATGAGAAAGAACCGATATTGACCACGGAAGTGCAACACAATCATCAGCCGATGCCAGCGATGAACCTGGATCAACATCCACAATTGCTACAATCTCCGCCAGGAGCGGAGGAAAGCGAAGCCAAGCGCTCGACTACTGCGTATGACAGCGATGCTGATGCTGATCCATCTATCTGGTGGACTATGGCCAGGGTGTGGATGTGCAGCGTAAGGATCTGTATTTTCTGGATAGGAGCTTTGCGGAATATCCGGCATTGGCGATGCGAGGCACGCTGACCGATGTCTATCCGCTGGATCTTCACTGGCCGCACGACGTGTCGTGGGAGTTCAAGCGTCTGGTTCACAACCGTGAACTGTCCGCCATTATCAAGGATATTGATCACGAGTGGCGCATCCTCTTCCTCAGCCTGTACAAACCGCAAAAATCGTTTCTAAAGACCATCAGCAATCAGCTGATCGCTGCAAAACTGGCAGGACGCAGCCAGAATTATAGTCGCAAGTCATGCGAGGAGAATTGCGGTCGACGCATGCGCTACATCCGCGAACATCTGCCCACGTGAGTGTCCCGATTTAATCGGATATCCGACAAGTCGATCCGGATTCGATCAGCCACTTCCCTCGTTTTACAATCAAGTTTTGAAATGCACTTTCTCGTTGTTTCCTTACAGCTTTGAAATGCTGGAGTCGCAAGTGTTTCCAATTGCATCGCCAGAGTTTGAGGATATGTTCGATGATATCGTCCTTAATCCCCAGCTGTTTCAGGACCTCCAGCCGCTAAGGAGGCGCTCGCCAACTGGAGGCGCTCGCCAACGGCTGGTCAAGTTCAAGCCCGAGGAACTCAAGTGGCGCAAGCTAAACATGGAGGAAGACGATAAGCTTGAACAGGAAAAATGGTTGTAGTATGGATCTATTTTTAAGTCAGAATCGCGACTTTTGTAGCTAACACTTAGCCGATATGTATTTTTATATATATGTACGCTTTATATTTTGTTCAACTTTTCCTTTGACATAACATTTATTTTACAAATAATTTCGAGTTCATATACTTAATATGATTGAAGTCAAATCGATAATATTGTGACCTTATATATACGCTGTGTATATATAGGCTGTGTGTCGGATGTGTAATTTTACGTTGAATACACTATATACATGTATAGATAATAAATGATTTATCGCAGAATTGTTCCAATGTTAAATGTTAGACGACCAGATTCATTCGGATTCGGCGATGCACTTGCTAATTGACTACATAATGGGAATGCTGTTGATCAAATGGCACATGGAAACCATTGTCCAGCTGAATTACATGCAGCAATTCCTCCTGCAGTAGGGATGGTGATGCTTATGTTAGTCGCCCGCTGCTCAGTTGTCGCTCTTAACCCAGGGCAAGGTCAGCGAGACGCTGCTCCAACGCTGTCTCCATATCCGACTCTGCATCCCCATCGACAATTGTTGCATTGTTGTTGTTGTAGGGGGCTAATGAAAGCTGCTGCAGCTGCAGGTTGAGCGCATCTTCGCTGTCGGACGGAGTTCGCAGCACAAATAGAAGCCGCCGCCGGTTTCCGCAAAGTGAGCATTGTGGAGTGAAATCTCCCGGCCGAATTCGCGGCCGCGAAGGAGTTCGCAGCACAAATAGAAGCCGCCGCCGGTTTCCGCAAACTGAGCATTGTGGAGTGAAATGTCCCGGCCGAATTCGCGGCCGCGCTCGACCGCCATCAGACGCTGTCTGCACACCAGCGCATGCTGCTCCTCCGGCGTCAGCGGCACCAGCGTCAGCCGACGTAGGAGCGAGTTCGCCTGTGTCCCGGATGCACCCTGTCGTCGTTGTCATAGTCGCTGCCGTCATTTGGTTGATGGCCTCGATCCTCAGTCGCGCCTGCCGCATCTTCAGCTTGATGGTGCGAATGTTGGACTCCTGTATGCGCTCGTATTCCTCCCGCAATCGCTGCAGTTGCCCGTTGCGACGACTTATGTTGCGAATGCGCCGGAAAAACACCGTACGTCTGACTTGATACGTAGACATCCTCAAAACTAATCTATTCCAAAATAGCTGACGTTAATCTTTTTTTCCTGCTTCCGCTGCACTTAAAAATTTTGTACGTTTCCTCAAAAATCAAATAAGTATATTGCTATATCGAAAATGATTTGTAATATTTGTTAACACGACAATTTAGAAGAAAGCGATTAATTTGCACGCCTGCTGGGCTTATTTTTTTATTATTTCCCAATACGTTTCTAACCTACAAAAAGAGAGAACAAATAAACTTAACTTTACTTTGTAAGAGAAATTTATTTATCTTATCGTTTGCACTTAAAAGAAAGAAGTTGAAAAATATATCAAAAGCATAAATAAAAGGGGAAATTTATTCATTTTACAAATGCTACAATTTTCTATAATTATTTATTGTTCTCATTATTATTATTATTATTGTCAATTTAATCAGTTTACATTAATATATAAGAAATCATGGCAATCAGAGAAAGCAATTGCCGTTGCCTTTGCAGAAATATTTATCCATTTTAGATTGGCCTAAAATCCCAAAATGAATGCACATTTAATTCAGTGAAAGCGTTTTAAGTTTATTTCAACGCATGTATTGAAATCACGGTCAAGCTTAATGGACACAAATTGACAACTGCCATCCAAGATTCTACAAGACGTAACAGCAGGATATATGAAGGCAAAAAGGATTGTATATAAAGTATAAGGCTGGTGCATAAGTAAGGATGTTCAGTATTCGCAAGGATTATACATATTTCTGTGCTATAGGGATTATGTTTTGAATTTGACACTTTTGGTGACAGTGGATTTGATGCCAGATATTTCGCCGCCATAGCGTTTGACTTCCTTGCGTACGCTGCGCACGGCACCTTTGCGCCGGATGAGGGCCTTGCGGTATTTGCCACGATGCTTCACGCGCGGATTGCGCAGCTCCTTCTTGCGATGTGGCGTAAGTCCCTTATTCTTGGCCATTTGATAGGTGATGCCGCGACGCGCATTCATCTCTTCCTGCTCATCCTCCTCGTCCTCATCTGTATAAGCTTCCTCCAGCAGCTGTTGCTGCTTCTGCTGCTCGTCATCGCCATCTTGGATGCGCTTCAGCAGTGCTTCCAGCTGCGGTCGTATATACTTCTCGAAGCGAGGCTCCAATTGATTCAGCAGCCACTTGAGCTGCACCAGCCGCTTAACAACTGGATGATATTTGATGATCTGGCGTTTGGCTTTCAGCAGCAGATAGAACGACACATTCGAGCAGTGGGTGAGCAGCACATTCTGATAGAGACTGGCGAACTGCAGGGCCGGCACCATTGGTACCTTATGATTCCGCACATAGTTCAGCACCGGTGCCGTCAGCGACTGCACCTCGTTCAAATGCTGCCGAAAGCCCTGAGTGAGTCCCATTAGCTCGGGCGACTCGCGTTGCAGGAGCTGCAGGCGTTCACGTTTTGTTAGACCCGTCAGATCTGTGGTCACCTTGATGGCTTCGGTGGTCTTCTTATGTGTCGATGCTTGCTTATCGGCTGGCAGCTGGTCTAGCATGTCATCCAACTGAAAGTCAGCCTCGCTAAGCTGCTTGGCCAGACGCAGCTGTATCTTTTTGGCCTCCTCCTCCTCGGTCTTGGCCATGTCCTTTTCCTGAGCATTGTAGCTGCTGTAATCGGGATCGATAAAATCTGTGCAGTTCATAGTCATCCATTCATAGCTATCCATTTTTTAAAAAAAAATTTTTTGTTTCAATATAAATTATGTGTTGTACGAATCGATACAATCGATACAAGCCACTCAGTATGTCCGTTACAATGTATCGTATACAACAATAAATTGTTAATGGTGGCAGAAAAAACAAAATACATGGCAACTCCTTGCCATGATGCCACACTTTTCGCCAGTTACAGTTACTTTTCGCAATGTGATGCGTTGAGCATATTTTTTCTAAGTTACTTATTACGTATTATTAGAACATGGAGAAAACCAAAAAGTTCGTCTTTCAACTAAGTTTCAATGATAATGCTAATATGGCGTCATGTAATATTCCACTTGATGAATGTGGTATGACGGTAAGCAAATAAATAAAAATGCATTTAGAATGCATTACATTAATATAAGTGAATATATTATTGAAAATCTTCATATATATATATGTTACAGTTGGAAGGACTAGAAGTCACTCACCAGATATTAGCAAACGAAACAAAAGATCCCGTGTACATTGTTAATGAGGCTAAAATTCGCCCCCCAATTACTAAGAACAATAATGATTGTGATTCAATCGAGTCTTTGTTGACAAAGGAAACGAAAACGGAGTATAATCGCACAGAGAAGCTGATTTCACAAACGAACCCCTTGAGCCTGGCTGAGAATCCACCAGGAGAGCAGGAGAGCAAATTCAAGCGTTTCACTGCCGTCTCAATCGACGGCTATGCAGTGACAACAGATTTTGCTGCAAACCATCTTGATGATTTCGAGTACATTGCTGATAATGATCAAATTCACACATTGTGCTCTGAGGATGAGAAAGAACCGATATTGACCACGGAAGTGCAACACAATCATCAGCCGATGCCAGCGATGAACCTGGATCAACATCCACAATTGCTACAATCTCCGCCAGGAGCGGAGGAAAGCGAAGCCAAGCGCTCGACTACTGCGTATGACAGCGATGCTGATGCTGATCCATCTATCTGGTGGACTATGGCCAGGGTGTGGATGTGCAGCGTAAGGATCTGTATTTTCTGGATAGGAGCTTTGCGGAATATCCGGCATTGGCGATGCGAGGCACGCTGACCGATGTCTATCCGCTGGATCTTCACTGGCCGCACGACGTGTCGTGGGAGTTCAAGCGTCTGGTTCACAACCGTGAACTGTCCGCCATTATCAAGGATATTGATCACGAGTGGCGCATCCTCTTCCTCAGCCTGTACAAACCGCAAAAATCGTTTCTAAAGACCATCAGCAATCAGCTGATCGCTGCAAAACTGGCAGGACGCAGCCAGAATTATAGTCGCAAGTCATGCGAGGAGAATTGCGGTCGACGCATGCGCTACATCCGCGAACATCTGCCCACGTGAGTGTCCCGATTTAATCGGATATCCGACAAGTCGATCCGGATTCGATCAGCCACTTCCCTCGTTTTACAATCAAGTTTTGAAATGCACTTTCTCGTTGTTTCCTTACAGCTTTGAAATGCTGGAGTCGCAAGTGTTTCCAATTGCATCGCCAGAGTTTGAGGATATGTTCGATGATATCGTCCTTAATCCCCAGCTGTTTCAGGACCTCCAGCCGCTAAGGAGGCGCTCGCCAACTGGAGGCGCTCGCCAACGGCTGGTCAAGTTCAAGCCCGAGGAACTCAAGTGGCGCAAGCTAAACATGGAGGAAGACGATAAGCTTGAACAGGAAAAATGGTTGTAGTATGGATCTATTTTTAAGTCAGAATCGCGACTTTTGTAGCTAACACTTAGCCGATATGTATTTTTATATATATGTACGCTTTATATTTTGTTCAACTTTTCCTTTGACATAACATTTATTTTACAAATAATTTCGAGTTCATATACTTAATATGATTGAAGTCAAATCGATAATATTGTGACCTTATATATACGCTGTGTATATATAGGCTGTGTGTCGGATGTGTAATTTTACGTTGAATACACTATATACATGTATAGATAATAAATGATTTATCGCAGAATTGTTCCAATGTTAAATGTTAGATGACCAGATTCATTCGGATTCGGGGATGCACTTGCTAATTGACTACATAATGGGAATGCTGTTGGTCAAATGGCACATGGAAACCATTGTCCAGCTGAATTACATGCAGCAATTCCTCCTGCAGTAGGGATGGTGATGCTTATGTTAGTCGCCCGCTGCTCAGTTGTCGCTCTTAACCCAGGGCAAGGTCAGCGAGACGCTGCTCCAACGCTGTCTCCATATCCGACTCTGCATCCCCATCGACAATTGTTGCATTGTTGTTGTTGTAGGGGGCTAATGAAAGCTGCTGCAGCTGCAGGTTGAGCGCATCTTCGCTGTCGGACGGAGTTCGCAGCACAAATAGAAGCCGCCGCCGGTTTCCGCAAAGTGAGCATTGTGGAGTGAAATCTCCCGGCCGAATTCGCGGCCGCGAAGGAGTTCGCAGCACAAATAGAACCCGCCGCCGGTTTCCGCAAACTGAGCATTGTGGAGTGAAATGTCCCGGCCGAATTCGCGGCCGCGCTCGACCGCCATCAGACGCTGTCTGCACACCAGCGCATGCTGCTCCTCCGGCGTCAGCGGCACCAGTGTCAGCCGACGTAGGAACGAGTTCGCCTGTGTCCCGGATGCACCCTGTCGTCGTTGTCGTAATAGCTGCCGTCATTTGGTTGATGGCCTCGATCCTCAGTCGCGCCTGCCGCATCTTCAGCTTGTTGGTGCGAATGTTGGACTCCTGTATGCGCTCGTATTCCTCCCGCAATCGCTGCAGTTGCCCGTTGCGACGACTTATGTTGCGAATGCGCCGGAAAAACACCGTACGTCTGACTTGATACGTAGACATCCTCAAAACTAATCTATTCCAAAATAGCTGACGTTAATCTTTTTTTCCTGCTTCCGCTGCACTTAAAAATTTTGTACGTTTCCTCAAAAATCAAATAAGTATATTGCTATATCGAAAATGATTTGTAATATTTGTTAACACGACAATTTAGAAGAAAGCGATTAATTTGCACGCCTGCTGGGCTTATTTTTTTATTATTTCCCAATACGTTTCTAACCTACAAAAAGAGAGAACAAATAAACTTAATTTTACTTTGTAAGAGAAATTTATTTATCTTATCGTTTGCACTTAAAAGAAAGAAGTTGAAAAATATATCAAAAGCATAAATAAAAGGGGAAATTTATTCATTTTACAAATGCTACAATTTTCTATAATTATTTATTGTTCTCATTATTATTATTATTATTGTCAATTTAATCAGTTTACATTAATATATAAGAAATCATGGCAATCAGAGAAAGCAATTGCCGTTGCCTTTGCAGAAATATTTATCCATTTTAGATTGGCCTAAAATCCCAAAATGAATGCACATTTAATTCAGTGAAAGCGTTTTAAGTTTATTTCAACGCATGTATTGAAATCACGGTCAAGCTTAATGGACACAAATTGACAACTGCCATCCAAGATTCTACAAGACGTAACAGCAGGATATATGAAGGCAAAAAGGATTGTATATAAAGTATAAGGCTGGTGCATAAGTAAGGATGTTCAGTATTCGCAAGGATTATACATATTTCTGTGCTATAGGGATTATGTTTTGAATTTGACACTTTTGGTGACAGTGGATTTGATGCCAGATATTTCGCCGCCATAGCGTTTGACTTCCTTGCGTACGCTGCGCACGGCACCTTTGCGCCGGATGAGGGCCTTGCGGTATTTGCCACGATGCTTCACGCGCGGATTGCGCAGCTCCTTCTTGCGATGTGGCGTAAGTCCCTTATTCTTGGCCATTTGATAGGTGATGCCGCGACGCGCATTCATCTCTTCCTGCTCATCCTCCTCGTCCTCATCTGTATAAGCTTCCTCCAGCAGCTGTTGCTGCTTCTGCTGCTCGTCATCGCCATCTTGGATGCGCTTCAGCAGTGCTTCCAGCTGCGGTCGTATATACTTCTCGAAGCGAGGCTCCAATTGATTCAGCAGCCACTTGAGCTGCACCAGCCGCTTAACAACTGGATGATATTTGATGATCTGGCGTTTGGCTTTCAGCAGCAGATAGAACGACACATTCGAGCAGTGGGTGAGCAGCACATTCTGATAGAGACTGGCGAACTGCAGGGCCGGCACCATTGGTACCTTATGATTCCGCACATAGTTCAGCACCGGTGCCGTCAGCGACTGCACCTCGTTCAAATGCTGCCGAAAGCCCTGAGTGAGTCCCATTAGCTCGGGCGACTCGCGTTGCAGGAGCTGCAGGCGTTCACGTTTTGTTAGACCCGTCAGATCTGTGGTCACCTTGATGGCTTCGGTGGTCTTCTTATGTGTCGATGCTTGCTTATCGGCTGGCAGCTGGTCTAGCATGTCATCCAACTGAAAGTCAGCCTCGCTAAGCTGCTTGGCCAGACGCAGCTGTATCTTTTTGGCCTCCTCCTCCTCGGTCTTGGCCATGTCCTTTTCCTGAGCATTGTAGCTGCTGTAATCGGGATCGATAAAATCTGTGCAGTTCATAGTCATCCATTCATAGCTATCCATTTTTTAAAAAAAAATTTTTTGTTTCAATATAAATTATGTGTTGTACGAATCGATACAATCGATACAAGCCACTCAGTATGTCCGTTACAATGTATCGTATACAACAATAAATTGTTAATGGTGGCAGAAAAAACAAAATACATGGCAACTCCTTGCCATGATGCCACACTTTTCGCCAGTTACAGTTACTTTTCGCAATGTGATGCGTTGAGCATATTTTTTCTAAGTTACTTATTACGTATTATTAGAACATGGAGAAAACCAAAAAGTTCGTCTTTCAACTAAGTTTCAATGATAATGCTAATATGGCGTCATGTAATATTCCACTTGATGAATGTGGTATGACGGTAAGCAAATAAATAAAAATGCATTTAGAATGCATTACATTAATATAAGTGAATATATTATTGAAAATCTTCATATATATATATGTTACAGTTGGAAGGACTAGAAGTCACTCACCAGATATTAGCAAACGAAACAAAAGATCCCGTGTACATTGTTAATGAGGCTAAAATTCGCCCCCCAATTACTAAGAACAATAATGATTGTGATTCAATCGAGTCTTTGTTGACAAAGGAAACGAAAACGGAGTATAATCGCACAGAGAAGCTGATTTCACAAACGAACCCCTTGAGCCTGGCTGAGAATCCACCAGGAGAGCAGGAGAGCAAATTCAAGCGTTTCACTGCCGTCTCAATCGACGGCTATGCAGTGACAACAGATTTTGCTGCAAACCATCTTGATGATTTCGAGTACATTGCTGATAATGATCAAATTCACACATTGTGCTCTGAGGATGAGAAAGAACCGATATTGACCACGGAAGTGCAACACAATCATCAGCCGATGCCAGCGATGAACCTGGATCAACATCCACAATTGCTACAATCTCCGCCAGGAGCGGAGGAAAGCGAAGCCAAGCGCTCGACTACTGCGTATGACAGCGATGCTGATGCTGATCCATCTATCTGGTGGACTATGGCCAGGGTGTGGATGTGCAGCGTAAGGATCTGTATTTTCTGGATAGGAGCTTTGCGGAATATCCGGCATTGGCGATGCGAGGCACGCTGACCGATGTCTATCCGCTGGATCTTCACTGGCCGCACGACGTGTCGTGGGAGTTCAAGCGTCTGGTTCACAACCGTGAACTGTCCGCCATTATCAAGGATATTGATCACGAGTGGCGCATCCTCTTCCTCAGCCTGTACGAACCGCAAAAATCGTTTCTAAAGACCATCAGCAATCAGCTGATCGCTGCAAAACTGGCAGGACGCAGCCAGAATTATAGTCGCAAGTCATGCGAGGAGAATTGCGGTCGACGCATGCGCTACATCCGCGAACATCTGCCCACGTGAGTGTCCCGATTTAATCGGATATCCGACAAGTCGATCCGGATTCGATCAGCCACTTCCCTCGTTTTACAATCAAGTTTTGAAATGCACTTTCTCGTTGTTTCCTTACAGCTTTGAAATGCTGGAGTCGCAAGTGTTTCCAATTGCATCGCCAGAGTTTGAGGATATGTTCGATGATATCGTCCTTAATCCCCAGCTGTTTCAGGACCTCCAGCCGCTAAGGAGGCGCTCGCCAACTGGAGGCGCTCGCCAACGGCTGGTCAAGTTCAAGCCCGAGGAACTCAAGTGGCGCAAGCTAAACATGGAGGAAGACGATAAGCTTGAACAGGAAAAATGGTTGTAGTATGGATCTATTTTTAAGTCAGAATCGCGACTTTTGTAGCTAACACTTAGCCGATATGTATTTTTATATATATGTACGCTTTATATTTTGTTCAACTTTTCCTTTGACATAACATTTATTTTACAAATAATTTCGAGTTCATATACTTAATATGATTGAAGTCAAATCGATAATATTGTGACCTTATATATACGCTGTGTATATATAGGCTGTGTGTCGGATGTGTAATTTTACGTTGAATACACTATATACATGTATAGATAATAAATGATTTATCGCAGAATTGTTCCAATGTTAAATGTTAGACGACCAGATTCATTCGGATTCGGCGATGCACTTGCTAATTGACTACATAATGGGAATGCTGTTGGTCAAATGGCACATGGAAACCATTGTCCAGCTGAATTACATGCAGCAATTCCTCCTGCAGTAGTGATGGTGATGCTTATGTTAGTCGCCCGCTGCTCAGTTGTCGCTCTTAACCCAGGGCAAGGTCAGCGAGACGCTGCTCCAACGCTGTCTCCATATCCGACTCTGCATCCCCATCGACAATTGTTGCATTGTTGTTGTTGTAGGGGGCTAATGAAAGCGGCTGCAGCTGCAGGTTGAGCGCATCTTCGCTGTCGGACGGAGTTCGCAGCACAAATAGAAGCCGCCGCCGGTTTCCGCAAAGTGAGCATTGTGGAGTGAAATCTCCCGGCCGAATTAGCGGCCGCGCTCGACCGCCATCAGACGCTGTCTGCACACCAGCGCATGCTGCTCCTCCGGCGTCAGCGGCACCAGCGTCAGCCGACGTAGGAGCGAGTTCGCCTGTGTCCCGGATGCACCCTGTCGTCGTTGTCGTAATCGCTGCCGTCATTTGGTTGATGGCCTCGATCCTCAGTCGCGCCTGCCGCATCTTCAGCTTGATGGTGCGAATGTTGGACTCCTGTATGCGCTCGTATTCCTCCCGCAATCGCTGCAGTTGCCCGTTGCGACGACTTATGTTGCGAATGCGCCGGAAAAACACCGTACGTCTGACTTGATACGTAGACATCCTCAAAACTAATCTATTCCAAAATAGCTGACGTTAATCTTTTTTTCCTGCTTCCGCTGCACTTAAAAATTTTGTACGTTTCCTCAAAAATCAAATAAGTATATTGCTATATCGAAAATGATTTCTAATATTTGTTAACACGACAATTTAGAAGAAAGCGATTAATTTGCACGCCTGCTGGGCTTATTTTTTTATTATTTCCCAATACGTTTCTAACCTACAAAAAGAGAGAACAAATAAACTTAACTTTACTTTGTAAGAGAAATTTATTTTTCTTATCGTTTGCACTTAAAAGAAGTTGAAAAATATATCAAAAGCATAAATAAAAGGGCAAATTTATTCATTTTACAAATGCTACAATTTTCTATAATTATTTATTGTTCTCATTATTATTATTATTATTGTCAATTTAATCAGTTTACATTAATATATAAGAAATCATGGCATTTTTAAGTTTACATTGTACATGGAATTACACAATCTTAATTACACAAAACATAAAATAAAAGTAATAAAATAATCAATTTTTTTTTTCGTTTTTCCCCAACGACGCCTGCGTCCTTGGCAACTGCTTATTTGCAATGTTTGGCCATCATGTGGGCCAGTTTGTGATCATCGGCGCCGACGACTTTGCCCATGCTCCGGTTGCCCTTGAGGAATATAAATGTTGGCATGTTGCGCACCTTGTACTTTTCGACGAGCTCGTCATATTTGTCCACATTAATCTTGAGGACGACGGCTTTGCTGGCGTATTGACGAGCCAGCGATTTGACAAACTTTTCAATTTCCTTGCAGGGGCCACACCACGTCGCATAGAAGTCTAAAACGACTATTTTATTTTCAGCATCAGCGAGGCGCTTATTAAAATCGTTGATCGAGCGAATGGCAGTCATTTTTATGAACAAAAGTATAAAAGTTACACAAATTCTGCTGTTTTAAATTCGTATGCGGCCAGCACGAAAGTACGGGGAATGGTGAGGTTTTGCAATGCACTGCTATTTATAGCGTAGGGGCGACGCCCATTTTTCCCGCTCTTTATTACTACACAAAACGGCACTCGCAAGCTCAAGTAAACGGTAATATTCCTGACCAGTAGGGTTGCCAACATACTGAGATTACCCTTTATGCTGAGCATTGCATGTACAGCATTCATTGTTCAACAGTCTCTTTTTTCATTTTGTTCCGCTTGGTGTGTTTTGCATTAAGACATTTCGAAAAGTTGTAGGAGTCAAAGAAGTCAATGTGCACTGATTGATAAACATATGTATTCTTATATCCACTTTAATTTAATAATTTCATATATTTAATTGATATTGAAAATATTTTTAATATTTTTTAGTAGTTTAATAAAAACCGTTGCTGATCCCGACGCTTCCTACAACTGGCACTACCTCAAAAAAATCCAAATATAAATTATTGCAAACATACATTATTGCAGAATCGTCGAAATTTTGAATACCAATACATCATCATTAAATAACACGGCTTTCAAATTAGCATATTCTTGCAGAGGATTTATACACATATATTAATTTTTTTGTGATCCGATTATAATTTTGTTGTGAAGCTTGCATTAAAGCACACCCATAAAGTATATATGTTCATGGTCAGAGTCACAAGCCGAGGCGTTTCTTTCCCGCCTGTCTGCTTCTTTTAGATGAAACTTGGAATACGCTCGTCTTTTTCCTCCAAGCAGTACGTATCGCAGTCGATCGGATCGGTTCACTATACCACTCGCTATAGCACTACAGCAATTTTGTTCACAATAAAAATTCCTTTTATTATGGCCAGAAAACCAACAAAGTCGGTCAGCTATTTCATATAAATTACACAGTAAGGGATCGGGAATGTAATCTTCGAAGTGTCTCAGGTAGCCATTCGATGTAGTTTTAAATGTATGTTTTTGAAATATTTAAATGGAAGAATAATAAGCGACTGCGACATGTTTTTATTGTATTATTTATTATAATTATCTTTAAAATTAGGAGTTAAAAAAAACTGTTACATTTATGCGTGTTCAACGAAATTTTCCTCAATTTACGATTACATATACAATATATAATATTGCCATATAGTAAGTATATAGCCAAAAATAAATATAAGGAAAAACATTGGAGCGTCTGCCTTTGGGTGAAGTCATTACTTTTTGGCAAAAGTAATTTTCATCGCGTGCGTTGGCGTTATTTTGAAGCCCTGGAGCGCTTCTTTGGCGGCATTGCTCTGCAGTTCCGTGGTGAACTCGACGAAGGCGATATCGTGACGATTGGGTACGAGACGCACCTCCTTGAAGCCAGGGAACTGATTGAACAGCATCGATAGCATCATTTCGTTCGTCTCCTCCGGCAGATTCGTGAGGAATAGAATTTGATTTGGTGGCTGCTCCGTTTGTGTATTCGGATTTGCGTTCTCTGCATTTGTTGGCTTCTTCTTCTTGTCCCTGATTTTTTTTTTATTGAAAAAAAATAAATTAAATATTAGGCATGCATTTCATGTGTCGTCAGAACAACGTACTACGGCACAAACTACTCACTTTTTCTCCTCGATGCCGGGAGCCGGCTTTGGCGGTTTCACCTTCTTTGGACGCTCCTTGTACGTGCCCTTTAATTTGGCCACAATATCCGAATCGGCTTTGGAGTAGGAAATTCGCATCGGTTTGTCGTAAAACGGAAAACCTTGCATTGTGCGCAACGCATTCGAAGCGCTACCAATTTCCTTAAATATGACAAATGCCTGTCCTCGCATCTTAAATGTTTTCAGCGCGACAATTTCCAGTATCTGGCCGAATTGTGAGAAGATTGCGTACAGCGATTTCTTCAGCTCCTCCTTTTTAACCTTTTCGTTCAGGTTGTTTATGTAAATGGTTTGATTTGGTCGCACATCCATTTTGGTTTTCTTTTGCTGTGAGTAGGTAAATATAACCGAATGGAAAAACTGCAAAGCAAAAAAAATGCTCTTTCTGTCGTCGCAGACTAGGGATGTGCAATGAACACAGAGTTGCTGCGACAGTCGCCATGTTTTGGCTTCAATCATGTATCGATATTTAGTGAAGCGATATATAGCCACTCAAAAGCTGTCTGCTATTTGCTTAATGTTTTTAGAGTGATATTAGATATGGAATAAAATTGTTTTGGTAATTACTGCAAGTTCTTATAATTATAACAGAAATATTTGCTGATTCCCTTTGCCAAACACCAAAGTTCATTGGTTGACGTGACAAAATTGTGCTAATTTTTCTCGATATGTTATCGATTGATATATGTGAATTTTGCCCAGGCTTCGTTTTGCCGGTAGCGTCATGAATTTGTGACTTTTTGCAAGCGTCTGGAATTTAGGATATTTATTTAATGTTGCCACTGGGAGATGACAAAAAGGATCGCTATGCCAAGCTGTCCTTTCTTGGCGAAGGTCAGGTAAGTGCATCCCCCAACAAGTATAGTATTTCAGTCAAGAAATTTATATTCATTTATGCCCCCGTACAAAACAGTTTGCCATCGTTTATAAAGCGCGGGACACTATAACGAGTCAAATTGTAGCCGTAAAGAAGATGAAAACAGGCAGCCGGGATGAGGCACGTGATGGTATCAATCGCACTGCAATGCGTGAGATCAAAATCTTGCAGGAGCTGCAGCATGAGAACATTATCGGGCTGCTCGATGTCTTTGGACTATTGTCGAATGTTTCGCTTGTGTTCGATTTCATGGACAC
The DNA here is from genome assembly GCA_035042145.1 of Drosophila kokeensis. Taxonomy (NCBI): domain Eukaryota; kingdom Metazoa; phylum Arthropoda; class Insecta; order Diptera; family Drosophilidae; genus Drosophila; species Drosophila kokeensis. Next base: position 563,971 of record JAWNLT010000657.1, on the reverse strand, counting down.
CGATCTGGAGGTGATCATCAAAGATAATTCGATAATACTCACACAGGCAAACATTAAGGCATATGCTATAATGACGCTACGCGGTCTAGAATATCTGCATGCCAATTGGATACTCCATCGCGATCTGAAACCGAACAATTTGCTGGTGAACAGCGATGGCATCTTAAAGATCGGTGATTTTGGTTTGGCCAAATCGTTTGGTTCGCCAAATCGCATCTATACGCATCATGTGGTCACCCGTTGGTATCGCTCACCGGAGCTCCTATTTGGCGCCCGTCAATATGGCACCGGTGTCGATATGTGGGCCGTTGGCTGCATTCTAGCCGAGCTCATGTTACGTGTACCATTTTTGCCCGGAGACTCGGATTTGGATCAGTTGACGCGCATATTTAGCGTTCTCGGCACACCGACACCGAACGAATGGCCGCATGTCAGTAAACTGCATGATTATCTACAATTTCGTAATTTTGTTGGCACACCGCTGGGAAATATATTCACCGCTGCAGGTGACGATATGATCACGTTGATGCGTCGCCTCTTTGCCATGAATCCGTTGAAGCGTTGCTCCTGTCGCGAGGCACTCAGCATGACCTATTTTCACAATAAGCCCGCACCCACTGTTGGACCCAAGCTGCCAATGCCATCGGCCATACTGGCGGCCAAGGAGGATGCCAATGCAGCCACCGGCAGCGATGAGAAGGCCGTCCTCAAGCGTAAGGTCGTCGAGACGACGGTGCGCGGCAATGTTTTGCCCAAAAAGAAGCTAATGTTTTTTGATTAATTTAATTTGGACGTTGAAGTACTAACGAGCAGCACATTCAAGTGGCCCAACGATACCAAGCACGGGCTTGTTAGCGCGCGGACCCAAGCAATACAGCAACCCACCTCCCACCCAACCGACCGAGGGGTGCGCCGCATAACGCGAGGTTACGGAGTTCGCGAATTTAGTATAAGCGAAAAGATAGTATAAGACAACTGTTTTAATAGAAGAAATGAAGTACAACTTATTAACGAAAAAAGCGTATTATAATTTTTACACAAGATTCTAAATAGGTTATGAATAGCAAAATTGGAACTACAAGTTTTAAGAACAAGAGGCAGAAAATTCCTTGTATTTCTGATCGGAACTGTAAAATTAAGTTGGCTGATTAACTCCGAAGAATCAAACTCACCGTTTATAAGCTTGTGAACTTATATTCCAAATTTGAAGTCACTAGCTCTTATAGAGAAAGAGGGACTTACTGATCAAAAATATATGTATATATGTATTTATCTTACGGGAGTCGAAATTGTTTTCTTCTGCCTGTTACTTGCATTTATGTAAAACCATTATACATTTTTTACCCATTGAAAATGGCCAACAACATTTATTAATCACATTCACATTAATATCGCATTTATTTATGTTTCGAATTCAGATGCAGCTACAAAAATATTCGCATTTTGTTTTTCTCCATCATTTTTTTTTTTCTTTTCTGGCAATTGGGCAGCACAGCTAGTTAATATACCTTCTCTCGCTCGCTCTCGCTCTCGCTCTATCTCTCTCTCTGGCTCTGTCTCTCTCAATAGCAACGGCATCGATCGCGTGGACATTCCGATTTATAATTGAGGCACTCATCCATGCAATAAGTATCAGCGCCGTCACGTCCCTCCAGCTCACCAATCGCAACGCACTCTTGCCTGCAGTTAATCAATGTGCGAGGTTAAAGAGAAACAAAAAAAGTGAAGAATGCGCTAGCAAAAGTGAGGTTATGTCATTCAAACACAATTTACTTACGGACAGTGGCAGGCAGTCTCTGGACAATTGGGCGGATAGCGCAAACAGTTAATCTCACACCAGTTATCGATGCCGGGCAGCGCACGGAATGCGGGCGCTCCAATACACTTCTGATCGCTGTTATATTTGCAAAAAAAAACAAACAAAAAAACAAACAAACAAGCAAATAAAAATCAAACTTTGAACTGTGCAAAGAGTTGTGGAAATTTGTATGAGAAGCTGCTGAAATTATTTATTATTATTAATAGGCGAGAAGTTTAGCCGCACCATGAGCCTAAAATAAAAGTAAGCGTTAGTATAGCTAATTTTATATTGTAATTATATACATTTTACACATATTTAATTTTATTATTTATTTATTATAAGCAAAGCAGTTGCATCAGAATTCCAATTAAAAATTGTGCCTCAAAATTGATTCGATTGTTTCACTTGGGATTTATCGGATTTTACCGAATAAATTAGGAGGCTTTTGGATTTTCTAATGGAGCATAATTTCAAAAAATTCTCTTCTCAAATGCATTTTCTGTCACACACCGTAAACAATACAATATATATTTATTTTGCTCATCGAATTCAACAGAAAACCGTTGTAAATATACCGTTGCGACTAAACCGTTGCGACTAAACCGTTGCGACTAAACCGTTGCGATATATAAAAAGAAAGAGAAAACAATCAAATTCGCAAAAATATGATTGGTGGACGGTTCAATCATCTGAGGCGGCAGCGTGAATCGGATGGACTCTATCAGATACTACAGATGCCAACAAATCAGGCATCGACGGGTAAGTTCAACATTAAAATATATATATATATACATACATGTATATATAATGATCTCTTATTAGATGCAAATGCAACACGTGGCAAGCGTGGGAAGAGTCTTATGAATTCTGTGCCTCGTTTGCCTGAAACGCCTGTTACACGTGGCAACAACCTTTTGCCTAACAAGAAGAAGAACAACAACAATAATAACAACAACAACAACAATAATTACAACAACAACAACAACAAAATTTTGAGTAAAATAGTTGCAACGACAAGCAAAACAAGTTTCCCGAAGAAATCAAAAATCGCTGCCTATTCAAATGATGCGGATAGGCTGGCAACACGCGAGGAAGTGTTGCAAACAGAAACAAAAGGATTCACAGGGATTAACGTGGGGAGCATAAGCAGCTTGAACATCAGCATCGACAGCAGTGGCAGCAGTGCCAGTGGCAGCCATGATTCACTCAAGATGATGCTGGCCGACGCATTCCGTTTGCCCAACGAGGGGCACCAGAGTTTCGTCCATTTGTGCATGCCGGTGAAGCAAATGCATGAGATGCCCCAACCAAGCGGCGAGCAGCCGGACGAGCTGCAGGAGCTGCAGAAGCTGGAGGAGCTGCATGAGCTGCATGAGCTGCAGGATCTGTCGGCCGATGAGCGTAGTGATGTGTTGAGCGCCATTGCGCTGGAGTCGCAACTTGAGCAGGCACAAGCGCCACATGCGGAACTGAAACAGAGACAGGAGCTTAAGCTGGACGTGCAGCAAGATGAGGAAGAGCATCCGCAGCAGCAGCAAAAGATCGAGCTGGTTGTCCAGAGTATATTAACACAGCAACGATTGCTGCAGCAGCTGAGCGAGCAAGTGGAGGCAACACTGGGTGGCAGCATGAAATCCAATCCAATCGATTTGGACTCCAAACGGGTGAATTGCTTCGATGCGAAATTGCTTGGCGCTGCCAGCTGCAATTTGTACACACAACGCTCGAAACTGTTCAAGCTGTTGAATCCATCGCATCTGCCCATTGCCCACATGGGCTGGCGTCGCATCGAGATGCGTGCGGGCGTCCAGCAGATGGCTGCCACCGAATATCATGCATGGCAATTTGGCCTCATCATCGAGTATCGCATCGAGATGCGAACACTCAGCGAGCTGAAGGCGGCGGATGAGTTGCAGTCCTTCTATTTGCCGCTGGCCGAGGATGGCGGCCTTGAGCGGACCTCGTTCCGTTCGCTGCGCGAGCAGCCGAATGTGCTGCTGCAGCAGCTGCGTCCATTGACGCCGGCCCGTCCATTCAATCTGCTCGAACAGGATGCCATGTTCCTAAATAGTATGCTCAGCTATGGGGTGCCGGCATTGGAGCTGCGTGAAACGGTCGCTGGTCTGCCGCAACAGCTGGTCGGCTTGGGTTCGTTGCGTGCCGTCCATGGAATGCGGCTGGCCATCAACTGGTCCAGCTCCGATGTGGAACGTATGCTTCTGTCCGGCTACTTTGGGAAGGAGCAGCAGCAGCAGCAGCAGCGGGAGCCCTTAGAGAATCGCCAGCAGCTGAAGCACCAGCAGCAGCGGGAGCAGTTGCCACTCAAATTGTGTCACACGCACAGCTCGCTGCAGAAATGTGCTTCATCGATGCCACGTCATCAACGCCGTGTTGTGGCGCCACTGAAGATGTCCAAGCCGATGGAGTCGAAGCCCCTCAGCCGACTGCTCAAGCAAATACTAGTTGGCATTGTTCAGGTGGGCGTCTTCCTGGTGTTGTTCTTGGCCTTCACCTATCCGGATATACGCTGCTGATTGTGCCCGAAACCCGAATCCCGAATCGAATCCTTGATTAAATTCAATCTTGTTTGATATCAATTTTGTTTTTGCGTGCATTCTTTGTCGAGGTCAAAGGTCGAATCTTAAACAAACTTAAAATTCATGTGCAATCAAAAAGTGTTCGCTTCAAAAACCAATCAATTCTCAAAATAATAATCGATTCGAAAAACTCGTTTTTTTTCTTTTAAGGCTAAGTTTTTTTTATTTTTTGATATCTAATTTGTTTATGTTTGTGCTTTTCTCATACTTACATTAATTAATTGAATTTTTGAAACGATTTGAACGTTTTCCAAAACGGTTAACCGTTTGAACTTGGCAAAATAAAACCATATAAAACAATGGATATAAGTTTAATTATTTTTATTTGAAGCATTTTTTTTTTATATATACAGCTGATGTGTATTTGTATAGGTGTGTTTGTGAGTGTGTGTTTGTGAGTGTGTGTTTGTGAGTGGGCGTGTGTGTGTGTGCGTGTGTGTGTGTGTGTGTGTGTGCCACCATAACCCGATTTTGCATCTTATCTTATACAGTTTAGAGTTGACCTTTACCCGTTTTGCTTAGACCTTGCGTTGCGCTGGAAAAACTTTGTGTAACGGGTAAGCGATGGTTTTTGAACGTGTTTTTTTTTTGTGTCTTAGCGGGTAAGCGGGTAAGCGGTTAAGCGGTTAAGCGGTTGCTGGCTTGCGTGTGCGCGCATGCCGCGTGGCATTGCTAAATAATGGAAAATGCGAAGCAAAAGTTAAAAATGCTTTTCTTTTTTTATTCCACTTGGGGAAAACTCAAAAAATGGTTAGCAGAGTGACAGAAAAGAATCTCGACAATTGAAGTTTTTATGAAATAATAGAAGAAAAAACGAATCGGGTAACATTTAAAAGAGTTGTGAACCGGTTCTTGAAAGCCCACAGAAACAGTTTGAAAATGAGCAGCAGTAGAGAAACAGAGAGAGAGAGAGAAACAGCTTAGACAAGTTAGATAAAAGAAGAAGGTAAGAAAAAAGAGAAAAGATGTAATGGTTAATAATGTGTGTGCGTGTGTGTGTGTGTGTGAATCGATGCCAATCGGTGAATGAGCTGTGCAACCGGTTATCAATTAGATATGAATCGTTCATCAAACAGATATGAATCAGTTATGAATCGGTTGCGTATCGGTTATGCACACATTTCGTATTTCGTATTTCGTAAATAATATGAAAAAAACACTCACCGCACAATCAGTGGGAAGACATTATTATCCTCGGGTGCCCGATAGTCGCGATAGTAGAGCAAATACGGAGATCGATTGTTGACAAAAATGGGCGGCACCCCGCCGCCCGTATTTGAGATGATGGCAATGTCCGCACAATTTCGGAATGTTTCTGCCGATTGAAATTGAACCGATTGGATTCGATTGATTTTTCAATGCGATAATGATGGTGGTTCTTACCCGCCTTGCCACAGCCGACGGCCTCGGTGCCATTGGTGCAGGTGCCCCACATGTTGGCCGTGTAGTAGGTCCACTGGAGCACACATTGGGTGCAGGTGATATATGGTGGCAAGCGGACGCGATACCGAAAGATGTCCTTCTTTTTGGTGTCGCGCGGTATTAGGAATCGATGCTCCCGACTGCCCGATATGTAGAGCGGATGACGATCGAAGCAATCCTGTGTTGCCTCCTGCCGGGGATTGTTGTTGGGACACAAATACATCTCGAAACGGCCATAATGATTGGCCGTCAGCTCCACCTCGACATCAATCTCCTGGCCGGCTGTATAATATCGCGATATAATCCCCTTCGCATACTCCCCGCCCGCCTCGTGGGGTCGCGGCGATTTCACATGATAGGCATCCCCACAGACGCCGCAGCGACCGCTGTTCTGCTCCCATTGGACCGCATAGCCGCCGCAGAAGAGCTCGTTATCATTGTAGTTGACCGGATTGGGATAGCCGAAGCGCCACATTGCATTGCGGGCCGGTGGATCCATCAGTCTACCATGTCCCAATGCCATGGGCAACAGTGTCATCTGTCAAATAGTTTTGCATATTTATTTCTTCCTTCCTTATTATACCCTAACAATGCTTGCTAGATGGGCATATGTCTAAACCTTTGTCTGTCTATCTATATATACGCTATGCTTTGAAATCGATAACATCGACAAGTGCAAATTGATAGAAACACACATTTCCCACAATTTTAAAGGTTTTATTTTATTTCCTCTTTATTTATTATACTCTGACATTGCTTGCTGGATGGATATATATGTGTATGCTTTTGTCTGTCTGTCTATATATATATATATATGCTCTGAGATCGATAACATCGATAAGTGAAAATCGATAGAAACACACATTTCCCACAATTTTAAAGGTTTTATTCTATTTCCTCTTTATTTATTATACTCTAACATTGCTTGCTAGATGGGTATATGTGTTTGCTTTTGTCTGTCTGTCTATGTATATATATACGTTATGCTCTGAAATCGATAACATCGATAAGTGCAAATCGATAGCAACACACATTTCCCACAATTTTAAAGGTTTTATTCTATTTCCTCTTTATTTATTATACTCTAACATTGCTTGCTAGATGGGTATATGTGTATGCTTCTGTCTGTCTGTCTATGTATATATATACGCTATGCTCTGAAATCGATAAGTGCAAATCGATAGAAACACACATTTCCCACAATTTTAAAGGTATGTTCATCAAATTTAGATTTGCTGCCATTTTGTCATATTTATTTCTTGATTAAGCTGGCTTGATTACTGATATATCTCCCACTGTTTTGTGGCTAGAGTTACCAGATTCTAATAATGCCCTTCGGGAAAAACACCTACCTCTAAAAGAAAAAGTCTATTTCTCCCCCAATCGATTTGAATTTGAAAAACATATTATAAAAATGGGGCACCTGGGCAGAAACTTTCTTGCTACCAACTAACTGGTCGTATCAAGCAGAGTATGCCGCAGTCGTTACGACCTTGCTGTAATTCGATACGGTTTGGGCACTCACCAATCCGAGCAGAATCGTGTACATCTTTCCACTGGCAGCTGTCAGCTGGCGGCGCATCTGCAAAATGGCAAGAGAGAGAGACACAAACAGTTAACAGACCGACTGGCCACATAAATTTGAATGCATTTGCGGCCACAAAGAAGAAGAAGAAGAAAAAACGGGTTTACAACGGGCAAGAGCAGAAATACTTACGTACATCTAAATAAGCCAATATTATGCTATAAAATCTGAACTTTAATTGAAACACTCTTCTCCGACTCGATCGGGCTGCTTCGGGCTGCTGCCACCTGCAAGGACATCCACCTGATCGGCTCCCCACTCCTTTTGCTTACTTTAGTTTTGAACATGTTTCGGAGTCGCAGAATAAAAAACAACAACAAAAAAAACAGACGATAAAAAACTGTCAATGCCCTGCGATGTATTTTTATATTTATTTAGATTTTTTTTTTGTTGCTGTTTTTGTAAAGCATTTTTTTGTAAACACATTTTATAATAGCACTGGATATTGATCTGAAAACGAGTTCTCATTTTATACTGGTCGGGCCCCCACCCCGACTTGGCCACAGCGTGTGAGGCGTGGCCCAAGGGTCTAAAAATAATGTGTTTTTTTTTTTTTTTTTTGTTTTGGTATTTTCGCGCGCCCAGTAAAATATGCACAAGATGCATATTGATTAAGATCAAACATCTTTATTCTTTTTTTTTTTTTTTAGTCATTGGCCATTGATCCCGCAACGGTAGCAACAACAGCTAAGAGCTAACAGCTAACAGCTAACAGCTAAGACCAAAAACTTGATTTCATAATGAGCCACGCACGCGTTCATTTAGCCAAATTCCCAAACAAAAAAAGCCAAAACAAATTCAGTTCAATGAAGTCAAAACAAAAATCAAAATCAGCATTAATTAGCTTGATTCAAATTGGATTGTGCAGTTCAATTAAGTTAATCGATATATATATTCAATTAGCTCGATCGAAGCTGGATTGAACTTCAAAAAAAAAAAAAAAATAATGTCAGCATTTTAAATGTAATTACAAATCAGAGCTACGATTCGGATGGGCTATATGCAACTGAGATAAGTGAGATATAGAAATATACCTATATACAGTGAGAGACAGCTTAAATCGACCAGTAATTGCCTGCCTGGACCAGGTACATTGTGAACACCTGGGTGCAGGTGGGGAAACCTCAGTTTATTAGTCATACATTCATATTGATGGTTAATACATGTACCTCCCATCGGTGTTTGGAATTTTTGAAAAATAATGAATAATTAGCTTATGGCAGGCAAATACATAATTTACTTGACGCTGAGCGACTTTCGCTGTGACCCACTGTATATATATAACTCTAAACTGTAGACTTCAACTCTAAAGCGTTCTTAACATTTCTAGTTGAATGTGTTTTTTAGGCCAGCTGAAACTTTCTATGGCGAATTCAAATTAGTAGAATGCTAAGTTTAGCATACACAATAAAGATCTTTGAGAGACAGCTCCACTTGGGTTCTGGCCCATTATCTGCTTCAAATCAGTTGGACAAGTCCATAAAATGGAATCTGCTTGAAATGTGCCCCAGCGATGAACAAGTTGGGGCAATGGAGTTGGAGCTGCAAAAGTGCCTGCAGCACTTAAGCACCAGCTCAGCTCAGCTCAATGCAGCTGGGGCAAGTCAATCGAAAGGCTGTGCGGCAAATTGAGCGCTGAGTGTTAACAGAGCCAACTGCGGTCATTGTTTGCCACGTTTGCCACGTTTGCCGCGTTTGCCACGTTTGCCGCGTTTGCCGCGTTTGCTGTTTGCTGTTTGCAATTGGATCAACATTTGGCCAAAGTAATTAGGCTTAAACACTTGAGTTTTAATTGGTGGCGATGGAGCGGGCAACTGAAATCAATAAGCTGCTCTTCCTCTTCCTCTCTCTCTCTCTGAGCGTGTTGCATGCAACGCTGCAGCAGCACAATAAGGCAAGCACTTTGGCAAACTCGGCAGCCGGCAGGCAAATTAGAAACCAAAAAGGCAGCCAAGCAAACGGTTAAGTGCCTCAAATGTACCGCCTGGTAAAAATATAAAAAAGGACGCAAAAACGAGTAACAAGTAAGAAGGCACGAGTCGGGAGAGCTCATATCATATATACTTATAAATATGTCTACGTTCTGCGTAATGCGTTAAATATACAAAATGTGATTCTTTTTTGATTAAAGTTGTATTATTTTAATTATTATTATTATTATTATTATTTTAATTATTATTATTATTATTATTATTATTATTATTATTATTATTATTATTATTATTATTATTATTATTATTACGAATATTATTATTAATGTGAAATGCTTTTATAGATCTTCCACTAATCCAAATTCTTTAGCGAATCTTGAGGAATCTTTGTCGGATTGAAGTTCATGACAGGTTTACCTAGGCTACAACATATTATATTGTCTAAGGCTACAGATCCTCGAAAGCTATAGATTATATATATATATATATATATATATATATATATAGCTGCTACAGTGTCTGGGATTCGTTCATATACAGGGTATTCAAGCGTCGAGTGCATGCTTGGTTTTCTTTTAGGGCCTCAAATTAAAATGCTTGGAATACTTGATTTTTGCTCTTTTAGTTTAGGCTTAAATGGCAACAAAAACAAATTGAAAATTGCGACTGAAATTAAGTTGTAAATTAAGCAAATGGCCAAAAGAAGCTGCCGAAGCGACAATTGTTGTTGTTGTTGTTGTTGTTTTTGGTGTTTTGTTGTTTAATTGCTTCTGTTTGGAATGCGAAATATTTATTTCATGTTGATTTTGTTGCCCTTTTCTTCTTCCTCTTCTGCTGTTTGTTGTTGCAGTTGTTTGTTGTTGTTGTTGTTGCTCTTGTTGTTGTTGCTGTTGTTGTTGTTGCTGTTGTTGCTGCTGTTGTTGTTGCTGTTGTTGTTGTTGCTGTTGTGCAATTGACAGGTCCCGATTTACATGTTTGGCCCAAAAATATATGTATATATTTTTTTGGCATTACGTTTTTGAATTTTGGTTACGCAATCGAGTTGGCAACAAAGTGGCACAGTTGGCAGCAAAGAGTAAAAATAATTGATGAAAAGGTTAAGATATTGATATCATTTACTGTAAGTCTATTGATAACAGTAATTAATTAACTAATGTCAAAGGCGAAAATCGTATTTGAAGTTATTTGGTTTCTTGGCTTTGTGACTCAAAGTGGCGCCAACAAAAGCAGACACGCCCACAAACACATCAATGCTAAACAATAGAAGAAATAAAAGAGGGAATCTATAAAGTTGAGTCAATAAATACATATATATCGTTGACGACACGCATGATAAAAAACTGAAATCATTTTTGCTCGAGCAAGTCACGATTTTTTTGCTGAACAATTTTCGGGAAACATATTTTTCGAGGTCGAGCGGCAATCGGATTGACAAATTGGATAATGTATTGAAATCGGATTTGGGTAACGCTTTTGAATACCCTTACAACGAGTATTTCAATTTTGCCATCAACTAGACCATAAAGTATATATCTATATATATTCTTGATCTTGAGCAATTTGCATAAAATATCAACAACAACTGGAACAGCAACTATATCAAATTGCTTCTGTATAAAGATTAGTTATCTGGATCAAACTTAATGAATATTAGTATTATGATGCTACTAATATATACGCTTATATATATATATAGAGGCTTATCTAGGCACAATCGGTAGTTGTCTTTTTTTTTTTGATTTTGGTCTGCAAGAGTCATCTCCTCAGTAGTTCACAAGTTGGGTTCGGTTACGTTTTGCGGGATTGGTTCTGGATTGGTCTACATACATTTATATCTATATATGTATATATTTAGTATTTGTAAAATAGAAAAGAGAAAGACGCCCGCGCTCCAATCGAGAATTGGCACAGCTCAGCAAATAACGAAACACGAAAAACGAAAAACGAAAAACAAATAAACAAAATGCTAAATAAAAATGAGCACAAAATAAATGAAATTCTTTTTCGGCCTGATTTGCATAGATTTGCGTAGATTGCTCCAACGAGCCCTTTATGCTTAACCGGGCCGAGAGAGAGAGAGAGAGAGAGAGAGGGAGGGAGATAGAGAGAGAGGGAGAGAGATGCGACTAATGGACCTGATGTGCCCATTAACAAAACGACAATAAATAATTCAAGCTAAATCTAAATCTTTTCTACCAATCTACAAATCTACAAATCTACAAATCTACAAATCTGGCACAAATAGGCCCGAACCAGATCAATTTGGATTTATAGCACTGGTTCAAGTTTAAACTGGGCTTAAATACTAATCGCACTGATGTACAAAATATTTCTTATAACTAAATTAATAATTAATAAATAAGCAAAAAATTATTATTAGTTTTTTTTTTTTTTTTTTTGCACTAAAAACAAAGTTGAAACTGTTCGATCGTGCTGACTGTTGATATCTATAATATGTACAGAGTGATACGTATATATATATATATATATATGTTTGTGTATATATATGCGTATCACGTAGCAGGCACTGGGTACATGGCTACATGGCTTGGCTAAGTATTATCCATCAAACATGCGTAAATTTTATAATGAAATCGAACGGGGCGCTGACATCGATTGTCAAACGACCGATTGAATTGGATTGATGGCTGCGATCTGTAAAGCTAATGCACACCCTCTCTCTCTCTCTCTCTCACTTTGGGTGTGCGTGTGTGTGTGGGTGTAAACTATATAAACAAGTTGTCTGCTTCCAAGGCAAATAAATGTGTCAATGTGTCAATTTGGTTTTTTGTTTTTTGTTTTTGTTCTTGTGTTTTTTGTGTTGTTTCGTTTTTTCGTGTTTACCGCAAATAAATAAGAGATTTAAACAATTACTAATTAAAATTAAACGGATTTAGTATATGGCTATAAATATATGACTTAAATAATAAGTTAGCCAAACGCGATTTCTTTGTCTCTAAAATGGGCGTCTGACAGCCGTGGGAACAATCTGGTAACAACAAGTTGTTCCAGTTGCTTCAGTTGCTGTTGGCCACAAATCGGCTGGCATCCTGGCCAACTTTTGATATTTCAAGTGTACATTTAATAAGCAAAATCCGATTTAAATGCCAACTTTCAAAATGAGATGCAAAAAAAATGACATTGTCTGATTTTCGAATGTGCTCGGATTACGTGTAAGCCAACGCACAATTCAAGGTCAAACGAATGTGGCCAAAAGCCAACTACCAACTATCAACCAGGCCTGCTCCAATTCCATCTGGTTCGAATCTGGTAATAACTTGTAATCAGCTGTTAGCCATGCTCTTCGCATACAAATTGATTCAAATTTAAGAATTACTTTTGAACTATAATTCAAATATATATATATATATATATATATATATATATAGATATTTGTATATATCAGATTATAATCAATAAACAAATAAACAATAATCCTGTATTCGTATGAAAAAGAAAAGATCCGAACTCATGGCGAGTAATATATGGGAATACAAGTCAGTTGAAAATAATATTACAGAGGAATAAATCTAAAGAGGGAATACAAATATATATATATATATATTTGAATTGTAATCAGTTTTAAATCAGTTTTGTATTTGCATATTTCGTGACTGCACAGATAGAAAGTAAAATTCAATGAAAACATTTTCTTGCGCAATACCCAATTTCCCAAAATAGCCAAAGTGGAAAATAATATTTAACGAATATATATTCGTAATTTGACTTTTGCTTTCTTTTCAAAAATGTTCGAACCAAAAGCAGTAAAACCCCCACCCAGTCCCCCCAGCAACCCGCCTAACCACAACGTGTGGAGCACGTAGGTTTTATGATTATTTTCGTTGGAGTCGCCACTGCATTTATCGGGCAATCGGGCATTATTTGGCTTCATTGTTTGGCTTGACTCAGAGCCAAGTTAGCAAATAGGTGGAAAAAAACAAGACGGATTTGTCTAATTACAATTTAATGCTCATTGAAATGCACAAATCGCTTCGTGAGTTGCGTTTTTCTGCTTCTTCTTCTTTGTTATTTTGTGGGTTTTTGGGGCCACATATAAAAAACACTCCAGACGATTTGACATTTCTTTCTTCTTCTTTTTTTTGCGATCTCTCTCCCGCTCTCCCACTCTCCCGCTCTCCCACTCCCCTTTCTATACGCTAATGCAAAAGAAGAAGAAGAAGTAAAGCTTTCATGTGTAGCGGTATTCTATTTACTACTGCACATTGTCAGTGCATATATGTATGTGTTTGTTCATATGTGTATGTGTGTGTGTGTTTGTATGTGTCGCAGTTTACTGTGCATTCCAGTGGGGGTATTTAGTATTCCAGTCGCGTGGATGCCGAAATGCGTTGACTTTGAACGTTTTTGACAGTCCACACTGGAAGGCATTTTCGATATTGCTCAGAGTTGAATAGCACACACTGGACTATATACACATATATATATATATATATATATATATATATAACAGCTGATCAAGGACCTAAGAAACTGACTGGAATTTCCAATTCGCAGCAAACCAAGCTGTTGGCATATGAAACTCAGTCGGGCCGAGTTGGCTAGAAAACTAATTTGAAATAAAACTAAGCGAAAATTGAAGCTTTTTTTTTGCGTTAAAAATTAATAACTAGTATTCAAGAGTTGCCAATAAATGGAAATTGTATTTTTCTATTAATTTAATTAATTATTTAATTAATTAATAATTATTATACATTTTTCTGTTCAAATTCCTGAATTTCACTAAAACACTTTGTTTTATTCCAATATAATTATTTTATTCTATGATTTATTTTATTCATAGCGTATCTATAAGAAATTCGTTTTGAAAAGTTTTTGGCAGATTTAAAATTCGAATATTTTATTTTAATTTTCAAGGAGCATTGAGTGTATTTATTTATTATCATGTTTTCCACTTCAAGAGTTATTTTTTTTTACACACACACATGTTACAAAATAAATGTCAAAAAACTTGCAATTATCATTAATAAGAAAAAAAAGCTTAAGCAAAACAATAATAACAATAAAATATTTTCTGCACATTGTACATTTTGCAAATATTTCTTTTTGTAAAGTTATAAAAATGTTAAATATAAATCGTTTCAAGGTCTTTTCACACACACACACACACACACACACACATATATATATATATATAATATATTATTTATGTTTTAGTTGTTATGTATATGAATATGAATGTTACATTTACCTGAATTGGCAGCAAATTCGAACACAAACTACAAACTGCGTTTTGCACTTGTCAATTAATTGGTAGCACTTAAAAAAAATTATAATTATAAAAAAAAACGATTTCAAATAATAAATGAAAGATTTTAAGGCGACACTGGAAAATCGCACACACACATGCACTGGAACTGAAATTCCCACGCACTTGGCAGTTAGGATATTTTTGGAACTGGAATTGGAAATTGAAATTGGTGGTATGCGTGCGTTGATTGGATGGTTGGTTGGTTGGTTGGTTGGTTGGTTGTCGCGTGCTTTGCCTTTGCGCAGCGGCAGCGTTCTGAGTTCGTTTGTCGATTTGCGCTCGAATTTCAACAGCTTCAACAACGGGCGACAACAACAACAACAACAAAGTAAATATGCTTCCGAGTCCCGTCTTATTTTTAAAATCGATGCGTCGTCGTTTTCAGCTGCGGCCGCTGTCGCTGCTCTGCCTTCGCGCAGCTCTGCTGCTGCTCTTCTGCTTCACTCGCTACGCATGCGCAGTGCGTCGGCGTTGGCTTTGCCGTTGGCGTCGCTGTCAACATTGTTTTGGCATTGGAGATGAGCGATTAACTGTGACTTTTCGCGCGTTACAATGTAAAAGTGAACAGTAACAGTTTGAAAGCTTAAATACACTGAAATAGTTAGATAACTGGGTTGGATTAATTTGTGATTAAGAGTAGCAGGAGAAATATCTATAAGAACTGCTTCTTAAGTCCAAAAATGGTAATATTCAAATGATTTTTTTCAAACGTTATATTTAAGAAAATAAGCTAGTGACTTCAACTTTATCTATTCTGAAGTATTAATTTTCTTTGCATTAATAAACACGACAAGTTTTTGCTGGAAATAAGGTTGCGCGGCGATCACTGTTTAATATTTTTATGTAATTGGTAACTGTTAACTGGCGCATCTCTAGTGAGGTATACAAAGGAATCTACGCATGCAGTTTTATGCTCTTTCTCTCCCTCTCTCTCTCTAGCTCGCCCGTGCCCTCTTTGCAATTGCGTTGTGCGCTTTGCGCACTCTTCGCATTTTGCACTTAGTGCGTTGCAAGCTGGTTTTCGGCTTTTCTCTTGCGTGCGTGCATGTGTGTGTTTGTGTTGAGACATTGTGTGAAATTGGATTTCTGTCCCGGCTAATTGTGGAGACTGTAAACAGATTAATCAACTGAGAAGTGGAAAAGTGTAGACCAATATTTATTTACCGGTTTACCTGCTGCGCATGCCAAAAGGGCCACAGCCAAGTATTTCCGCCAGGCTGGAGAGAGAGAGAGCGAGGTAGAGGAGCAACAAAGCAGTGGCGCCATCTAAAGGGGGACGGCAATTGGGTTAAAGGCAGGTAAATTAAACTATTTCAAATTTACCTACATATGTTTACATGTGACCAGGTGGCTTGAAAACCAAAAAAATAGTAAATGACAAAAATAGAAATGAATAAAATAAATATCAAAAAATGTGAAATTAGTATGAAGTGATTAAATGAAAATCCAAAACGCTCTAAGATATAATAATTATAATATTAATATTATTTCTAATTTAGTAATCCCCCCACCTACGGTACTGTTTGCATGCTGTGATTTATGTCAGATTTGTCGCCTCAGCCGATTTTGATTTATGTCGTCCACTTTGAGTGCTGAATATGAAATCAATAGATCGATTCTTGAACATTTTGCTTTGCAAATTGAAATCGTGACTTGAAGCTTTAGATAAGCCCAAATGAGTCAAAAACTATAAAGGTAATTGGTAACACACACACACACACGCATACACTCACACACAGAACCAGAACTAGAACCGCAGAAAAAAAAGTTCATTGATCTTTCGCAAAACAGCATTTTGAAGTGCCCGCCACTTGTATAACACAGTCGAAAAGTGTGTGCTACACAAATGCATGGGTAGCACTGGTCAGGCAGCTGCTGCCAAATGCTGCCAAGTGCGCAGGACATGCAAACTGCGAGCATACTTAACACCATGCCAATAACATGGCCAGAGAGCAACATAGCGAGAGCGAAAGAGAGAGCGAGAGAGTGTGTATAACAGCCAGTAAATAAGAGCGTTTCTGTTAGTTTTTAATTGATGTCAGTCAGTAGCTTTGGCAACGTCTGCGAGCACAGTTTGGTCCTTGCCGGATTGCTGCGTGGCTGGCTTGTCACGCAAAATTTGGGATATGCACGTAAAAAGCGAAAGTGCAAAGTTGGCGATTTGCTAGCGATTTGCACTCGATTTGCTGACGAAATTATGCACAACGAATCGAATCGAAGCTCGCAATTAACGCCGGCTAATGCCATACACACACCACACACACATCCACCCACACACACACACACACACACACACACACACACACACACCCGTTTTGCGGCTGATGCATAGGAGCACTTTAGCGTCAAGCACTCATTACGCATTCGCCCCGTTGACTCACAAAGTGTCAAAAAAAAAAAAAATTATAATTAATAAAAAAAGAAGAACAAAAATAGCATAAAAAAGAGTAGTTAAAACTTGGCAGTCAAAATCGTTAGCTGCGCCATACTCTGTCCGATATTCTATGTTCTATGTTTTCTATTCCAGATTCTATATTTTTCAATATATTTTTCAGTAACTGAATTTATTGAACATAAGTTTAAGGATTCGAAGAGTTATGAGATGATTTCGCATTTTATAACTATTTTTCTTTGTTTTCCAAACCGGAAACTGGAATTGGAACCGGTATTGAAAGCAGCACCACAACTTTACCGTTTGAAATTCCCTACTGGTTCTAAAACCAAAATTCTATATTTATTTAGAACCAGTCACGGGAAACACAACAACGGAATCGAATTTGCTACTAACTCTTACATACCAGAACTGGAACCGAAACCGATATACGATTTGGTTTATTTTGGTTCTTTAAATTTCCGCATTATTTTTGTCAAATTTCCCTATTTAAATTGATGGCCAAAAAACTCGCTTTGTGCCTTGGGCGCAGAGTATAAAAAATACATCAACTTGAGCTTTGCATTAGATAAAAGGCGCTGTGGGGTGTCAAGAGGTGGTGGTGTGTGTGTGTGTGTGTGTGTGTGTGGATAGAGGGGGAGGGGGAGGGGGAGAGGGGAGAAGAAGGCATAATTCACTGGCAATTTACACGCTTTTCCGCAAGTAATTTAATTTTAAATATGCGCCACTTTTTTTGTTGTTCCAGTTTTGTTTTCGTTTTAATTTTTTTTGGTGTTGTGGGCGTGGCAGAAGTTGTCTAATGTGAGGTGTGTGTGTGTGTGTGTGTGTGAATTTTGTAAGTGTCATTAACACAGCAAAGCGACCGCAAAAAAGCGCAAAAGCATCTCCAACTAAATAATACGCATACATATGCACAACTCTCGCTCTTCAACTGTGTGTGTGCGTGTGTGTGTGTGGTTGCTCTGTTTGTGGCAACAACAGCAACAACAACAACGGCACCAAACTAACAGCTTGGCTAAAGTAAAATGCAAAAAAATACTGAAATTAAATGTCATCTAAACTAAGGCAAAAAACTTAAGAGCCAAAAACACAGCACAAAATACACACACACACATACACACACACACACTGCAACTAAATATTCATTAAAAGCAACTAAAAATAAATAAAAGTAAGTATCAAGTTTTGCATGCAGATTTAGTTTGATTTAAAGATGTTGACTACTTGAAATAAGAGCGAAATCATTAATATAAGTTCGGTTCCAGTTCCAGTTCCAGTTCCGGTAGCTAAAGTGTTGAGCACATTTTGAAACATTTGAACATTTTTTTTTTTTGATAAGTGCAAAACTCAGTAAACAATATTAAATACTATGAACAACACTTAAAGCATAAATAAAATAAATTATGCATGTGTGTGTGTGTGTGTGTGTGTGTGTTTGTGGGAAAAGATTTGAAAATGTTTGATATTTAAAAATTGTAATCAAATTTGACATGAAAATTGCATTGTTATTGGTTTTTCCACCTTTGTGGAGATTTGCTCACGTTCGTACTCGTTGCGCTACACATTTTTTTCTGAGTGTATTCGTGTGTAAACTGCTGATACACATTGCAAGCTATTTAATTAGGCAAAAGAGTTTCATCCTGCGCCCAGTCAATGTTGCTTAAACGGAACACTTTGTCACAGACACACACACAAACACACACACACAAACACACACACACGCACACCCGTACACAGTCAGAAAAAAATGTCTGATTGCACTGGGAGTTGATTCCGGCAGTGGAGCAATGGATATAGACAGGCCTAACCAAAAGAAAAAGGAAACAAAACACACACAGTTCAGGCATAGACTGATAATTATCAGTTTTTTTTTTTTTTGCATTTTTCTTAAAACTATCAACGTCCACAAATGAGAACCAAAACTTAAATGAATTTCAATTTTGCCTATGTACACCGCAGCTTGACTCAATCAGCATTGCCCGTTGCCTGCGGGCAACGGTAATTGCAAGTTCCTTATGATCATGAGCTTCTTTGGTGGTCCGTCTCAACTGCTTGCTGGCATCTAGTTCGATGCAGTCGCTTTTGGTCGCTCAAATCGCGTAGTTTAAGTCGCATTGAAAGCTCTGCATAAATAAACCGCAAGTTTTATTATAGCAAATTATAAATAGCTGTAACTGTAAATGTGACGTGCATTAAAAAAAGCTGCAAAGTTTTCCATTTGCATATTGCACGCATTAATTATTGGCAATGGTTTATCAATTTAAAATAATTATGATTGTTTTGTGTAAAACTCAATTTGTATAATTATATTCGAATTGATTTTTATTGCTTGTTGCACAGCAATTTCGCCGTCATGTGGCAAGCAATTAAAATTCAATCAGAAGCGATACAAATGTGACCAAAACAATGCATTCAAAATACATTTGAATGTATTTTGGAATTATTATTATCATATATACTATATATACATATATTATATTGGACCGATGACCTGCCTGTTGAGCCGATGACCTTTGGCTCCATTGGCCCAAGTGCCAAACTTTATTCAAGAACTTCTGCGAAAGCGCAGCTGTTGCACCTATTTTTCAGAATATATATATCTATATATGTATATATATAGGATACACATACATATATATGAAATGGCCCCATTTGTTTTGGGCTCATGGAAACTTATAGGTTCAGACACAAGTCCATAAAAAACCATTATTATTATTTCTCCAACTTTTGTTGTTTCTTTTTCTTGTTCTTTATTTTTTATGTTTTATTCATTTTGCAGTTGATAAATATTGTAAGGAAAACAAGTTGTGCGACATAACCGACTGCATTGTACTCTGAAAATGGCAGAGAGTGGACGTGGCATTCCCGATTTCCGGCTTATATATATTTTTAATAATAATAATAATATGTTAAATAAAAAAATAATAATAAAAATAGTAATGTCACTGAACTATCTAAAATGTTCTTAAATTACTATGTTTTAATGATAATATTAAAAACAAATTAGTTAATGGGAAAGTTGGGAAAGAAAGGGCATTCTGAAAATGAGACAAGTATTTTGTAAATTATAGAAAAATATATGCCCTGAATTGGGTAAGAAGAGAGACACAACTTTTCCGAATTCGAAATATACTTTCTGAATAATAAGTTTGATAATTTACTAGAATTCAGGGCGATTTTGAACTAACATCGATTTCTCGAAACTAATTGTTAGAAAATGTTGAGTTCGGTTTGCCGGTTCTGAGTTTCGGTTCCGTTTTGATACCGTGGTTTCAGCAACGTCTCTGCTATGTTAGCCAATATACCCTTTGCAGTCGTCGTTAACAGGTCATCAAATTGAGAACGAGTTTAGATTTAATGTGCAAATCGTTTACTCATTTATGTGCCGCGATAAAATGCCAAATGATGATACACTGGAGCAGCCAAAGGGTGGCAACGAGCGAACATGACTTGCCATCATAAAAAAATGGGCATAAAACTGCCATAAGCCAGGCAATGATTGACTCGATTCGATTTCAAAACGATTCTTCAAAAGTTCCAATCAGTATTCCAAATTTACAAAATTTACAAAATTAATTATTTTTTTTCTTTGACACTGGTCGACTTGAGCTGTCTCTCACTGTATGTATAAACAGACTGAAAAAATAATTTCTAGATATTAGTGAAAATACTTGGAAAATTAGGAAAAGCTTTCTCCAAAAAATACAGTTTCTAGAAATATTTTCTATTTTTAGGAAAAACATTTCTAAACATTTGAAATGCAAATTTTAATTTTTAGAAAAATTCCTTGGAAAGTTTAGAAAAATCCACCCTTAAATTGAAATCATCATCAATCTGGATCTCGTCATGCTCCACCTCCTCGATAAGATCGGCAGTTTCGCACACCTCAACTGAACTACATATGTATTGACTAAATCTCAAATCATATAAATTAAAATATATATTTTCGGATATAGAAAGAATTCACAACTGAAACCAATCGGGAAATAAAGCACGATTCATTTCGCTATTCTGCATGAAATTGTTTCTTTTGACTTTTAATTATTTGAGTCTGTTCTCAGAATTTATATATATGTTTATATATTTATCAGATTTAAACTTATATTTCTTATATACATATATATATATTTTTGGATTTGGAAACGGGGTATTTGTGAGTCGAGCGTGTTTGTATTTGATAAGCTTTCAGCAACTTGTTGAGTCTTTGACCCCTCCACCGTTCCCCCCCAGCTCTCCTGCCACCCCCTCCACACCAATACTATTGCATATCATTGCCATAATTTCGTATATCCATTTTTTCCCGTCTGTCTCTTTTTATTTTGATCTTTCCTTTCGAAAGCCCAAAGCCAAAAAAATACAAAAATAAATCAAGAGAAAAAATTTTGGTTTTTGTCATTGGTATTGAAGTTGAAATTGTTGTTGTTGGACATTGTTTTGATTAGCTTTAGTATGATAAATGATATCTGGATTATATATATACATATATACATATATATATATATATGTATATATGAGCAGGTTGGCTTAGTTCCCTGTCGGAGCGTTTGATTGAGTGGAACACTATTAGGCAGGATTCGTTTTGGATGACCTAATCCACCTGATATATACATGTATATACATGTATATATATATATGTATATATATGTATTTGTATATATATACATATTTCGAATTGAATTGAAATTGAATTGACTAGTCATTTGTGGACTTATTGGTCTATATTGTGAATAGTCATAATGCTGATTGCAAGCAGCAAATTGTTGTTTTTTTTTATTGTGTTTTGTTTTGTGGCTATTGAATGCTACACTGAAAAAAAAGTGTAAGCTCAGAAGGCTATGGTCGAGCAAGCTGAAGGGTTCAGTTAACTCATGAAATTAACAAACAGACTGAAAAAAGAATTTCTAGATATTAGTGAAAATATTTGGAAAATTAGGAAAAGCTTTCTCCAAAAAATACAGTTTCTAGAAATATTTTCTATTTTTAGGAAAAACATTTCTAAACAGTTGAAATGCAAATTTTAATTTTTAGAAAAATTCCTTGGAAAGTTTAGAAAAATCCAACCTTAAATTTTGATATGCAAACCGAAGTTTTTGAAAAACAAAAAAAACATAATCAGATATTTTTGAAATTTTCTTTATGGATTACAGGGTATGCGGAGTAAGGAGTATGTTATGCAAATGTCGTAACAAAGCAGCTGCAATAGTTAAGCTACCCCGAAAAGCAAAACGGCAAAAGGATTTTATTTTTTTTTTATTTTTTATTTATTTTTTGGTGCATGTGAATGAACCCGTGAATTATTCAAATCCATAAATGGCAAATTTAATGAATTGTTTACTTGTGCATCTTTCGACACGCAAAAATTGTTTTTGAAGAGTCAAACAATAAAAAAAATCATTAACAATATTAAAATCATCACTAATGAGCAACAACAACAAATAAACGATTCAAATAAAAAATGTGAACGTAGCGCAAGGTTGTCGGGGAGGGGGTGTGGGGTGTGGGGAGCGCTGATTAGAAATACGAAATTAGAAATAAGAATTGCGATTTTTAGACCAGCTTTGTTGCTTTGGCACTAATTTTGTTTAGCTTAGTGAGCAAATCATGGAAGTTAATAATAAATATTAAGCCTTGAATGCACTTAAAAAAAATTCATTGTTTATTCATTTGCAGTTTATTTTTGTACATTTTTTTTATTATTCCGTTTCAAATGTCGCCAGCTTAGCTCAATAACTCTCCACTCTTCACTCTCTGCAGCGAGGAGCTTTTAGTTAGTGCACAAACCACAGCTTGAAAGCTGCTATAATAGCTGACAAATTTCGCCACCGTTGACAACAGATGGCGCATGTAGCTATAATTTTAAATTGTTTAAAATTTGTTTAATTTGTGGAAAGTCTTTTAAAATAGTTGATAAAGTTGTCGAGTCATGCCCACATGCGATTTACGCTAGAAAGTTCTTTGAATATATAAATTTAAACATTTAATTTGTAGTAGAAAAAAAGAAGATTTAACCAAGCAAGAAGAAGAAAAATAAGATTTAATTAAAAAAAAATCGACCTAAATTTGAATAAATCAGCAAAATCTTGGCTTCAATGGTTAGTCAATATAATTGAGAAATAAAAGCTCTAAAATTTCTGCTTGTGCTTCTTTTTTTTTAAATTATTAATTTAATATCTAAATTTTGTTTGAAATATTTCGAAAACAAATAGAAAAACTTTAAAGTTTTGAGGTTAGCTGTTATTAGTAGCCCGTTTAAGATCCGGAAGTTCAAAAAGCAGAAGTTCATCAAATATTCTGTTGTCCACAATATTCAAGGGACCAATGAATGGCGCTGCTGGCGTTTTGGGAATGTTTGGATACTCAGGAAGCTGCTGTGGAGTGTCTCCATCCTTGGGCAGAGGGATTTCTGGGTTGTCAGCCTCTTCACCACCACCAGGCGCCTCCATTACAATGTAACAATTGTGAAATAGATTTCTCAAGCGAGATGTAAAATTACTGTACTCTACAATATCAACCTGTAAATGGCAGTGTGCAGTGTGACCAAGCTCTTTCACAACTAAGATTCTTTACCTGTTTGTTACATTTGTAGAAAGGTATCGATAGCGGCAATCGAATATCGCCACATTTTTTTTGCGATCTTTTTTTTGGCGGTCTTTTTTGGATTGTGGTTAGGTTAGCCATAATGCAAATGTAACAATCTGGTAACTCTGCTAATGTAATATAACGATCAGGCAACTCTGATCGTTAGTCAAAATGTATTTCATCATAGCATGAAATATCACTTGGTTTTTTTTATTATTATATATTTTTTTATTTTCATTTTAATTTTTAATTTTTTAAATTTTTGTTTTCTGCTTTGAGTGAAATATTCTTAATCAGCTTCAATTATAATATTGAATATTAACGAAAATAAATATGCTCAGCAACCAACTGCAGATCATTAAAGCTCTCCCAAATTATGCAATATTGTTGAATCTTGATATAAATCCGATTTTATATATTTATAGTGAAATTTTGATGTCAGCAGTCGGAATTGGAATTGTGTCTGCAGCGTACTTAATCCTTGACATGCCTCAGATTCGTTGGCCCTTTTTTGTTTTAAGCGAAAATTGTTTTTGCTTCAGGGGAGCAAGAGAGAGCACTCTCTCTCCCTCTCTCTCTCTCTCTCTGTCTCTGTCTGAGCCGCTCTTATGGTGCACTTTAGTGCGGGCATTTCATTCGTTTTCAGCCACTTCAGGCACTATTAATTCATCCGCCTGCTTCGACAACGAGTCGCAGCCTTGTGGCTCGCTCCCAGCTATTAGCTGTTGTTGGCTCTTAGCTGTTGTTGGCTCTTAGCTGTTCGCTGTTGTTAGCTGTTTCGCATCAATGTCGCTACTTTGCGTTTAAGTTCATGGTAGCAACAAGCAAAACGCAGGCGGCACGAGGTGTGGTTTCTGCTGCATATTTGTCTCGAGAGAGAGAGACAGAGAGAGAGAGAGAGATTACAAGTTGATTTATGGTTTAATTCGTTTAAAAAATGCACAAATGAGAAATTTAATCATTTTGCTTGCACAAATATAAAAATATTGTAAAATACCGTAATTGAAAACAGCTGTTCGAACTCTTCAAAATGCTTCCAAATTAAGTAAATCAAAACGTGTTTTTTTTTTTTTGATGTGCTCATTTTGAGCAAATTGCTCAAATACCAAGAATGTTTAACGGGAATTGGGGATACTTGATTTGAAATTTCGCTAGGTGTAGCTGCCTATTGCCCCGTCTCTCTCACTCTCACTCCCTCCATCCCTCTCTCTCTCTCTCTCTCTCTCTCTCTCTCTGTCTGCTGTTCACCCTTGCTTGTTTGGTTCTCTTGCTTTTTTTGGAGCAACATTGTTGTTGTTGTCATCGTTACCATCATCATCATCATCATCATCATCATCATCATTATCATCCTCATCAGCATCATCATCATTATCAGCATCATTAGCATGGCAAGGATGTTGTCTGATGTGGTTTTGGTCGTTGTCGTTGTTGCCTCCATTTTCGCCAAAAATTTGTGTTACTTTGAGGTGTTTTTGCCCAGTTCTTGCTGCTTATGTTGCTGCTGATGTTGCTGCGGCTGTTGCTGCTGCTGTTGCTGCGGCTGTTGCTGCTGCTGTTGCTGCTGCTGTTGGTATTGCGTTGTTTGCCACTTTTTTATTGCCCAGCTATTGCGGTCAGCCAATTTGAATGCACATGCATCGATGGGGCTGTGGTAAGTGAGGTGATATTGCATGCACCAATAGGCCAATCAGCAACAGTTGCCGCTGCTGTTGATGCTGCTGTTGCATCCACAAGCTGTTGCCTTATGCAAATCTGGCTGTCTCCTTGGGCTAAGCAATTTATGCGTGTGTCTCTAATTTTAAAGCAATTACGGCCAGCATCTCATCATTGCCCAGCTACCCGAAAAGCCGAAATTCGATTGGGCCAGCCACAAATTTGAGCCAGTGCCATTGGCCAAATATTCAACACTCAAACTTGATACATCAAAAACTGATAAGTTGCGGGACATTTGCAGTTTTACAGCCTGCTATTCACTTTACTTATTGGCTGGTTGACAACATTCTGTAAATTCCACATTCGTACAGTAAAAATTAAACAAATAAAAAAAATAAATAAATATAGAATATAAATAAAATAAATAATAAATAAATGAATATAAATAAAGCAAATAAAAATAAAATAAATCCAACATTCATAAAGTAAAAATTAAACAAATAAAAATAAAAATAATAAATAAATATAGAATATAATAAAATAAATAATAGATAAATGACAATAAATAAATAAATAATAAATAAAACAAATAAAAAAAAAAATAAATAAATATAGAATATAAATAAAATAAATAATAAATAAATAAATATGAAAAAATAAATAATAAATAAAACAAATAAAAATAAAATAAATCCAACATTCGTAAAGTAAAAATTAAACAAATAAAAATAAAAATAAAAAATAAATATAGAATATAAATAAAATAAATAATAAATAAATAAATATATAAAAATAAATTCAACATTCGTTGCTCAAAAATGAACACCCTATATATATATGCATTCGTTGTGCAAAAATGAACACCCTATATATATATATGCCTGCCTCTGATGTTGGATTCGCAACTGTTGTTTTTGGCTGGCGTCGCGAAGGTCGCCGCGATCCGCTCGCTGTTAGGCGCCGATGCTGACGCCTTCGCGACAGTTACCGTTGCCCAGCCGCAGTTAGGCGCCGAAGCAGTCGCCTTACCAGCAGCTGCATAATATTTCTAGGTATTTAGGCGCCAAGCAGTCGCCTTACCAGCTGCATAATATTATATGTATATGTATTTAGTTTTAAGCATTTTTGTATAAAGAGCCTGCTCGTCAAGAGCGGGCAGTTCGATTGTAAACGTCATTGAATCATTCATTAAACCATTCGTGAAGTATAAGTAAAAAAAATACAAATAAAAATAACAAATAAATATAAAATATAAGTAAAATAAAATTAATAATAAATAAAACAAATAAAATAAAATAAATTCAACATTCGTAAAGTATAAATAAAATTAATTAAAATAATAAATAAATATAAAATATAAATAAAATAAATAAATAAATATAAAATATAAATAAAATAAATAAATAAATATAAAATATAAATAAAATAAATAAAATAAATAAAATAAATAAAATAAATAAAATAAATAAAATAAATAAAATAAATAAAATAAATAAAATAAATAAAATAAATAAAATAAATAAAATAAATAAAATAAATAAAATAAATAAAATAAATAAAATAAATAAAATAAATAAAATAAATAAAATAAATAAATAAATATAAAATATAAATAAAATAAATAAATAAATATAAAATATAAATAAAATAAATAAATAAATATAAATATATTAATAATGAATAAAACAAACAAAATATAAAATAAATTCAACATTCGAAGAGTATAAATAAAATAAATAACTCATTGCAAGGCAAGTGTTGGGCACAGTGGACTCCGGCTAAGAGGATCACAAGCTACAATTAATTCGCAAATCTCAAGATATCCTGTTTTGATCTGGCTTTAATTTTAAATTGCTTATTTATTCTATTTTATTTGAGTCATAATTTTAAGAGAATATCTGAAATATCTGGCTGTCAAAAGTTATATGGGTTCTGGCTGAATATTCCAAACCTTAAAGTGATCAAATATATATAAATTTTGCATACACCTGTTAAGTCTCAGTGTAATAACAAATACATAAAAAAAAAGAAAAAAAATATGCCACGCTCAATTAGACGCCGCGTATGTGGAAAGGAGAAGTTGAACAATTTGTTGAGTTTCGATTCGAGTATTGTTTGTCTGTGCAATGGATAAGTAGTGAGTATTTTGCAATCAATATCCTTGAAACTGAGCTGCCCTTGGCAAGGCACGCAGCAAGCACCGACTTCAGACGAGGCTGATGGCTGATAGCTGATAATACCGATAGCAGCAGGAGCAAAGGAATGTGGAGCTTGGGGAGCGTGTGGGGCAAGGCAAGCGATTACCATTTCGAGCCATTAGTTCGCCCGGGCAGGTTCAATGATTTTCCGTTGGCAAGTGACTTCCCGTGCAAGGACCGCATAAGGATCTTTGCTCACCACTTAATGTCCTGCCTTTCACATGCGTATTTTTCCACAGCACAAAAAAAAATAACGAAGACTTTTTGCCTGAAACCCAAAGCAGAAACGAAAAACAACCGACGATAAATATGAAACAAAAGAAGCGCAAAATGTAAATAGACTGAAGCCATGTGGGCGACGCTCTGTATACCCTGTGTACAACGATCATGGGTATACTAAACTGGCTACATTTTTTTTTTTGACTTTGTTATTTTTCTAAATTGCATTTTTGTCGCACTTAAGTCCTTTTGACTGTAAAGTTTTTACAGGGTGTGCTATAGTCTATCCTTTGTCTAAAGGGTATCACGTAGTCAATCATTTAGCTTAATTAACATGCCAAATGCTTGCTTGATTAACATATACTATATATTTTTCACAGGGTATGTCGTAGTCTATGATTTATTTTCAGATATTTGCTGATTGCTTTGATGCTGCTGCCGGCAACACATTGCCGTTAATTTGGGGGCGCTACTTGGGCCGCTTGCTGGTGTAGCTTTTAACTGCTTAAATTGATACAATTAAGTGCCTTTTGGGCTTGTTTATTTGCATTCGCATTCGCATTCGCATTTGCTTTTGTATTTTCTTTGCCTCTTTTTCCTCTTTTTCCAATTTGTTTTGTTCTCATTTCTGTTCGTCCTTATTCATGTGCCAGGGGATAACAATATGTGAAGTGTTTACCCACTTAGGCCTGCTTCTTATACCCTGCTGGGTAAATTGGGTATAATCCAGTTCTGCAAATGCAAATGGATTGCATCTCCCTTCCCATAAAGTATATATATATATATATACATATATATATTATTGATCCGCCATGTTCGCCTGTGCGTCTGTATATCACACACAGATCAAGTTTCTTTTATTTTATGGATAACTTGTTTCGTTTCCCCCAATATTGATCAAATCGGTTAAAGATATCACTAAATTTTGAAGAAAAAACCTCTCTAATCGTTTATATATATTTTTATATAAACCATTTGAAGCAGTTCGAAGTATCTCCTAGTCGAGCTCTCGCGACTAGAGTCTTTCTACTTGTATTTCTTTGCCCTTTTTTTCTGTTCTTTCTTTGCCTTTACATGTTCAAACTGGGCGAAATGGAATCGATGCGATTCAAGGGTACCCGGCACCTGCCAGCGATTACCGATTTTATCAATCAGGAACTGAATAAGCCCGCTTCCGAGGATCTGAGCGGTCAACAGTTGAATGATGAACGGAATCCAAGTTTGGGCAAGGTCGTTGAGCACACCGAGGATACGTTCATCTTGTGAGATTCTTGGCATCCTGAGGTAGTCACTGTCAGGTAGTGTTAACTCCTCCATATAATTCCCGATCTAAATTTAATAAATCATCATTGAATCGGTAGTGTTTGGCGCTCGCGCTGGTTAAGGAGCCGGCGGACCAGCAGAGCTGCACAGCTGCTGCGAGTGGAGCAGGCGTGCACCTGCCAGCATTTTATGGAGATGTGCCACAATGAGGAGTTCCTTCAACTAAACGCCAATCAGCTTGGCCAGCTGCTGTCCAGCGATGAGCTCAATGTGCCAACCGAGCAGAGGATGTCTTCCACACGATGATGTCGTGGATGCGCCAGGATATGCCCACTCGTGAGCAGCACATTGCCGAGCTGCTCGCCACGGTGCGTCTACCCCGTGTTGCAGCCAACATTTATAGTGGATCACGCGGAGAACGTGTGCAGCGGCAACAAAGACTGCCGGCAACTGCTGAGTCCTTGGAGTCCTTGGTATGTAGTATCTCGAAGGATAGGAGAACCTTGCCCTAAACACGATGGCCTGCGTGCCACACACAATCCAATGTCAACGCCCCATCATAGCCCAGCCCAGAAGAGCATAATTGGGACAAAGACTGAAGCAGAGAGAAACAGAGAGAGCGAGAGAGAGAGACAGAGAGAGAGAGAGAGAGAGAGAGAGAGGGCTTTGTTACTGTGGTCATTTGGTGTAGATCGCGTGGCGCAGGACTTTGTAGCATTATTTAATGGCCTTGCACTGAACACTCGGCTTGGTTTCGGCCAACCTAAGGGAGATCAGATTCTTGGATGGGGCAATATACGTAATCAATATGTTCAAATTATTGCCATTAAATTAAAATTATTAAATTCGTTACATTTGTCTTCTGATTAACTGTCTTTTGGCTTTTTTAGGCCTTTTCTTAATGGCATTCTCATCAGGTCACTGCTGTTTTAGCCTTATTCACTTCGCACATTTGTAATTGTCTAATCAAATGCAGGACATATTTTTCTGAGCCATTAACACACACTCTCTCCTTCTCTCCGTTTCCTTTAATTATATTTTACTTATTGTTTAACAAGCTTTCTCTCTTTTGTAGCTTCTCTTAAGCGCGCTTTCATCTTGCTGCTAATCTTTCACCATTTTTCACTATGCACATAATATAATATAGGTATATGGTAATTTCCGCACACTCTCTCTATCTCTCTCTCTCTGTCTCTCTCTCTCTCTCTCTATGTGTCTTACCCCTCTCCCTCCTGTAAGCGCATTCTCATCTTCCAGCATTCTTCACTCCGCACATTCATTTCAATTTTAATTTACAATTATTGGTCGGTTGTTTGTTGATTTGCTTGTGTTTTTTTCCGTCGGATTTTGGGTTTGAGTTGGGTTTTTTTGCTTGGGGTTTGGGCTTGAGTTTGGGTTTGAGTTTGGGCTTGAGTTTGGGTTTGGGTCTTGGTTGAGGTTCGCTTAATAGCGGACCACGTAATGTCCAGCTGAAAGAGGCCGAAGAAGAAAAAAGCAACGAAGAAAATGTTGGGCTCAAAGGGTTCGTGACCCAACTGGGCGAAAATTTCGTGTCAGCTGGCAATAAAGAGGGGGAGGCACAGGTCCCATCAAGTACATGACCTATCAAAGAAACAAAAAAAAAAAGAGACGAGAAACAAAACCAACAACAACATTCTCAAACTGGATGCTGCAGCAAGGAAGGGCATCGGGCATTGGGCAGTGACTCGTTGTCGTGTTTTTTAACAAACATATCATTGATATTTGTGCTGGGCATTTGCGATGTTTTTTTTGCTTTTTGTTTTTTTGTTCTTGTTGTTGCTTGTAAATGAAACTTTTGGTCAGTTGTTGTTGTTGTTGTTGGGCTTGTCGAAACGACATTGAAACTTACGAGCGAGGCCTTCAATATCAGGCTTTGAAGCAGCGACAGCAAATCGGTTTTTTTTTAGGGGTTGCTTTTTAGTGTTTTGGGTATTGGTTTAAATGTGGACACGTTCAATGGGCTTTCAATTGTTAAAGCGTCTCCTCGCTAAAGGTAAACAAATTAAGTAATTTATGGCAATAAGCGCACTCACAGCAAATTACCAATTTTGCCAGATGGCAGTGTGGCAGTGTGAGGCCTTTAAAGATTTATTTCATCTTATTTGCTTTTAATTACATTTGACATGACAATGATTAAGGTCAGAGTGTTATACCTTTGGGCTCATCAATACAGTTGCAAATATTAGACATCTTGTAAATAATAGAACGAAAACATTATTTAATTATTATTTTTGCTCTTTACTTTGCCTCTTTTATAATGCACACTCTTAAAGCTAAAGTCAAAATAGTCTAGAATTTATTTAAGCATTATCAACAATGAAGATGTTTGACATTAATTAAATGAGGAACTGATTTATTTAAGTAATTATATTAAGCAGAAAGAGAGAGAGAGAGAGAGAGAGCGAAGCCTGACAAGGATACTCTCATGCTATGATTGCTTTCCTTGATAAGTGATGAAAATGAATTGTAAAAAAGATAAAATGTTAATGAAAAATCGCATTTAATTTGTTGTTTATTAGTTGTCTGTGATCATATTTATATAATCTGACAGTTGTGCAATCAGCAAACCAGACTAAAACTACCAATCTATATATATATATATATATATGTATTGCATGACATTGCTAAAAAACCTGCTGAGAGCGCAGTTGAAAAGTTCTATGAAAATATTATGGGCCAAATACCACTTTATCCGGTGGCAAATTGAGACGCCTAACAATAATACTTGCTAAATTCAGCTGCCTTCCATGAATTTAAAGAATTCCAATTGAAATTATGACTAAAGTTGAAAAATATTGCATTTCTACATATTATTCTTAGTTTTTTCTATATTTGTTTTTGAATGCAAGTTGTTTGTGTTTGTAACCAGAATTGGCATACAATTATGGCCCAATTAATTTCAACACAGCTGCTCTTATGCCTTAATCAACTGCTGGCTATCAAGATTTGATTAGCTCAAAATTTCTATGGTCAGTTTTTAATTTTTGTGAGGTTAGATGTTCCGATTTGAAGCATTTTGGGTAATTTCTGGTAATAATCTGTGTTTTGTGGCACGCGTCTTACGCATATATTTGTTAACAATCGCAGTGCCCAAAATACACACACACACACACACACACGCACACACACACACACACATGCAAGTGGAAATCGCTTGCTGCTTTTTTGGGTGGCTGGGCGGCTGAGAGGCATTTGCCCAGTTTACCACATTATTACCAGGGTGCTTGGGCATGACCCGAGGTCTGGCGCCTCCATTGAGGGGCTTATTACTTTGTTGGGCCCCGCTGGTGGTGGATGCGGGATACTGCGTTGCTGGCGGGTGGCTGCTTTCGGCATTGGGTCGACTCTTGGGTCGACTCTTGTGCCGACTTTGTGGGTCGACTGCTGGCTGCCTCAAAGAGTTTTGTTCATTTCAGTTTCTACTCTACCCTCGGTAAAATTGCAAATGCCCAA
This sequence comes from Drosophila kokeensis, assembly GCA_035042145.1. Classification (NCBI taxonomy): domain Eukaryota; kingdom Metazoa; phylum Arthropoda; class Insecta; order Diptera; family Drosophilidae; genus Drosophila; species Drosophila kokeensis. The sequence continues at coordinate 531,588 of JAWNLT010000657.1, read as the reverse complement.
AAAGGGCATATCCGAAGTAGATGAGCTTAAGCTCGGTTATCAAATCGAAAAGGGAAAAGTCACATTTGGTAGCTAGAGAGTATCTGTGAGTCGGTCAAAGACACGAGAGTTACTTATATTTACTTGTTTTCTTGGGACTACGCATGTGGCCGCTGCTTATTAAGCTGCCCTTTTCAGTTTGCGCCGCGCCTAGTGTGTGTGTATGTGTGCGTGTCTGTGTGTGTGTGCGCGCGTGTGTGTGTGCGTGTGTGCGTATGGGTCACAATTTAAAAGTCTGTTTGCCATAAAAACAAATTTAATTTACGTAATTTTCAGTAAATGTCTAAATCAGTTTCATTTTCACTTGCATGTTTTCAAATGCGCCGAATGAGAGTGTGTGTGAGAGGGAGATAGAGATAGAGAGAGAGAGGAGGGGAGGGGTAGAGGCAGACAGAGGGCAGAGGGAATTGGTTGTGCGTGTGTCGCTTTTGTGTGTGTGTGTGCTTTGTGCTTTCTAAATAAATGCAAATTTCTGATTAATTTTTAATAATGCTCATCAAATTTGAACACAGCTTTTGCCGCTGCTTGTTTTTCATGTGTGTGTTTGTCAATTAGTCAGCTAAATACACACACACACTTACACACACACACACAGACACAGCATACAACTGCTTACCTTTACCCTTTCCCTTGAAATTTTCCTTTTCAATTTTGAGGCAATTTCTTACAGCTCTTTGGCACTTTGGCAGCTATTTCAGTTAAGTGCTCTAATATCTGACTAATTGAGTCGCCTTTCGTTTAGTCATCTTCACAAATGAGTTTTATAAGTTTATGTGGCAAAATCAGAAACAAAGTGAATTAAATCAGAGTGAAACTGCTGCCATTTAAATAAATAAAAAGTGTTCCTACATATGTGTCATATCATATAATAAGTGTCGTTCATGTTGAGGATTTTGGATGCATTAGAAAATATATACATATATATATATATCGAAAACAGCTGGATTATGTACATGTATGTACATGTATATCTATTAAATTTGGTCATCTGACCGATATGATCCGAAATAATTCAGCTGTTTTCGATATGTACTGTCTGCAGCAAAGAGTCGGATATACAATGCCAAGTTTCAGCTCTGACTCTGAGTAACTAGCCAGACGGACGGATAGATGCACCAATGGCTATCTCGGCTCTTGACGTGATGCTGAACAAGAATATGTATACTTAATGGGTTGGCAAATGTATCTGCTTCACTGCGTTACTTAACTTCACTGCAAGATTAGAGAACCCTTTGCGTGGCCATCACAAGATTGCATTGATATATCCATAAATATATGTATATAGTATATATGTATGTATATTATCATATCCATAGATATATTGCTGCAGATGTGTACTTTAATAGGTTACACATTTTCTGCTCCGCTGGGCAATCAGGGCTCTTCTCTGTTTTTTTTTTCTTTCTTTTTTTCTTTTTTTGTTTTTTTCTTTTTTTCTTTTTTTGTTTTTTTCTTTTTGTGCTCTGTCTTAACTCATTAGCTGCCAGTTTCCTCTTGGCATTACTCATACACAGCATGCGCCGCACACGAGGCGTTAAGCTTTTTTTGTTCTTATCAGTTGCTTAAATGCCCTCTCTCTCTCTCTCTCTCTTTCTCTGTCTGCATTGCGTTAGAGTTGTTGCTCATAAGCCTGGTGTGCCCAGCGGAGCAAACATCAATTATGCAAAACAACATTTGTGTTGTTGCTGCTGCTGCTGCTGCTATTGATGCCATCGACACAGCTTTCACCACAACTACATATATACATATATATCAGAAGTCTACCCTCTTATCCGCATCCGCTCCCCCTCATCAGTCAGCTCCCATCCATCGTTTTTTTTGCCACTTCCCATCAGTGAGCAAAACATTCTTGTGCGTGGCTCATTTGGCACTCCTAATTTGGGGCTTAAGTCTCAGATTTAGCTGCTGATGTAGTTATTGTTGCCACAGCGCTAATTTTCATGCATATTGTTCTCCTGTCCGTGCATCGTTCATTGCTGCAACCCTCGAGCTGCAGTTCTCTGCTGCTTCTGCTTCTGGCAGTGCTTACAAAATGCGCGCAACTTCAATTTAATAAAAATAATAATAGTAAAAAAAAGAGAGAAACTGCACTCTCTTATATGCACTCGACAAAAAACAAAAAAAAAAAAACAAAAAAAAAAAACAAAAAAAAAATAAAGCTGAGCCGTCGACGACAGCAGCGCAACAACAAGACATCAGCATCAGCAACGACGAAAATAGCTGGAAACAAAAACAAAATAAATAACAAAACAAATAAAACAAACAAAAACGCTACAAAATAGTGTTGCCGCTCACCATTTTGCACCGTAGTTTTTGCAACAGCAGCAGCAGCAGCAACAACTCAATCATAAAATTCGCATAAAAAATGTGCGCTTCAAGTGTGTCCGACTGCGACATACCCTATGATCAATAGAAGTTCTGAAGAAATTCGAAGAAACATTGCTTTGCAAATGAAAATTCTTTTTGAACAAACCGAAACCGAAACTGAGTTTTAAGAAAACTTTCAAAAAAAGAAGAAAAGTAAATAAATAAATATACTGAAAATGTAATTATCGCCAAAGCAGCCACATTTAATATACCCTTTGGTTGGCCTTCGCTGCAGGGCATTGCAAAACCATTTGCAGACGCCACCATAAACTTTCGAAAAGCGACGACGCCGGTCTTCGTCAACAACAATTGCTCATATCAGACGGCAATGCAACCGCTACGTCAACAACAGCAACAGCAGCCGCCATACCCGCCATCTCATAGGTGTGGCAACATGGCTTGCGGTACATCAACTAATAGTTAATTATTATTATTATAATTAGAAGCATGTTAATTGCAATACTAATTACACCTGTTGAACACAACACTCTGCGTCTGCCTCTGCATCTGCCTCTCATCATAACCAAGACATGGACTGCGTTCTCCCAGAAATGTGATCCAGATGAGTTTTCGATAGTTTTCGATGTCATCGACAGCATTGCTTAAAAACAATGTGTAGGAGTTGGTTGAGTTCTGCCTGGATATGGCCAACGATATGCAGATGGATGACTCGATTCATTTTCAGGTGCTCACATTTATTGGTGGTGTGGCACGCGTCAGGAAGAAGATGATTGTCAAACAGAAGCTGCTTGAGCCCATGCTGGCCATTATGATGTGCGTCGAAACTGATTTGCAAGATGATGAATATTTTTCGGAGAGCAATCATCCCGTGACAGCGGCAACTCAAACACTTGATGTGCTGGCCAAGAAGCTCATACCGCCAATGGTGCAGTTGCTCGATCCAGCTTTGAATTACTAACGAGTGAACAACAAAGGGCCAAGGTGACTTCCTTGCGGTACACCGGAAGTAACCCGAACAGACTTTAAGACAGAACCCCTCTAAGTAATCTGTGTGTGTCCTACGCGCTAAGTAGTTTCAGATCCAACAATTTAAGTTATTTGGAAATCCCAGAAGATTAAGTTTGTGAATTAGCAACGAATGATGAACGGAATCAAAAGCCTTACTAAAGTCACAGATCATGCGTGAAGATGAGGAGCAAAGTGTCGTCATTCATTTGCTGGACATTCAAGACGAACAATTCAATGCAGTGGGGCGTCCAATGTGTAACCTATTAAAGGACACATCTGCAGCAATATATATATGATAGTATAGTATGATAATTTAGGTGGTTAATATATGTACCTACCACAGGTCTTTGGAATTTCTGAAAAATAATCAATGATTAGCTTATGGCAGGCAATTACTTTTTTTCTTTGACACTGTGCGACTTGAGGTGTGAGCCACTGTATATACCACATATAAAATACGAGTCTCAATATTTCAAATGTGTATTCCTATTATGACTGAATAAGCAGGGCAAGATCGTTAAAAAGAACATTGTATCAGGAAATACATACTTTGGCAGAAAGTAGCAGAAACTGACCACTTGAAAAATTAAGTCATTGCTTTTGACTGAGATCTTTCCTGTTGCAACTTTGCTACGCGCTGCTCCCATTTAAGTCGAGCAGCATTGAAAATAATCTTTGCTGGCGACTTGCAAATTAGTTTCGACTTTTGAGAGTTTTTCTTTGCTTCTTTAAGTGCTGCTCGCTTGAACTGCAAATAGTACGAACTTTTCTGACCAATTTAGTTTAGGCAAAAGAAGTTGTTCAAGTGAGAAGTTAAATTCTTCTCGCTTTCTGCTCAGTTTCACTGCAATTGAGATCGCTTGATGAAAATACGCCTGCGCATCTAGCTAAGCATTTTCAGCTGCATATGTGTAGGTCGCGTGTGTGTGTGTGTGGCTTTAAAAGAAAATGCGATGCTTTATGACGTCACAGCGGAAGTTGCCATTGGCAGCGAGTGGTAAATTGAATTCGCAGCATGCTGCATGCAACGACTGTGTTGCATGATTGCTGCCCTAGTGACCCAGTTGCTGCTGTGATGACTGCTGTGACTACGAGTGCAACTGCAACGGGCAACTGCAACCTGCCACTGTTTGTGGCAACGTTGCCGCAAGACAATTGCAACAATGACAAGAGAAGCCGCCGTCGCCACATTTACCATCTAAATGCAAAACAGCTTTGCCAAGCAGCGGCGATTGGTGGCGACGACGGGGTCGGGGAGGGGTGAAGACCAAAGTCAAAGGACTGCCAGCTGCGACGAGAGAAGCAGAGCGACCCAGAGGGGGACAGAGCGATTGAGACAGAGAAATAGAGAGAGAGTGAGAGAGAGTGGAAGAGTTTTGGCTTGTCGAAGCCTGCGCAGTTTTGAGAAATTTCGCTCAATTTCGTGGTGAATTTGAAGTGCTGCTGCCACAAAGAGAAACCTAAGACTCTTGAAAGCAATTAAGAGAGTGCGTGACGGACTGACAGAGAGAGAGACAGAGAGAGAGAGAGAGGGAGAGAGGCAGCAGCGGGGGAATGCTGGCATTGTTATATGCCCTCTTCGCGTAGGCAGATTTCCGCTTTATTTGCTAATTAAACAAACACTTTTTCCCTTCCCCCCCCGATATTAAATTCGACAACTTGAAGGGGGGTGGCAAGTGGCAAGAGGACTAACAAGTTTGTGGACTTATGCGTGAAGGGGTGCGGGGCTTGTTTAGGATTGCCTTAAAATCTGTCGAATTCTTTTTGTAATTGCCTAACGCTTAATTGCCAGACGAATTGAGCCATAACTGGTGTATATAGAATGTTGAGTGTTTTCAACCAGACACAGACACATACATACAGAGACAGACAGACAGAGAGAGAGAGAGAGAGTGAGAGAGAGAATAACGCTTTAAATTCAAAAGTTGAGCAGCGTGGCACAAATCTCGAAACTTCAACATAATTTTGCTTTTGAAAGTTTACTTTTTTTTTTGTCTTGGTAATGTATCTGCGTTGCATTAATTTTTATGTTGAGGGATTTCATAGACATTGATTATGTTAAAGAGTAAAACTTTAATCTTGTTGCTTGTTGCCCTGCTGGAGTTGCGTTTTTGGTATGTTGCACAATTAAGAAGTTAACTTTGCTTTGCACTCGTCTGTGGAAATTCTTTGCTATTGTTTCACTTCAAACTTATGCATGCCATCAAATCTGTACTGAGCAAACTTTATTTTGTTGTTGGCATTTTCAATTTGGTTTCGGTTTTCCATGTGGCAAGGCTAAACTTTTAATGAATCGAATTGACTGAGTTAGTGTGTTTTCAACATTCTGATTAATCAGCGTGTGCTGTTCGTTATCGTTGAAAGCCTGCAATTCCCAAATCAATTTGAACCTCTACACATAAATCGGAAACAATGCAGTTTGACATACATATTTGAACTTTGAACTTACCGAAATTAATTAAATGTGAGACAATCGAGAACAATTTGTTCAACATTGTTGCTGCTGGTACAAGTACATATGTTCCCAATCAATATTTTATTTCTTTATTCAAACTTAAACTACACATTTCTGAAGGAAATAATTCAGTTGAATGTAGATAGATTGGAGTTAGGTAATGGATGTATTATTATTAATCAAATCAATAATTGAAATTCGATAAAAGCAAATAAGGTTGGCAAATTGTGGCTGACGTCCTCTCAAAATTGGCCTAATATTGGCCCAGCTGCCCCAGACCCCACAGATTTTGAGCTAGAATCAAGTTGATTTCCTGATATTAAACGAGTAGTAGAGCATTTTGTAGTCGGTTCTTTCCAGCTGCCACATAATTGTTAAATTTGTTAAATGGCGTTCAGTTGCGACATGTGTTTGTCATGCAACTTGTTATGAATGTTTGTTGTAGCTGTTGTTGTTGTTGTTGTTGTTGCTATCGGCAAACTGTTTGTTTATTTAAAGCGATGGAAAATTAATTAATTTACTTGCCTACGTAATCGAAACTAACACCAAATAAATAACTGCGCCATTAATGTTGTTGTTGCTGTCAGCTATACCAACACACACACACATACACACACACACACACACACACACACACAGCTATACTATCTGGCTGTGTGCTGGCAATGACAATGAGAACGAGGCGTTCAACTTGAAGTTGTGTGCAGCAACAAACAACAAAGAACTAGTCAAAATGGCGAGTGGGGGGCAAGTTGGTGGCTGGGTGGCGTGTCTTTAAATAATAATAAAGCGAAGCAGCTGCAGCAGCTGCAGCAGCAGCAAGAACAACAATTGAAACTGCAACTGCTACTGCAACTGCAGCAGCTGTCGCATTAGCTGAACATGAAGCTGAAGCTGGAAAAATGATGCATCAACTGAAAAGTTGCCAGCAATTGTTGCAACTAAAGTAGTTTATATGTGTCGCTGTGTGTGTTCGTTGCTGCTGCTGCTGCTATTGTTGCATGCAGCAGGTATTGCCGCTTAGCTGCTACGCTTGCTTTCTTGCCTGCCTGCCTGCCTTCCTGCCTGCCTGCCTACAAGTGACATGCATCAAATTGGAAGAAAACAAAGTCTCAACTATATATATATATATAGAGATTATCTAGTTGAATGCTGACCGACTGGCAGATACCAAGGAGTGATGTCATAGCAATCCATTTACTTTCCAATTCAATTGTAATTTCACATATCCTTTTTCACTTTTCATTTATCCTAATATTATTTAAACATATATTTTGTTTGTTACAAACTTTGGAGTAATTGCAATTTAACAACAACAACAATAATGCAACTACAAATGTTCCTTTTGAAATGACGAAGAAATTGATACTGTTCAATCTGAAGGAAAGATTAGTTTAGCTTAGTTTGTCAGTTAGAGTTATAACGTATATATTTATGGATCTTAGTGTTCAAAGGATTTGCCATAAATGAAGTGTAGCAAGCAATCGATATTTATCAATTTGCAAATGAAATGGAAAACAAGAAATAATGAATTGAAAACAAATTCCATTTTTTAGCAAAATAGACTTTTTGAGCCCAGTTAGTTTGAGCCATGTTACTCTTATTATGCTAAAGCATTTTATGCTCGGGTTTTGACCAAGGCACATAAATGAAATTTGTTAGACGATTGCTGACATTCTCTCTCTGTGTGTGTGTGTGTGTGTGGGTCCTCCTGCTTCACTGCCTCTGTTATTTTATTTGTGTGTGTGCAATCATAAATTTTGCATCATGAAATTTAAATTAAGAAAACAAGCGTAAAAAAAAGAAAAGAAAATTGGTGAGCGAAAACTTTTGAACTCAGTTGGCCAGCAGCCAACAATTGACAACGAATTTTACTTCTGCCACCAAAATAATAACAACGACAGCAACAACTTGCTGCTGCTGCTGCTGCTGCATTTGCATATTTCAAGTAGTAAATTAGATTTTTGCTTTCATCTTTGAAAGTTGCGCACCAAAGTTGGCAACGTTTTCTTTTCGCAGAGTTATGCGTTTAGCGAGAGAGAGAGAGAGAGAGAGAGAGGGAGTGGCAGAGGGAGAGGAAGAGGGAGAGGGAGAAGGATAGTAAGGGAGGGGGAGAGGGGGAAGCCCAATTATTACACCCAACAATTTGATTAATTTATAGTAAAACTACTTCACCAACAATTTCCATGTGAAAACACTTTGAGTGGAGTTAAAAATAATTTGCCGTAGTTTGAAGTTGTGCAAAATGTTGTAAAAGGAAGCATATCCAACGTAAAAGTGTATATATATATATATATATTCGTGATCAGCGTCAGTAGCCGAGTCGATTTAGCCTTCTATATGAGTGACTTCAAACTTGGAAAACGCTGTGATGTTTTATAATATCAGTGTCGCTATTTGCGTTTTATACAAATTTTGAATTTATCTTCTGATTCAGGTTCCGATTTCGAATTTCAATCGGTAAACATACGGAATGTGTACTGTGTACTATGGGTCCTTATAATTACAGTTCCAGTAACTGATTCTTCAACATATGTTTTATTTGCGCATCCGGTTTTGATCCTGGATTTTAATCAATAAAGTTGACATTGCGCTTCCGGTTTTGTCACCTTGATTTTAATGCTCTGCTTTTTTCGATTTGAAAGTTTGCTAAGAAGATGATTTACCACTGAATATTGAATTGAATAAATGCAGCAATACGTACTTGAAAACATAAGTGCTGATTGTGTGCTCTTTGATGTCACTGGGACATGTAACCGTATACATGTACATGTATACATCTTCAATCTAATATACGTAAATATATACATATATGTATATATATAGATATCTTCAATTGCTTGAGAATAACAAGCAAAAAACACAAAAAAAGTGACTGCGACAGAAGATTACGTATACGCAGAGCTGCCCACGACAAGGGCAACCAAACAGGCAGCCAAACAATCAAACAACCAACAAGGCAGGCAGCCAAGAACAAAACAGTGTCAACAACACAGCTACTACAACAACAACAACTACAACTACAACAACAACGGCAGAAAAAACAGCCACAACAACGACAACAACAATCGCTGTCAAATGTTGCAGCAACTTTGTTGCTGACGTGTGTTCTATTGGCAACAGCAGCAGCAGCAGCACCAGCAGCAGCAGCAGTAGTAGTAACAACAACAACAGCAGCAGCAAAACAATAGATAATGATGACACGTCAGCTTTTGTCATGTGACAATAAGCACAGCAATAGCAACAGCAACAACAACAACAACACAACAACAACACAACAACAACGCGAAGCTACTCAATGTCAGTTGACAGCAGCAAAGGCCCGCAAAGTAACAACTTGAATGGAGCCGATGAATCTGCTACCTCTCATTCACACGCTTTCCTTCTACGTGCGTACGTGCGTAGTTGTGTATGAGTGTGTGTATGAGTGTGTGTATGAGTGTGTGTATGTGTCTAACATGCTGTGACAACAACAGCAATAGCTAAGAAAACAAAAACAACAAAAAGTAAGAATGCTTTAGTTGAAAGTGCTCGACTAGAAGATACCCCCAACTCAAGTTTTTCATTCCTTTATCTTAATCCGATCGTGATGGAAGTTTCATAGTTCATCAATACTATATCCAGTTAAATATTCATCCCTAATAAAAAAGTAATATGTTTAAAATTGTGTTTTTAATTACTATCGTTGAACGATTTGTTTCGGTTTTGATCGTTAAATAACTTCAGAAATTTAGCTTAGCTTCGTAAGTGTTGAACCCTCTTGGACCCACATATCTGGCGAATTGTGCTACCCCTAACAATTTTACTCCTAATAAATTATATTCTGAATTTAAAGTCTCTGTTTTAGTTATTATAGAGAGACGGACTTGGCTAAATCAACTGATATATGTATATATATATATATTTGATGGGGTCGAAGATGCTTTCTTCTGCCTGTTACTTACTCTGGCACACATCATACTCTGTCTACGCATTTCACAGCAGTAACAAACGCAGCATCTTTGTTAGCTGACAGCAGCAGCAGCAGCAGCAGCCAGCAGCAAGCAGCCAGCAGCAGGCAGCAATCGGTTGCAGTCAACAACAGCGCTGAGAGTTGAGTCTGCGAGGGGGCATTTGAGGTTGTGGTTGCTTGTGGTAGCTACCACGTAATGGTAGATCTGCCTATTTGTATATCTGTCTATCTGTCTATCTGTCCGTCTGTCTTTCTGTCTCTGTCTATCTGTCTGTCAGTCTGTCATGTAAAGTAGTCGCTTCTGGCAACTGCTGCTGCTGTTGCGGAAGTCAATGTAAAGTAACGGAAAGGAAGCCGCAAATACTCAAAGCTTAAGCACACACACTCACACACACTTATATATATCCACACACATATGTTGGCCAAATTGGCAAGCAGGCGTCAACGATTTCATAAACAAAATAGATTGCCATCAAAAGCAAGCAAATGAAAATTGCTAATTTCAGCTCTGAAATTGCGCTAAATTTAAGTACAAAATCAATTTTAAGCTTAACATCGATTCAGATTTTCGGGGTTCGACAAAAGAACCCATCTACTGGAGCCAACACATAAAACTATGAATTTTGAAAACTTTAAAGTCAATATTTTTGGCAAACGCGACTTTATTTTTCTTAAGTTTCTTATGCCTGTCCTCACCAGGTGTGTGTGTAACGCCCCTATACCCTGTAAAAGTTATCAAAATGCCGAAGTGTTGGACGGATTCATGAGCTGAACTGGTTGACCTTTTGTTTGGCTTGTTTGGATCCCTTTTTTTTTCTTTTTGTTCTCTGCTATTCTCAACACACTCTCTTCACTATCGCATACTACACCATACTCACTATTTAATTCCTTTCTTTTGCTTTCCCTTTTTTTGTTGTTGCCATTTTTAATTTAGTTTGCTGCTTTCTTGGCTTCTACTTTGTTGAGCGATGAGTTCAGTTGACTTGAGTTTCGAGTTGAGTTCGTGAGTTTCCCCTGCCGCCGCTCCACTCCGCTTCCCCCCACCTCATCTCATCTCACCTAACCACACCGAGCCTTGCCTAGTCATTTCCCACTGACAGTCGACTGTCGACAGTTGGCCGTACGTGACCCACTGAGTTCTCAGAGTCTGTTCTCAGAGTCTGCTCAGTTCCTCAGTTTCTCCACTTGCCCGAGTTCTGGGATTCTAAGCAGCTCCTTAGTTACTCTGTCTCAGCTTTCTCTGTCTGATATTTGATGCTTCTATACCCTGTACTCAATTTAAGGTGCTTATATGTCCATCAGTGAGTTAAACCGAAATCACAACTTTAACGATTGAAATTCAGCGCGAAGATTCAACATTTCATATAAAACCACAACAACAAAAATAAAGAAATAAAAGTGTGAAACTAATTCAGAAACGTACCGGAACCAAAACATTATTGGATTCGAATTGAAGCCCTGATCTGAATAAGATAAACAGCCTGCTCTACTTGACAACTCCTTAAACATTGTAATTATGGCTTTTTACCTCTACATGGCAAAAACTTGGATATGCAAAGTTTTCAAGTTGCTACAAGTTTTGTGCTTTTCTTTTTTTGGTTTACTGAACCAAAATGCATAACTGTTCTTTTGATAACAGTGTTTACTGTGCACTGGGTATCTTCTAGTCGGTCATCCTCTCGCCTGGGCCACCCTTGTTTTACCATTTCCATGTGCGTGCATCAATTGTCTCTGGCGTAGCCAAGTTTTGTGCGTGTGCAAAGAAAGCTATGGGAAAGCGCAGCAGTCACACACACACCAACACACACCAACACACACCAACACACACCCACACACACCAGCACACGCAAAGAAACGAACAAAGCCAAGTCAATTTAATTTATTTTGTCACTTTTGTTGTTTGGCAATTTTTATTGTTGCTGTTGCTGTTGTTGTTGTGTGTGTGTGCGTGTGTGTGTGTCATTGACTTATTATACACTTCTGAAGTTGCAATGTCACACCACCCACTCTACCCTAAACCACCCCACCCACCCCTGCACTCACCCCCAGGTTGTTGTCCTTTGTATTCCATTTGCTGACGCATTTAAATTTCTATTTGCACTGCTGATTTCGATGCCAAATGCTTCACATGCGGCTCAGCTGTCAACGTAATTGAGTCAACCTCGACACACACATGCACACACACACACACAGACACACACACACACACACACACACACACTGTGAGTAACTGAATGTGCTTCCATTAGTTGCCAATTTGTAGATAACATCAACGTGAACTCAGCTGTTGCTCTGCACCCATTTCAAATGACATCCACGAATAAAATCAAATGAGCTATTTGGTTTTTCCTTTCTTGATTAGTTAGTATAATATACTATTTTAGCAGCTAAGAGGAGGGAGTTCAACTGAAACCGGAAGTCGGAAGTCGCATTTTTACCGATTGAAATTCAAAATCGAAATTGAAACCTAAATTCTTTCTGGCTTAACACTCTGGAAAGTTCTCCAATAGTTATTAGGTGTTGGTCGAAAATACTTCTGCAATTACTCGAAAATTATACAAAAATGAAAACTTTTCTAAGACTGATCAAAAGTAGTTCAGAAATAGTAAAAACAAAACTTGAAAAATGTCTTAAAGTTGATTAAGAAATCACTTCAATGTTTCTCAAAACAAATAGTTTCAAAAATTATTTGGAAGTCAACAAAATTCTTTTACATTCCTTTGAGATATTAATAAGTGTCTAATTATTTATAGCTTAACTTTAGAAAGGTCAAGAACCCATTTTTGGACCAATGAAACAATTGCGGAAATGCTTACCAAAATGATTAAATGCTGATATCAAGCATATGAAATGTATTTAAGCAAGCTTAAGCTTATGAACAAAAGGCAGCTGCTTCAGTTATTGCTGTGGAGGCTGCTATTGCTGGGTCCATCTTCAGCCAGCCCCCGCTCCCCTCCTCCACGCTCCACCAAGCATGTTTCAAAGTTATCGCCTTTAAAGTTTGCTGTTGATAATTCCACGTTCATTATGTCCTTGGCCAACATAAAATGCACTAAAATGAATGAGCGAAATTAAGCGAACCAGGCAAAAAGAGGCAAGTGATGAAGAGGGTGGGTGAATGGGGGGGGGGGTTGGGGTGGGGTGTGGAGAGTCTGGCCAGTTGACACAGCGGTTGGCCACTGTTGCATCCCGAACGCAGCATTAATGCAAACTTTAAGTGTTGCAAATGACGTTGATAATGGGCCAAAACGATGACGAGCAGGAACAGTCAAGTGTGAGAAACGAGGGGGAATGTGGGCGGTAGCGAGTGGGCGCCGGGAGTTGAAGTAGAGAGGAAGATAAAGAGAGAGCGAGAGAGAGCGAGAGAGAGAGAGGGAAGCTGCTAGCTGGCAGCTGGTTAGTCGCTGATGCTGTTGCTCCGAGTCCTTGTTGTCCTTGTGCTCTGCACTCGAAAAAACCAAAACCGTTTGAAATTTCTTAATGTCTTCATTTTACATACAGGTAATGGAATTGAAATTCGATTCGGTTTCATACACTTTCCAAAACAGAAAGTATTTCTGAAATATTTGTGGGGATTGTCGATTTACGGCAAGCGCTTCGAATTTTAGCGATTATCTTGTGAAAACGAAACAAAAAAATGTGATTTTTATTTAGTGAGTTTTGATAGATATGAAGTTAAGTTTTCGCTGAGTGTATGCTTAATATGTAATTTATAATTTTGATTGGACGACGTTGCTGCACTTAAGCGGAGACCAGATAAATGTTCACGCTTATTAATAATATGCGTTCGCTGACTGCAGTTTCAGCAGCAACCGTGCCCCTACCCTTACCCCTCCGCCCACTTTAAAGCCCCTCTAAAGTGCTTGCATTAGTGCGACTGGAGGACGGGGTTTGTGGGGTGTGGCAGCTGTTTGGCCTGTTGTTTGGTGAGAAATTAATGATGGCGTAATTTATGAAAATTATACAATTGCCATTCGGTCATGGAGGAATGCTTGGCCACGCCCACAAACAAATCATGGCCAGGCACAACACAGTAACTAGATGAACGACCCCCCCCCCCCCCCCCACACCACTGTCCCTGTCAGCCATATATAGGCAAATGCCTTTCAACTGCTCTGCTTACTTAGCCAAAAAGTTTATATGAATAAAGTTGGGCACAGCCGTCGACAAAGTAAATGTTGGATGGGGGGGCTAGAAGGGGGCTGAAAGGGTAGACAGATGTTGGGGGGTATGTTGCTTGGGTTTTAAATGCACAGCGTGTAAGACGACGACGGCAGCAACATTTTATTAACAGGCGTCGTCTATGAAAAAGCTTAAAAAACATAAATTAATTTAAATTACATATTTGCACAAAACAATGTGAGCTGCAGGCCAGAAAATTGAGGGAGTGAGTATGGGGATTCGGTGTGGGTGTGGGTGTGGATGTGGCTGGGGATGTGGATGTGGATGTGGGGGAGTGGGTTGGCTGGTAGAGCATGGGGTATAGAGTAGGCTTTCTTGCCGAGCCGAAACATTAGCCCAAACCATTCTGCATAGCAACCTACATGGTCGTTATCGTTGTTAGCTGTTGTTTTTGTTGTTCGCCGAAAAAACCTCAAATTATACAAATTTACGATGTTTCGCTGAACGCTCTCGCCAGCAGCAACAACGAACCGGCACACACACAACAACAACAACAACAACAACAACAACAATAACAATAACTTACAGCAGCAGCGAAGTCAAAAATACAAAGAGAAATGAATTGTTCATGAGCTCGAGTCGAAATTACAATGCGCTGCAGAACTCCGAGCAAAGAGCAAAAACGATAGCGAAATAGAGAGCAAGAGAGCAAAAGAAACAGAAGACAAAAACGTTCAGAAAGAGAGAGCGAGAGAGAGAGCGAGAGAGAGAGGGAGAGAGAGCTGTTAGATGTGGGAGATAGGGCAAGAAATTGGACTGGGAAACAAATGTAATTTGTATGGAAATTGTTTGCCAAAAACTGCCAGTTAAACGTTTCAGAATATCATACAAAGAAACACAAGGAGTCTGGAAGCAAAGAAGAGTCAAAAAAGAGACAAAGCGAATATGTTTAATAGAATTAAAAAAGAGACTGTTTGTGGCAACCGTCGGGGTCACCAGAATGATAACCATTCACGTCGGGGTCACCAAAATGTTTGTGTATGCTTAAAGGGAAGTATTCAGCACATAAACTGACTACTAAAAGGCGTCACAACTAGCACTTGTAACTAGTTGGACTACGGAGAGTGAGATCCTTCGTTGCGCAAAGTAAATGCAATGGTAGAAATGAATGAAGACGTCTGAATATACTGAGGCTCTTAAGGACACTGACTTTATTGAGTAAAAATGCGTGGCTTATATACAGAATTCTTAGACGATAATGTTCAAATTTGAAAATGAGAAATGCTGACAGCTCAAAAATTAGGCACTTGAGGCTGGATTGAATGGGTCAAGCTATTTTTAGAGAGGTTAGAGGAGATGTAGATGGGATGAGACTGCGGTCGCCTTACAAGTGGCTGCATATTATTTTCTATGTAAGCATTTTATATTTATATGAATCTAAACACTTACCTATTTACTGAAATAGAATTTTAATAATAAATCTTTCTGCTTACATAAATTTAATAAGTAGCGAAATTGTCTGATTCCGAATCCAAGGAATTATTTACCTCATTCTCTTCAAACTTTTCTTTTTAGTATAAATCTGGAAGCTAATTACGTTTTGATCGATAACTGTTTTCGTTAAGCGAATATCCATACATACTGAATTTGAAATTGAACAATAATATCCCCAGGTATAAGCTTGCACTACATTTATAATACACCTTGTTGATCATTGCTGATCAACTGTGCAAATTTTATCGGATAAGAAATACCCAAGTTATATGCCACAACGTATTCTCTCATCAGACAGGTAAAACAAAAAAAGGATCTGCCATCCCTTTCGCACTTAGCAAATCAAACCATGCAAAAACCCCATCCTACTCAACTAGTATGTCATCTCTATCGCACTCGCTAAAGCTAATACGTTTAACCATGGCTCAGGGCATCTCCTCGTCGAGCACTCTCGACTTGTTTGCATTTTTTCTTACTGTTTTTAATCAGTGAATTATTGAACAATTGAATGTGAATTATTACAAACGAAAACAATTGTTTTACGTATTATTTTTATTATTTTTATTATATATATATTATATATTTCGATTATACAATAAATTGATGGCGCGTCGTGCAATTTCACGAGTCTTATCGATCTCTGTATTTGACATCAGGAATGACTGTATCCAGGACTTGCTGCTGTTGGACTCGGCTATCACTAGACGTTTGATTTGATCGATGGTTTCTGCTCGCTGACTGACATCTGCATTGCGCTCTTCAATCTTTCGTATTCGCTGCTCCTACTTGACTTCCGCCTTGGCCTTTGCCTTAGCGTTACGCCGTTTCTTTTTATTAGAATTGGCTTCAGCCTCTCCGCTCTTTCTTTTTTTTGCTTGCTTAATGCCCTTCCACAGCTTCCACACAGAGTCCGGCACGGCAATCGGCAGCTTTTCGTGAATAAATGTCAGATTACATGAGTCGCCCATTTGCAGACTAGCACCGGCGGGTTTCTCCACATCATTGGGGTGCAGACGCAATGGGCAGAACACCAGGGGATTTTTGGCACCCTTGTTAATCGAGCACACCACAATGTTAGGCACCTTGAGCAGCACCTTCGCCTTAATGCCTGATTTGCCAATTAGATTTCGAGGCAACTCCTTGCTGCTGCTAATATGCTCAATATCAACCTTCCTGTTGCTTATGTACAATGTATCCATGGCATAATCAATCCACAAGATGACCGCTAGATGTATGCTTCCCACTTCAGGTGCTGTTGCCCCTGTGTCGATCAAGCTGGCATTTAATATCACATCTATTGCATTAGAGCTTTCAAATTCATGCAAATTATATAGCCAAGTGTTGGTCAGCCGATGGATGCTTTTGAAGAATACATATATTTTATCGCCCACTGTGTAATTGGCAATGGGTTCTTCCATTAAATTCAATGATTGTTTAATACCCTCGATTTCATCCAAATAGCTGTAAATATTTTCAATTAGAATAAGTACTTTTAAAAATGGGATTTTTTATCCATTTACATCTCCACTAGCATGCCTGTATATGAAAGCTGGCCACTCCACACATCTGTCAGTTTGGCAGACACGGTGAGGGTTTTGGTCTCCGACTCCTTGCTGAGCACCTTAACGTACAGCACTTGACCGGGATCCAGATCGATGGGCACATCGCAATAGGTTGTTGGGCACAGCATCTTGACGTGCATCGTGACCAGTTTGTTATAGTTGCGCACGGGCACCAGTAGCTTCAGCACCTGCTCGGTGTGATGCTGCACATGGGCTCGCAGTATATCGCCCACCTGGACGGTGTGCCAATCCTTGGTTATACTACAGCCGAAATGGGCCACATCGCGCAGACTGAAAATGTTCTGCTGAATGCAGGCAGCGTCGATGCGTATGCCGACGGAATAAGTGCGTTTGTGTGCGCTTCGTAGAGCCATGTAATCCGAGAACAGATGCACTGGAATTAGACCGAACAAATCTTCAGTCTGCTGCTCCTCATTATTTGTTATCGAATCGGCCTGTTCATCGCTAGCGATGTTGATTTTAATTTGCAAACCCTCTTTCAAGACGTGAGTGACCTCAACGAGACAGATTTCGCCCAATTGGAACTTGTCCAGCGTTAGCAAGATCTGTTCCATATTACGTTCTGCAATTCGAAATTTGGTCGTCTGGCCCTCGAAAAAGGTTGGCTCCATAAAACCGTTAGGGCGCTGCATGGGTAGTACACCCTTCAGGCCGTTACAGAACTCGACCACTACAGAGGTGGGCTCGCACTCGACCACCGTGCCAGTGAACAGTTTCCATGGATGTGCAGAAGTCGGCGTTGTGAGGAGCGCGGCGCTCTTGCTCAAATATTCGCTACGGTTGCTCAGGTAGCAAATCTCGCGTTTAGGGCAAATGGACAGGACCCGGCAACGCAGATGCTGTCCAACCTCGTAGCGGAAATTTTTTTCCAGCTGCATCAGCTTAATGATGCCAATTGCCACATTGCCAATTTTGACATGGTAGCCGCCAATCTTGAAATCTGGATTGACAATGCAAGCCGAAACAATGTCGCCGACTTCCAGATCGTCCGGAATGTATGGTTTCTCGTTTACCACATTGAGATCGTCGGTGCAATAGTAGAGCGATTCAATCATATCATAGTCCAGCACACGCACCTTGTGCTTGCTCTTGCTGCTGTACTTGGCGAGGACCGCATCCTGATCGTAGTTACCTTTGAAGGCGGATTTGATGGCGCCGTACGAGATGAGTCCCTTATGTTTGCGATTCAGCAGGAGTACAATGCCGTCAGTGTCATGGCGCAGAACACATGCATTCTCCACAATGGTACCCTTCTTGAGCAGCACCTCTTCCTCGGCAGCTTCCTGCTCAGCACTAACGCCGATATTCATATTTAAGGTTAAATAGACCAGCTTGGTCATTGGCATCATATAGAGCACTCGGGCCATGTACTGCTCGTTCACTTCATAGCACTGGGGCGTGCACTGCGCCTCGGATAAATTATGCTCATTCACGTAGCCCCTAAACGATTCTTTCATTATGCTGCCCTCCAGTCCGTTTTTTAGCTGCTTGGACACCTTGAACGTGACAATGCTTCCTGGTAGAATATAGTCCAGATTTGTCTCAATCCGACTCTCGATCTTTGTGTTTTCCTGTCCGAGCTGGATGCACTCGCAAGAACTACACTCTCTAGTGTGCTCAATTTGCTTTACCTTCAGAAAAATCAGCTCGCCGATTTGATGCGGGTGTGCTGCGTCACCATTTGGCATAAAAGCCAGTAGCCCTACAATGCCCGTCTCAATCACACACCCATTCTTCCGTATCTCCTTGATGGCGCCCGAGAAGATGAGACCCTCCTTGAAGCTGTCGTGTCGCAAACTGCTGTTCACCTTGGCCGGCTTGAGTGTTAGCGAAAGCCCTAAGGGACTCCATTCCATTCTCTCCTTTTTCATTGCCCGTCCATAGACGATGCGTCCCACATTGAACACCTCGGTCAGATCATGATACTCGCTATCGTCGCGGCGCTTATAGTACTGGACCACACGTGTGTATGCATCCGATATATCAGCGGCTAGGACGCGCGCTGTCATTCGACCGGGAAGTGCGATTAGGAGTGAGGTGGCGTCCACTGATTTCACGACGCCCATCATCAACATATGCTGCTGGAGTGTGTCGAACGTAAGCGATTCCGCGGAGAGTGCCTGGAGCTGCTCTGTGTTTTCATTGTTCGTGTTGTGTTCCATTGGCTTTGCAAGAAAACCGAAAAAGTCAGCAGTTGAACTGATGGAATTTATCCTTGTTTACTTACGACATTTGATGTGCTGATTTCCATATTTGCTTGTAGGTTTTTTATTCCGCCGCGCGGAAACCTTTTTTCATTCGAAATAATTCCGAATTGAATCTCAATTGTAATAATGACGCCAACTAGGCTAGTGCTGCGAAACACTAAATTCACAACCTGTGAAAACGTGATTGACAATTTCTGAACAGTGTTAGCAGCACGACATCAAAAGCAGCCTTGTCAAATTTCAGCATAGATTTTATTGGACACTAATGTGCTGAACGAAGTGGAACACAAGAGCTCGTCCATCTACAAGCGTCTCAACGAGCTTATTCACGATCGCACGCGCAATTTTTTTTCAGTTTTGAGAATCTAACATTCAATTTAATTTTCGACTCACCAGAGACTCACGAGAACGCCAACTATCGCAACTATCGCAACTATCGCGCGAATGTGAACGCGTAGCGACGCCCGATTTCGCGTTCACATGTGAATTGCAGTGTTTATTTCATTTCGTTACAACAATGCAAACTTTACGCGAATTTACGCGTAAAACAAAACGCGGCAACATCTTGAAGATTGTGCGAGAGCATTATCTACGCGATGACATCGGCTGCGGCTCAGATCTGTGTCAGTATTGCTTCCAGAACGAAGTGTACCAATTGTGGTCGGAGCATGACATCAAAAGTAGCCTTTTCAAATTACTGCATACATTTTATTGGACACCAATGTGAATTTGATCCAAGACAAATCGATGTACTCTAGGAGGACTTACTCCACAATGTAATCGTACTCACCACGGTGCTGAACGAAGTGGAACACAAGAGCTCGTCCATCTACAAGCGTCTCAACGAGCTTATTCACGATCTCACACGCAATTTTTATGTATTTGTCAATGAGTACCACAAGTAAGTAACGTTTTAGTCGCATTTAGTTTTGAGAAACTAACATTCAATTTAATTTTCGACCGATCGCGAGCCCGATCAAATGGCCAGCAAATGGTATGATTCCCATCTGCTAAACTCGCAGGACTCCAAGGTCTTTCAGCGCAGTGGACTCAGTGCCATCCGTGTTGAGCTGCTTACAGACGATGCTAGCAACAGCGCCAAGGGGGAGGCAGAGAATATATTAGTGGCCAGCGCAGCGGAGTATGTAAAATCGCTCGAAGACTTTCCATTGCTGGCCGACAAGTTGTCGCAAAAGACATTTGAGAATGAAAAGCAAGCACTGCCTCAATTTCCGCCGCATCTAAGCATGACGGAACTGCTCGAGCCCAGTCTAATTGAGGACACCACTCGGCATATTTTTGTGCCCGCTGATCGCAAGATTCTGCGCATACGCATTGAGACCCGTCAGGCGGCCAAGCTGCAGAATCAGCGCCTCACTGTGACCATTGACTGTTTGCCGAGGAATTCACGATATCCGCATAAGCATTTCGTGCGCTCGTTGCAAGTTCTCCGAAGAAGTGCTCAGTTTCTTGTCGAATATGCCGTTGTCCAGTGCAGAAGAGGATTATGCCAAGCGTGTGGATATGCGTGTCTTGCATATTTTCTCTGTAGATCCACCCGGCTGCACGGACATTAACGATGTGCTGCATTGCCGTGAATTTCCCAATAGGAATCTTGAGGTGGGCGTTCACATTGCCGATGTCAGCCATTTTATACGTCCTGGGAATGCAATGGATAAGGAGGCTGCACAACTGTTTATCTGATGCAACTCAGTTCCAATCTATGATCGCTAGTTGGCGGCGTCGAGCGTTTTGCCTTCTCCTGCGTTTGGGAAGTGGACAGGGAGGCGCATGTTCTGAATAAACGCTTTCACAAGAGCATTATTAAGTCCAAGCTTGCTATGACTTATGAGGAGGCACAGGCTCTTATTGATGATTCCACACAGACTGGTGAGATCGCCAAATCGTTGCGTCATCTGAATCGTCTGGCCAAGATACTCAAGAAGCGTCGTATGGACAACGGGTAAGTTTATTCCAGAAGGCTTCTTAATACACTGTTATAATTTGCATTCTCTTCAGCGCATTGGTGCTGGCCTCGCCAGAGGTACTCTTCCAGGTGGACAGTGAGACGCATGAGCCGCTCGAGGTGGCCGCTCGAGGAGGCCGCTCATGTTGCTGGCCAATATAACTGTGGCGCAGCACATTGCTGCCGAGTTTACCGAATGCGCTGTGCTGCGTCGTCATTCAAAGCCGCCGTCGACCAACTTTGATCCGCTTGTGAAGGCGGCACGTTATCAGGGCTTTGAGGTGATATATATGTATATATACATATATTACAATATTTATATAATTTAATAAATAGCTGTGTGTCTATTTCCGGCAAGGACACAAGGACACAAGGTATATATGACTGTATTTAAATAGAGAGAGAGACAGACCGAATGGGAGAGAGGCCGCGATAGAAAGGGATGAAGAAAAAGAGATTAATAGATAGATTGACAGGTATACGGATAAAAGCATGGGGCGGAGGGAGAGAAATGGATGTGTAAGTGAAATAAAGAGAGTCTATAGAGATAGAGAGATATATATTGATATATATATATATATATATATATATATATTAACAGATACATCTATAAATATAGTCATTCAGGTACATTGAGAGCAGAGAGTAGAATAATTTAAAGCTAATTAGAGATGTGAATTAAGGTATTTAAAAAAAGGTGGTAACATGTTGCCTGCTCGAACTAAGCAGCTTACAATTTTGGCTGGCGTTTGCTGCGTGTAGCGTGCATTAAACAAAAGCCAAAACCAAAACTTTTGTAGCGGAAAACGGAAATGTTTTACATGCACGCAGCGATGCTGCCAGTGCCCGTGCCAAGGGGTGGCTGGGGGTGTCGCAGGGCGAGCTGGAGCGAGTGAGGGAGGTGTCTGCTCTGGTGTAGGCAGTGACACGGAGAGCGACAGCGAGACAGAGACAGTACGAATTCGTGCCAGTTTTGGGACATTTTTTCTTAACAAGCCGTGCCGCAAAGTATTCAGCGCAAAGCGTCTTTCATGCGCCTCCAAAGTGTCTCTCTTTGTCTGTGTGAGTTTGGCTTAATTAGTGCCTGTATACACACACACACACACACACATGTGTGTGCTGATTGTGAAGCATTTAAATTGTAGCATTTACACGGAAAGCGTGTTAAACAAAAAAATGTGTTGCCAACCACAACAGACAAACAAGCGAATTCTCGCCGCACGTTGCCAACTTTAGGGGCAACAAACAGCAACAATGCCACGTTATAAATTTGATAACGAAAACCCACAATTTGGTCTAAGCACAGACTCCCTCACTCCCTCTCTCCGTCTCTCTCCCTCGCTCTGTGTGGGCAATGCGCCAGTTAATTAGCTCATAAAATATGCACAATGGCCAACAATTCGCACCTTGGGCCAAAAAGGTGAACACCTCGCTGGTCTCCCCCTCAGCTCTGACTGCTTCTCGCCAGAGTTGCCTTTCTAACCAAATTAAATAATTGAGTGCCAAAGCAACAACAAAATATTATAACAGATATATATATATATATAGATATATATATACAAAAAAAAAAAAAAAAAGAAACCAACGACGAGACGAAAATATGTAAAAAAATATAGACAATATATGGCATAACTTGAGCTTAGAATACACTGCAATTTAATATTTACCAACGATAAAAGATAAAAAATTTGAAATGCATGTGGGAATTTAATTAGTCAGTTTTTGGTATAATGAAAATATAATTAATATAAAATAATATAATTAATGATCTCACAATGTTATATTGTTTTGTAAGCCATCAGCATTTTTTCCATTTTTGCTGCCTTTTCTTCGGTTGCTAAGCAGCTCTGACAACCTCTGAGGGCAAAGGCCGATCTAAGTCGAAATCGCCTCTATTGTTCACCGTTCTTTTCTTGTCCTTTATATATACAATATACTATATACATATATATATATGTATCACATAAGATAGGGTATAGCACAGCAACGGCGAAGAACACGATGCTGCAAATCAAGCTTCGGTTTCGTTTCATGCCTTTGTGCTGTTGTTGCTGTTGTTGTTGTTGTTGCTGCTGTTGCTGTTGTTGTTGTTGTTGCTGCTGCTGTTGCTGTTGTTGTTGTTGTTGCTGCTGCTGTTCTTGGTTGTCTTTGGTCATGTATTGCAGATGAGCAGAGCTTCTGAAGTTTATGAACTTTGTAATTACACACTTTATTAATTTATGCGCTGCGTGGTGTCGGGTGCGAGGGTCAAAACTTGTGCCTCAGCCGAGGGCAACAAAAATATCACGAATAACACAAGAAAAATATGACTTGGGAGACAAAAAGGAATTGCAAGAAGGCGACTGTGAAAGAGACGGCAAATTACAAGGACAACATATTACCGCTGTACAGCAACGGGACAACAATAACACAAAGAGGGGGCTGAGTGAATAGCGAACGGAGAAATAAAAGCAAAGCAAGACAAAAATGTTGACAGGTGGCTCTTTGCTTATAAATCTTATAAATTGTGCAGCATTTGTTTAAATGATGCACAAAAAGGTAGTAGCAAAAATAATATTGCATAAATATTATTTATTTATACTGATTAAAGACAAAGACAAAGCGAACTCAAAACGAAATAAAAGAAAGCACGAAAGATCGACTATTACATTCCCTTGCAGACCAGATAATAAAAATGCTATCTGACAGATATTGATGATTTCTTGCAGAGTTTGGTTCTGATCTGTTGTAACGAAAACAAGAAGGGATTTCTTATAAGATAAAAAAAGGTCGTCCGATATTGATGAGATTTTCTCCAAACGGTTCGCATATATTTTTTTTGAGTTTAGTTTTGGATATATTCTTAAAAAAACGTATCTCAACAAGAACTCATCATGCGATCGATTGTTCCTATATCAGCTAACTGATATAGTGTTTCAATCCAGCTGAATTTGACATACATGTATGTACTGCCTGTAGCAAAAAGTCGGATATATTCCAAGTTTTATCGAGAAAGTTGTAAAACAGAGCAACAACTTAGAGATACACCGACGGATATGGCCATATCGACTGTTGTAATGATGCTGATCATGAAAATGTAAATAATTTAGGGATTCGGAAACGTCTCCTTCAATGGGTTGCAAGCTTAATTACATAATTTATATACCCACTGCAAGTGTAAAGAGAAATTAATTAAAGTTGGCGCGTCTGCAAAGTGGAAAGAATTCCAAAGAGCTGCTGCATCATATTTTTTATTTAAGTACCTTCCCAACATTTTTTTTTGGCAGTTTTGTTTAAGCTCGTTGAGCCGTTTAATTTACAGTTATTGTGGAGGCTTGTAAAAGCTGTCGAGGTTTAATTAGCCAAAGGCTTATACACGTTGATGAGGAGAGTTCAGAAAAGACAAAAAGTTACCTAGCTTATGAGATTATATACAAGTAGCCATTGCTACAGAGGGTGGGTTATAAAATAACACATTCGATTCTAAATAAAAATCAATTAATCCCCTCTAACATAACTTTAACTTTTAACATGATCAAATTAGTAATCTTATTTTAAATGATTAATAATATTATTTAAATAATTTTTACTTGTTTTCCGACCCCAAATCACGTTTTCAACTATAAATGTAGAACTGATTTAGGGGCAAGACTATCATCAAAAAGACCTCGCTTTTTAAAATAAGTTGAGTTTTGAGGAAGTTATGGCATTTAGAAGTTTCGACCTATGCCCAGACACCGATTTTCAGGCCATAATTTTTACTTGTTTTCCGACCCCAAATCACGTTTTCAACTTAAATGTAAGATTGATTTAGGGGCAAAACTATCATCAAAAGTCCCTCGCTTTTTAAAATGAAAGAATATTAATTAAATATATGTAAAATGCTTATTATTATATAATTTAATTTTACAGTTTTTGTTTTGCAAAATCTTTTTTAAAAATTGCTTATTGCCTCCACATTAAATTAATAAATTAAATTATTTGTATTTATTTTTTTAAGACAATCAAGAGACAAGTGATTTTCATAGAACAAAATATAAAACTGTAAATATTGGCTTCTCTTATGAATTTTTTTAGCAATTTTTGGTCACAATGCAAGCCAAAAAGTGTAGTAAAACCTCACTTGAATGTAAATACAAAAACAATTTTGTATCGTAAAAGTTTTTCAATCGTCGTCGGCTCCTCAGACGATGTGTTTACAATTAAAGTCCTGTGATTTATGCATCAAGTCAAATTTGCACTTGGCAGTTATTTAAATGTTCATCAAATAGTCATAAACAAAAGACTGCTATCTCCATTTTCTGTTGGGGCAATCAACTGTAAGTATTTGTATAAATATACAAATATACATATATATATATATATATACATCTAGCATTTTCCTTTGCTTAGCAAATTGAATTTCATTTTTGTTTTTTTTGTTTGCTGGTCTTGTTTGTTGTTGTTGTTGTAACTTGTGCAAGCAGCCATGAGAAAAACGGAATGTAAATTCATATACGGCAATTTATTCGATATCAATTTCCGAGCATTTGTACGTTGATCAGCAGACGACTCATGGAATTTAATTAAAGTGCAAATACTGAAAATAATGTTCAGCAAAATATTCCTAAGACTGAAAGAGATATAGGAAGAGAGAGAGAGAGAGTGAGAGAGAGAGAGATGGCAACAACAATCAGGGGGTCAACAAATTTCTGTGTCTGTGTGTGTGTGTGTGTATTGTGTTTATCTTCGGAGTTGCAAACACCAATGGAATAATATCTTATATACTAAAACTCTCAATCCAATATACCCATCCTCCTCCCCACCCACCCATTCCGTGCTCCCCTCGAAGGTGTCGCAGTGCTGGTCAGTTTTTGAAGGCATATGCCACTTGAAGCACGTGCTTCAAAAACACTCTGCAACTGTTTTTTTATACACCTGCATAGGGTATTGTGAAATTTATGGTTAAATGGTTAAAGGTGACGTCAACGATCCTATATAGCCTATATATTCTTGATTAGCATCACTACAATAGTCGATATTTCGAAACACTAAAATGCGCTAATAAATATTACCAAAGAAGGGTATTTCTTAAAATAGTGTTAATAAATAAGATTTCTATATACTACATACTTCCAATTGTGAACAAAAATGAAGGGTAATTTATCTTCGGCGTGCCAAAGGCAACCATTCATTCACTCTTGTTTTTTGTAGCTCTCTTTGTTTCACTCTGCTTTAGAGTTTATAACTTATGTATGTCATATGTGTGTCTCTTTCTCTCTATTTCTGTCTCTCTCACAAAAACTACTGCAGTTCGTTGAGTTTCCTTTCGTGTGGGAAAGTTTCTAGGTACGTGGGGGGTTGGAGGGTTTGGAGGGAGATACAAATTATGGCGCCCACACGGCGTGCAACTATTTCAGTGTGTCACTTCCTTTTGGGCAACGTAGAAAAATTGTTCAAGTTATTATTTATCCGCCAGGTGCAAAAGTCGTCCGTGAAAAACGTCAAAAGTCATTGAACCGGTTCAACATATGTACATATGAACCGATACGAGATCTAAATACGGTGTTAACCTATATTTCTGTAGAATAGAAAACCGTTTTTGCCAACCTTCTTAATATTACAATTTCAACAGCTAATAACAAGTAAAATTCAAGATTAGTTTATATATTGACCATGGTTCTTTGACTGATTTTAGGTTCAGTTCCATTGTGGTTCAAAATTGTTGGTGCCTATCTAAGCTATATTCGTACATACATACATACACCAATTAGCTTTAGATTTACTTTAGAACATGATTACTGCACAAATGAATAGCGAATCTGGTTAACAGAAAATGTGAAAATGTGTAAATCAAATAAATTAGCCAAAGGGCAACTAAAATCTGTTGCATAATTGAAACTGTCACAAACGCAAATTATCACATAAACTATAGTTGAGAGGAGAAGATGGGCGATGTAGGATTATTGTGGATATTTTTGGTTTTTTTTTTTTGTTTTGTTGCGTTGCAATTGTGGCGATGATTGAGTAAAAATTACTCTATTTTCGCTGCATAGCCAAGTGCGTTTGCGTATGGTGTGTGTGTGTGTGTGTGTGTGTAAAGCTTAATTGATTTGAATGACCACAACATATAGAGTCGACTATATAGATTTGTTCACATGTACATTCATGCATGCATATATGCATTAATAATGTCAGGCCACAATTTTATGTTTTACGTTTCATTCCATGCCATTTCATTTTATTGTTCATTTCTTGTGTGGGCACGCCCCTATGCCCCTCTGTGCGTCTGTAACCATGCCACTATGCCACCATGACACAAAACGCCCACCCATTTGATGGAGCCATTGTTATTGTCAGATGGAGCATTTTTTTTCCTTTATTCGCATTACAGTAAAAACCACTAAATATAAAATATTGATACAACAGTCTATCGTTTTATCAGTCAGTCAGTCAGTCAGTCAGTCAGTCAGTCAGTCAGTCAGTCATTCCGTCATTCCGTCTGGCAGTCAGTCCGTTGTTCATTCAGGCAGCAGCCATGTACGCATTTATTAATTAAAATTGCCGCAGATGGTTGCAGCAACTGTAACCTGAGCCTGCGACTGAAAAATGCTTTCAGTTTATTTTTATTTTATTCATTTTTTATTTTTATCATTATTGATGCCACAATACCAAAAAAAAAAAAAGAAAAAAAAAAATGCTCTGTCGAATACGCTTGACCTGAGTTGCTCAGCTACAATAATATCCATAAAATTGTTCAAGAATATCTATTTACTTAATCAGATAAATGCGTTCAATTTAAAGAATTAAATACTTTAAAAAATGCAAAAAAGAAAATACACATGTATAGGACAACATACATATATATAAGACAACATACATATGTATATCAACTTGTTACTTATGTACATTTCATTTTATATTTTGTTCTTAATTTTGTAAATTTTGTTATTGTTGAACCTCTTTCAATTTTGTATGCATAAATAAATTGAATGCTGTCAGACCAAAATGTAAAATCAATTCATACCGGATATATATTTATATAGATGTATATACTGAAAATCGATTCGGTTTGATATACATATATATAAAGTCATATAACCTGTATTCCAAGACCAACAAAAAATCAAAAGTTGGAGTAGCTAATGCTGTTAAGGACTGTATATACATATGTATGTAAATGTATGTACATATATGTAAATGTATGTATATACCTATATTAAATACCCTTTTTTTGCTATGCTCTTCGCATTTGTTAAAATTGTACAGGTCATTCAAGTTAAATTGGCTGCGGACTAAATGTGGGTTAATTGTGAATTTCATATTCATAAATGTATACGCAAGTGCACACATGGCTTGTCGCACACGTGTCGTATGTGTAATGCATAAATCGTCTTCACCAGTTGATGCCACATTTTATTGCCACATTGCAGGCTAATTATGGCACATCAACGGCAACTTTTCCGGTTAACAAGTACTGCTTACACATATGCACATAAACAGTGACACACCCACACAGCCAGTCAGCTGAATGGGTTTCGGTGTGGCAATCATGAAGCTCATTCGATCGTGCAACGAATAATTTCCGCTTTAATAAATTTTACAACACAAGATGCGATTTGCAATGTGATTTCAACAGCAGCAGCAGCAGCTAAATGCATATGCATGTGCACAACATACATACACACACTCAAACACACACACACACAAATCCCTCTACCTCCAACCAACTATCCCGCAGACTGCTTATGTATATATATATATATACAAATTTGAACATATGCAAAACGCAACAAAATTTTGCATAAGTTATTTTAAAATTTTGCAATTTCATGCGTTGCCAGTGGAACTACCTTTTTCAGGGCATTTTCATTAGAGCTCTTCAGTGGGTTTTCTTACATATTTATTCTAATGGATTCTTTAACTGACTTTAATCGTATTTCCATACTTAAATGCGGGATTTATCAAGATGTGGATGCTAACATCAATAATGCAGTTATTATTAATTTTTTCGTTTCAGTTTTGTCAATGTTTGTGGATTGTGAAAAGTTTTAATTTATTTATTTTCTTGCAATTTTTGAATTTCGAATTTTATTTTTATTATGTGAAAAAGATTCATTTTTGAAATCATTAAAAATGGGAATCAATTTATTTAAAAGTGTTATATTTAGAAGGAAACATTTCCGATCACATAAACTGTACATATTCCTGATCAGCATCAAAAGCTAATGCAATTTAGTCCTGTCAGTCTCTCCATCGATGAGAGTTCAAATGTAGTAGGTGTTCTCGAATTTTATCGATAACCTTAACCGATAACCGTCTCACGAATACCACGAATAAAGGCGCCAGTTTAAATACATAAATATATCATTTGACAAATTGTTAATCATTCGTAAAAGTTTTATCAAGTTCGCTTAAGGAACACGAGTGAAAATCGTATGTCCAACATAGATTGAGGGTATCTTCTAGTCGAGCTCTCTTGTCTTGAGAAGTTTTACATGTTTTTTGTATGTGTCACTTTTGTGCACAATTCTTAAGGCAATAAAATGCTATTGCCGTTGTCTAACATTTTTACTCAGCTATTTTTGGGAACCAGATAATTTGGCTGTCATTTTGATTTCTATGTTGAGATTTCCTGAGCGTTCCCAGTTTAATATTAGATTCTGGTGCCACATAGTTGCTATAACAACATGATGGATATCACATATCAGGCGAACTGATTCAACTAAAGCACTCGACAGATGCTCTCGAAGGGAGATGAGACGGGCTGAATAATTGACACGTCGGAGACAGAATGCGAGATAAAGGAAGAGAGATACAGAGAGAGAGAGAGAAGAGAGAGAGAGAGAGAGAGAGAGAGGGAGAGAGAGAGAGAGAGAGAGAGAGAGAGATAGAGAGAGAGAGAGGCGGCGAGAGATAAAGATAAAGTAACTTGAGCCATTGACATTGTAAAGCCACTTTAATATCAACATAAGTGCATATACATATGTATGTATATAGTAGATATATGTATATATACATCTATATATCTACTAGAGCAGCAGGTTTTGCCTTAGTGACAGCTGCCAGAAAGTGGCAAGCAGCTGCAGTTCTTCCTTTTTGCTTGTTCCTTGAGCTGTCGCGACGGCCAAGTTGCTTTTTCTTTATATTTTTCTTTTCTTTGCTTCCACTACTCGAATATGCTCAAAAGCAATCAAAGCAGCCAAATGGAACCCTTACGTTGGTATTCCAAACTGAATCCAACGACCAACAAACGTCGACGGGGCCAAAATGAATAAAGCAAAGCGACGCATGACTGAATGCCAGCCAATGCCAAAATGCCAATGAATGTGTGAATGTCATGTGCTCCATGCTCAACTCCCAACTATGGCTAAAAAAATAAATAAATAAAAAAAATAAATATTAATAATGAGAGAAAATATTACAAAGCTGTGAAGAGAAGCTAAAGAAATCAGATCTAAGCAATTATCTATCTATCCTATTAGGCCTTCCTTTATTATTGCCGTCATGCACAACTGATTGCGCTTTCCCCAATCCTGTTCGTGTCGTTTGTAATTCTCAGAATACCTTAATTCAAGTATTATCTAAAGAACTCTTTCTTTTTCTCCATTTAATTGATTGAATTTTCAACAACATGTCTCTGGGAGATAGCTGCGCTATTCGTATCTTAATTCACAGATCTACGGATTTGTTTATAATTTCTTTATTTAATATCCTGCTCTCTGTCTCTCTGTCTTCTTAACGTTTTTACTTCTTAATTAGTAAGCTACTATTAACAAGTTACTATTTTTCTGGTTTTTATTTTTATTTTTTAATTTCTCTATTTTCATTTTATATAATTTAATTTGTGTTTATTTAATTATTTTTGTTTTTACAAATTGTGAACTTTTTCTGTTAGTCAATTTTGTATAACTGCTACCAATTGGTTGAGAACTTAATTTTCACACGATGTTGTCTGTAAAGTTGTCTGGTGAAAAAGATATGGCCACAGTTTCAACAAGTTACTGGGAGATATATTTATAAATATATATATAATTACTTTTTTTCTTTGACACTGGTCTATTTAAGCTGCCTCTCACTGTATACATATATAAATAGTACTATAATAACCAAAATACGATTTAGTTTGACAATGCGATCTAAAGTCATAGTTCAGTCCCCAATGAACAAATTTAAACTAGACAGATAGAAAGGTAGAGAAAGAGAGTGGCAGTGAAAGACAGAGAATTACAGAGTAAATCTGCTTCAAGCGTTGCAATCTTGACGCCAAAATGCGGGTACGCTCTGTTAGGGTATATCTAAATGAGAATTGGAGATATGTTCGCGATATGGCAAACCAAGGCAACAATTCGCAACCCAACGCAATACCAATACCATCCCCCCACCCAACCAAACCCAACCCACATGCCAGTCATAAGATTGGAGTTGAAGTGGATATTGTTGCCTGCTTGCTTGGTTTTGATACCCAAGACAATTTGAAGCACATGGCAACGCTTCCCAACCCTCTCCCCCCTTGTTGTCATCGGGGGAAACGTTGCTCTTAAAGAGGTTCGTGTCGCTAAGCTAAGCTGAAATAGCCAACCACCCACGCGTCCAACCGCTGCGCCCACTTGTGTGTAGCTTGTAGCCAATCATGATTTAATAGATAAAAAACTGAAAAGAGTTCAAGTGGATAAGACATAAAGCGTTATGCACAAAAGGCCACGTTAAGGTGAAGCTGCAGCTACAGAGACGGTGATGGGACAAAGAATGATAATGGATAGGAGTCGAGTTGTACAAAACCACTTTAAGAGCTCCCCCAGGATCGATCTGTGCTAAAGCCAAGGCTAATAGTGCCCAGCTGGTTGCGTGGTAAAAAGGCCAAAGGGGGCCATGGGATCAAAGGAGCACAGCAGTTATGCCCACCACAATAACAACAATAACAACAATACATGTGCAGGAACAAAACGAAGAAAACCAAAGAAAAATGCTGAAAGAGCTTCATCCCAAGTGCACTTGACCAAACAGATACCCTGTAGTCAATGTTAGTGTATAACATTTGGATTCAAAATGAACTGATTTTTTTTCATTTTTTTTTATTATATTTTTTTTTTTGCCTTGCAATTTAAATGGGATTTTCACAAAGGTATTAAAAAGTGGAACCGGAACCGCAATTCGGAACCTGATCCTGTTTTTATTCGATCCTTTTACTTGTATCGACATATTGAAAACAATCCGCAATTAAATAACAAACAAAAATTATTTTTTTAATAAATGTGGAATCAATTCTTAAGCTGTAGCGGAACCGAAATACAATTCGATTGGATAGTATGATTAAAAATCGTATATATATATATATGATCTTTATGTGTAATGAAGAAGATTTCGATTTTGGTTTGCTCATCTTTAAGTACAACACTTATTGCGTACCTTTATCAAAGTGTCTCTTCCACATCAACAGACTGGTTCGGTTCCATAATCGATGTATACGTCGATGGCATCTGTTTGGGATAGTAAGTGAAAGTAGTCGTGTGGGCAGAGCATCGACAGGACGCAGACAGGATATGCGTTGAACAACAACACTTGACGCTAGCTCAGCCCGCGGCAATATGGCAAAGGGATAATATTGAGGCAACAAGCTCAAGACAACCAGATACAAGGACCACAAGGACATGCTGGAGAGACCCATCATGTTGCAGCCTATCCAAGTGAAGCAAACCAATTGCGAATTCTCGCTCATTCTCTGGATGTCATCGTCGTCATGACGGAAATTGATAAACGCGCAGGAGGGGTGTGTGTGTATGTGTGTGTCTGTGTGTGAAAGGGAGGGGATGTTGGGGGGATTGCTACGCGCAATCAGTGACAACAGGGGATGGAGTCGAGTGGGCTGGGATGGGTGGGTTTTATGTGGCATGGGCAGCAAACTTACAATAACCGAAATCAAAATCAAAATCAAAAATTGAGCAGCTTTTGATGACAGCTTAAGCAGCGAGAAGCGAATGCGATTCTCGAGCAATGCCAATGGCCCCTTATCGATTATAGTCAGTAGGCAAGGGGAGGAGGGGCGTTGGGGGTGTGTGAATTTTCAAAGTGGGGGGGATGTCGTAATGGTTTTTGGGTAATAGACGTTTGTTGCCTTGGCTTTAATTGCCACTGCAGGATTAACGTTTAACCCCAACAAACGACGTGCAGCATGAATTAATCAAATTGCAAAATGTGGCAAACAGCAAGCAGCAAGCAGCAAATAAGAAAACAGAAAGCCAGCAAGAAGACAACAACAACAACAAAATTGTTAATTTTTTTCTTTCTTTTCTTAAAAGATGACGAGAAGAGGAAGCGGGGCAGCAGTCGAGAGCGAAGCGGCAGCAGAGAATGCTGTTCTGTGCGCACTAATGAGCAAAAGACACACAAACACACACACGCACACCCACACACACACACACGCACACACACACCCACACACACACACACACAACAAAAGAAAAAGAAGAAGATGAAGAAGCGTAAGAAAAAAAAAATTGCGATGCTATTTTTATAAGAATTAAAACAAGCAGGCGAAAAGAAAAACGACGACTGAGAATAAATTGTAAACTTCTCAGCTGAGAATCCATTGCAAACAGGCAGAGGAGAAGCTGAGAGGCGAGGAGAAGAAGCTAAGAGGCGAGGAGACGAAGCTGAGAGGCGAGAAGGAGAAGCTGAGAAGTGAGCAGAATCGAGAAGCGAGAAGCAGCAGATTGCAATGATGCCACTTAATGATAGTTGGTTATTATGATTAATTGGCAGTCGGAGACTTGAAATTGGCCCAAGTGGCAAAAGGACCAAAAGGGATGATAATAAATGATTTAAAATAGTGCGCAATATTGTTGTGCTAGCCTTGAAGCAGGTAATGTAAACCCACTTGGAAAACCGTAGAAACACTCAGGAATTTATTATATGAAATGAAAATATTTTGGAAGACCTCAACTCCACTTTGATATTATTTGGTGAATTTGCCACTTAAAAGAAAATGCATTAAATTGAAAGTAAGATAAGTATGATGAATGATTCAAATAACTTATCAGTAAGCTGTTTGGGAATTGTAAGCAAATCTTTTGTCAAGGTGTAAATTTATGTGTGTAAACTTGAGCTATATTTAAACAATCCGATTTATTTGTGGAATATTATTTTCATGTTAAGTTTGTGCTGTGTCAAGTGTGTGATTAAATGTTAATGACATTGAGAACCCATCACTTTCATAATGGGTTAACATGATTTACTTACTATACTTTAAGGTTATTGTTAACTTTGGTAGAACCAAGAAACTTTTACCGAATCACTGTCAAAATCGCTGCTTTAGTGGCTTTCGGCGAAGTGTCAAAGCGAAAGATAAGGTTTGTTTTTCTGATTGCCACATTTAAAGAATCGATTGTAATTGTGGAAAGTGGCTTGTCTAAGACACATGCCACATTTCATTCATTTTATCCACTCATCTGCTTTTTGAGCTCGCCTTTCGTTTTGAGACATAAACAATTGTTTTGCTTGTCACTTGCATATTGCAGCGAACACTGCGAAATGTCATCGACTAATTGCACGGCGACTGTTTGTCTGTGTCTGCGTTTCGTAATGGGGTTAAGCAATGCTAAATGCAAAGGGGTGACATACATGTATGTGTGGTGAGAACGGGAGGGGGCAGACAAGATTTCAGGCCTGTTAACCAGCGGCAGCCAAAGTCACAAGCATAAATTCTACCCAACAAGTCGTACCGGTAAGGTTACACTCGAAAAAAAAACATATGTACTTAGCCCACTTTATTTTCAAGAGGTAATTTCTGAAAATGTCGCTTATGGCTTGCTCAAGATTTCTGTGGTGCCTTATTCCAATTTGAATTCTTTGTTATAATTTGTTTTTTATGTGTACACAGAATTCTTAAGTTGACCCTTTTTTGCTCTCTTATTAAAAATATTTAACACAAATAATTAAAAAAATATATATTAAATAATAAGAATGTTTATTTTACTCTTCCAGTTAATAAGATATTTAATAATAATTTAAATTACATTTCGAAAGTTAGCTTATACACTTTTTCTTTAATATACATATATATTTTTTTTTTAAATAAAAAATATTTTTGAAAGGAATACAATCCCCATATTATTGGTGTATCGCCTTGTGACAAGTATTTCTAATTATAAGAAATCTTTTGGTTAACTTAAAAATTATTTCGAGAATAAGGAAAAGAAAAAACACTGCTCCTTGCTCATTTCGGTTTCATTATATTCAGTTCCAGTTAAGGTTATAAATTAGTTCCAACAATTTTGTTGTACTTAATTTCCGACTAATAATATCGCTTCCTGTAACTGGGAAAAAAACATGGAGATTCGGTACAGTTGCGATTCCATTCCGGTTCGACAACCTGACCTCTTTTTGTTGGGTCATTTATTAAAAGACAGGTTGCATTTTTTAAAGTGTAGCGGCACGGGGCAGGCAGAACACGCGTGTCCAGCTCAACAATTCGTTGCTCCGTGCTGTGTTGTGTTTGTTGTTGTTGTTGTTGTTGTTATTTTGATGGTGAAAAACGGGTTTCCATTTTCTTTTTTTTTTTTTTTTTTGCTGAAAAAATGAAAACATTTGTATGCAAACTGGGCACCTCTTGTTTTTGTTGACTTTCATTTAGGTTTCTAGTTTCTATTTTCGTAGTCGCGCCTCCCACTTGTTGTTGTTGTTGTTGTTGCGTTGTTGTTGTTGTTGCGTTGTTGTTGCATTGTTGTTGCTCTTGTGATTTGTGTGGCTTTCAAATTGCGAAACTCGCGGAAGCCGACATTTTGTTCAAGCAGCCGAGGGGCCGGTTGGCGACGGCAACGGCAACGGCGAGAGGGGAATTTACCGAGAAGAACTCTATTGTTTGGGGCATGGCCTACATAGTCGGCCAGTTTTCCACATCTATATATTCATCGCAGGCATAACAGCGCAGACTACACTGCTCAAAATAATTCGTCAACGACTTAATCACGTTTCATTGGGAATGCCAATTAATTGGATTTGCCAAAATGGCACATTTTGAAAAATTAAATATGTTATGAACAAACAAAAAATTCGAAATTCAAAATATTGACTCTAAATGAAGCTTAATTTTATTGATAATTATTTAAGATGGAAATTAAAATACTATTTATATCCAGTAACGGAAAAAAATCTTAGCCAGGATTCCAGATTATTTACCCAAATTAGAAAACCAATTCTAATTCTAAACTTTACCTAAGCAATTCATATTTTGGATTTACGATCCGAAATATTTAGTTGTGCTCCTAATTTCCCACTAATAAATAAATAAATCAAATTAAGTGTTAAAGCTGATGTTGTTTGTTTATTTTTGTTGTTGTTGTTTTTGTGATATATTTTGTTGCAGTGTATAGCAGAAAACCATTTGCATTTGCATGCAGTTTGTGTATTCCGTGCTGCGCTGCAGGCCGTTGCCCGATTGGGTGGGGTGGTTGGGCAGTGGCGGAGTGTGGGGGCACTATTTTAGCCAGGTTTTTGGACTTAATGGCATTGACACCTACAACTCTCTGCGATGCTGTTGTTGTTGTTGTTGGTGCTGCTGTTGCTTATCGCGCGCTGGAATTGCGATTTGTTGCCATTTACTGTTGTTGTTGCCGCATAATTTAACTTATGCTTGTGTGGAAAGTGTGTGCGTGTGTGTGTGTGTGTGTGCGTGTGTGTGTGTGTTTTTGTTTCTATCTATGGAGTGATTGGCATAAAGCAAACGCACATGCTGCCTGCATTGCTTGTGCGTGATGGAATATGTTACAACACATGAGAGTTGCACGCTTAAGGGGCTGAGGTTTAGGGGGTGGGGGCGTGTGTATAAACAAGATGAGAGTTGAACATAAGGGGTGTGTGATGGATAGATGTGCATGTGCATCGTTAGTCCCCTGCTGAGCATGCGATCCAAACCAAAACAACAGGTCATATTAAGTGGTCTTTGCAGCTTTGTTATTTGACGGTTGTGGAGGAGGGGAGTGCTTACGATTGCGGGTGGGGGCATGTAAGCTGGATATCTATTAAGTTAACAGTTAACAATGCTGTTGCATAGACAGCATTGCCTGCAACACTTGTGGGCATTCCAATTGGAAAGCTTGCCAACTAACCAAAATGCCAAGTCATGACAACAGTTAAATATCCTGCTAACATTTAAACAACGACTTATCCTATATAATTTCCACTCTTTGCCTTGCATGAACCTAACTGTAATCCCAATCTTCATTTACAATTGTACTCCAACTGACTCTTTCTCATTAATCTTCCTTTAGTCTCAGTGCAAATTTCATACGTACGTCTGATGTCTGATTTTTAAATCTGAGAATGCCTTATTTCATGTATTCTCGATGAAACTCTCGCTCTCTCTGTCTCTATTTCTCTCTCTCTCTCTCTCATTCTCTCTATCTCTATCTCTCTCTCTCTCTCTCTTTAAATAAGTTTTCAATATAAACATATCTTCGGAAAACCTTTGGACCTGCTCAATTGAGGAAAACTCATTGTACTGCAAATCTACGCAAAATTCCTGGAAAACCAATTTAAAATTAAATCAATTTCAATTTAATGCGCAACGAATGGGAAAAACATTTTTAAAAAATCTCATAGTATACGCAACCAAAATCTATTTCGAGTGAAATCCGTACAAAGCGAATTGGGTTCAAGAGTTCTGAAGTGAAACTTATCCATTTCCAAATTATAAAAAATGTGTATGAAATATTTTCTGATTTGCAAATTATTTATACATTTTCTGCAACATGGAAATGTAAAATGTCTATGTGTGTGTGTGTGTGTGTGTGTGGGTGGGTGTGTGTGAATGACTTGTGTATAGCACTATTGCGCCATCACACCATCACACATACGCACATGCAGCAAGCAAGCAGTTTTCTTGGCCATACATTTTTATTTCGCAGTATTTTATTTTACGTAATATATTTTTTTTTTTGCTATTTATTTTTTTTTAGCAATAACAAATTCAATTTTCTGCCATTTCGCAATGCACCGCAGAATGCTTACTCTCTCCGTGCACAAATGGAGCAGTCTTTCATACCTCCCCCCCCCATTCCACTCTCCTGTACCATCTACCAGCAAGCCTCGCTTTACCCATTGCCTGCAATATCAAAAACCGAATCCGTGGCGCATTTCCAATACAAATGCAAATTGGCCGCAGGCATTCAACCAAGCGTTCTATACGTGTGTGTGTGGTGTGTGGTTTGTGTGTGCCTAAGTAATATATATGCACTCATAAAAAATAAGGCAATTTTGCAATAATTTCCCTTTTTGTAACTGTAAATGCTTGTCAGCTACAATCAAGTAAGTCGAAAAAAAAGAAAAAAAAATGCAATACTAAAATGCATTCAGTAAAAAGCTTCTATTTTTTGCTTTGATTACATAAGATGATTCATTCAATATTTCAAATTGAGAGCTTAAGAATTAAATGT
Source organism: Drosophila kokeensis (assembly GCA_035042145.1). Taxonomy (NCBI): domain Eukaryota; kingdom Metazoa; phylum Arthropoda; class Insecta; order Diptera; family Drosophilidae; genus Drosophila; species Drosophila kokeensis. The sequence goes on along the minus strand of JAWNLT010000657.1, from coordinate 493,044 downwards.
TAGGAACTCAAATGCAGAAATACTTGCATATTTTTGCAGTGCATGTGTGTGTGTGTATGTGTGTATGTGTGCAGTTACATATGTACATCCACATGTAGAATTGATTAAACAAATATTTGCCATTGAGCCACATCCGCCCAGCGGCTGTATTCCATTTGCTGGGTTTTTCATTTTTATCTTTTTATCCCTTTACCCATTAAAAATTAATGAATTGGGTACATATGTACATACATACATATGTATGTATAATCTTGTAAAGTCTGTCTGTTTACCTCTATGCACAAGCCGAGCTCGACGAATAAAAAGAGAGCGACTCTAAAGAGAGCTCCGTTATTTGTTCTCTGCAGCAACTTGTATTGCAGATCACAAGCAAAAGTTCTAAAATAGAGGGCATACTAAAGGAGAGTAGGAGTGAGAGAGAGAGAGAGAGGCAGAGAGAGACGCTCAATATTTTATATTGGTGTCTTATTCTTACACACATTATGAGCAGTTCGGTCTTAGCTCAATCGGTGACGGAAGCAAATTTTGCGTCGGGAATTTTAAAGTGAAAATGTGTGTGAAAAAACCGTGCAAGAATTTATTCTTTTTAGAATTAACCCGATTAAAGTGAAATGTTGAAAAAATGCTATTTACTGAGCTAATAAAGTGTGTAGAATAACAAGAATCACTTAATGTAACCTAAAGCAAATGCAAAAATTAAAATCGAATCGTATAACTGTTAATGGTGCGTCAGTAGTTAGACTGAAACTAACTACAAAAAGAACTGTTTATAATAAAGAGAGCGATTTAAAATATCATTGCCCAAATACCAATTTAGTGCCGCTCTTTATCGCGTGGGAAGCTGGAATAGCCGCTGATTTACGTAAGTAAAATTGTGATAATTTATCTTTAGGCTTCTTAAATATTATCATTGTGTGATTTATTTGCCTTTTTCAACTGAAGAGAGGATGAGCACTCTCTTATTTTTGGCTCGCAGTATCAAATCGGACTCGAATTCTTATTCATCTGTTTCTTCTTTATTTTATTTATTTTTTGTGAAATGAAAGAAAATGAATGTGTTTGTTTGTTTATGTTGTTGCTGCTGCTTTATATTGCTGATAATGAATTTAAGGAATTAAAAATATCAGCACAAAATATAAAGTTAGATAAAAGTTAAGATTACAGGGTGTCTCTCAATCGGGCGCTTGTATTTAATTTTCTCGGTCTGTTTTGTTTTTTTGTCGCAACAAATCTTTGCAATTACCGTAATGCCAGTGGCCTTGAAAAGCCCGAACACCATAAATATCGGCGTGGAGGAGAGGAGGGAAGGGGTCTGGGGCAGGGAGGAGTTTGGCGATTTGAATTTGTTGGCTGGAGGGAATATTGCAGCATTCGTGTGTATGAAAGTTATTCTTGCATATGAATTTTGATGATGCTGCCACTGCTGCTGCTGTTGTTGTTCTTTTCTGGCTGTTGCATGGTCAGATTCAGTTTGAGCTGCAACTGTTTGCTGGTTTTGGCTGCCACTTGGTGCACTTGCCACAGCAATGTGTTTTGGCTTAGCGCCTGACTTGTGTCCCAGTTTCCATTTCTAGCCACGTTAATAAATTGCTGTGTGTAGTTAACTTCAGTTTGTCTTCTTGCCTCACTTCTCTTCCTACCTCTCTCTCTCTCTCTTTCTATCTTTCTCTGTCTCTCTGTCTGCATTGCTTGTGCATAGCTGGGCATTGTTGGAATTGGTGACACACTTCATTTTGGATGCCACATGGCGCTCATCCGACTCATGAATTTACTTCATCAAGACCCAGGCCACAGCATCCCCGAATCCCACAACTCCAGCACTATGATGATAACGATGACCCTGTATCTTCTGCTGCTGATGCTGCTGCTGCTGCTGCTGCGGTTATTGCTGCGGTTGGTGCTGTGTGTTGCGAGCAGTGAGTTGCAACTTTTGTTGTTGTCTTATTTTGTATTTATGGTGGCAGGATAACTGCAACTTTTCGGCACGTTCCGATACTTAGAGATGGGCGCAGCTTCTAAGCTGCTCTCGTCGAGGACTGCCGCACGTGAGTCATGATTCATGACATACTCACGAGGTGTACACATATATGTATATATACAAAAATAATATTTTATTTTTGTAATTTGTACTCAAAATCACAAAAAACACAAGAGGGAAATATTTAAGGCCAGATGCGCTTTCTGAAATAGCAGTCGACAAAAAACCTTAACCAGATCCTAAAAACCGCTGCAGGAAGTCTACTTTTTTCTTGAAAAACCGGCTGCAGGAACAGATATTATAATTTGTTACTTAGTTATTATATAATCGGAGTCAAAAATCGATTAGGTTTGACATACTTTAAGAATAACAAATGATTGAGTACGTACAAGTCAAGAGTTCATCGCTAGCACAGAGATAGCGATTGTGATAACAAGAGCGAGAGAGAGAGAGAGAGGCATAGAGATAGGAAGAGTTGAAGTTGGGACATGTGTCAAATGTTGCTAGTGCACTTAATTCGCAGCTGTTTGTTGTTGGTTGTCGAGATGAATTTCAGTTGCCAGCAACAGCTGCTGTTGTCGAGAGTGAAGGCCATTAATGCAGTGTCTAACATTTGGCAATGCCACAATAGCAACACACGCACACATACACACAGACACACACACGCATACACAAACACATGTATCAGGCCTAGCAAATGAAATGCAGCAGCGGACTGGAAAACCAGTTGCAGGAAAAACTGCGTGAAGCGACAGGAAGCGTAGGAACCGACGGTTGGTGAAGGGTAGCTGTGGACCACCAGGCAGGTCACGTTAATAAAATGACTGCACTCTCCCCCTTCACCCTCCCTGTGCCACTGCCTCGTTGCAATGCAAAGCAACGGATGGCGTCTGGCTCAATTTTCATTTCCATTTTCGTTTCTAGCAAATGTCGTTGGCTTTTTGCTGTTTTTTTTTATTTTTCTCTTTTTTTTTTCCTAAAGTCCAAATGATGATGAATGGATTGCGGAATGGGACTGCAACTGCAACTGAAACTGAAACTGGGACTTGGACTGAAACTGAAACTGGCGACCTGGCTGTGCTGCTAACTGTTGCAACTACAACTGCCTTGGCCTGGTATTGACAACAACAACACCAACAACAAGAACAAGAACAGTAACAGCAACTAGGATTTATGTGGGTTAGAATTCTTGACTTGAGTATACCTTTCACAAGGCGTAAGAGCAATAAATGACTCACAGCTATTTGCTTAGAAATTTATAAATTGTGTGACACATTTGGCTGATTAAGCAAACAACGAAACAAATTCAGCTTAAATCTAATCAAGGGATACATTTGAAGTGCTCAAAATAGGCAAAGATATACATATATTGGACTTTATTTATATAGTATATTTTTTAAAATATTTAAACTTTAATTTCGATCACAAATATTGTAGGCAAACGAGCAAACAAATCAAAAAAATATAATATCAAAGTATTTGATAATAATTTATACAATCAAACCGGAATCGGAACTGGGTCCGTAAACCGAAATTAAATGAATTAATTTAAGAAGCAGAAGGACTAACTGACTTGCATATGCACAACACGAATATACCCTATAAGCATGCCTATTATTTTTGGGTTCTAGGCCATAAAAAAGGCGGCAAAAACTGAGAAAATTGAAGATTGCGTTTTTCGCAGACCAAGCCATTCATTTTGGCAATTGCAGAGACGCAGGCACACGACACACACACACACACACACACACACACAGGGCAGGTGAGTTCTCTCCCCCACATCCATTAAAAAGGATGGTGCCGTGCTGCCATCAAATTGGAAAATATGTCAGTTCTACAATTTGGTGTGTGTTTTGTATTATTTTTACCAGGTTTTTCGCCTTTGCGCTTTTTATTTTTTTATTTTTTTTTTTTTGCAATATTGTTGCAATATTTCTTGATGCTGGCTGGCTGGCTGGCTGGCTGCCTTGGCTTGCTGCCTTGGCTGGCTGCCTTGGCTTGCTGTTTTCTTTTTGCTGCTGAAGCTCAAACTCGTTATATGGCTGCCTTTTGCTTTTAACGTTAACTAGAAATTGGAAAATTGCACTCAGCCGCAGCAGTAACAGCAACAACAGCAACAGCAGCAGCAGCAGCAGCAACAGCAATAATAACAACAGCAACAGCAACGAGTGACAAGGTGTAGAAAGTCAAACGTGCCAAAGGTGTCAACTTGTAAAAACTGGAGGCGAAATCTGTCTCTATCTCTGTCTCTGTCTCTGTCTCTGCCTCTGGCTCTCTTTCTCTTTTACTGCTTGGCATTCACACGTCTAACATTGACACTGATGCTAACAACAAAAAAAAGCAGCAGTCGCTGGCAATTGAAATCGAATGTCCGAAATGGCCAGTGACAGTTGTTACCAGCAACAACAACAACAACAACAACAGCAGCAGTAGTAACAGCAGCTGCAGCAGTAGCAGCAGCAACAACATGTGTAACTGAAGCTGTTTGCCGGTCACACGGCAAGAATTTTTAGCTCTGTTGCAATTGATGTCGGCTTGGATTAGAAACCATTTTCACAATGGTGCTGAAATATGTCTTTGCAATGTCTCTCTCCCTCTCTCTCTCTCTCTCTCTCTCTCCCTCTCTCTCTCTCTGCGTAGCTATCTATGAGCTAAGAAAAACTTTTTGGATGCTATCCAGGTATTGTTTGATTATGCAATTGTTGCATAGAAAAGTATTTCTGAACTACTAGAAAATTGTAAGGAAATGCGCTTGAAATACGCTAGAAACTTGAGCACTCTTGATACAAATGGTCTGAATTGAGTTGAGCTGAGTTGGTGCTTTAAGCTTGTCGCAATTTTCGAGAGTCAAATATTATTACTTGTGCAATTGAGGCAGCAGCACATTATGAAGTTGTTGGCACAGCATCAACTGCCTCACATTCACACATTCAAGTCAACATACAGTGCTGGCAAGCAAAATATCACCAGTATTATTTAATGCAGACGACGAACGAGAGAAAAAGTGCTTTCTGAGAAAGGAAGAAATACATCTGTGCCAATAGTGTTGGACAAGACGATCCAAATATCTTTCAGACTCTAAGAAGTCACCTAATTAAAATATGCATAGGGAGCAGCGCCAACTGTCTGATTTTAAAGGAATCTGTAGAACAGAATATGTGTCGCCTTAGCCAGATTTATATATGATTAGATTGTAGGGAAACCTATTACCAATTCAAAGGAGAGAATAGAGACCCTTAACTGCACTACAAATCTCGAATAAGAATTAAGGTTTCTGGATGAGCTATAGGCGCACAATAGATCTAATATCTAATATATATATATAATTTTAATTATTTTTCTTCTTTATTTTGCGGGTATTTAAGTTTATATATAAAAAAACGACCGATTTTTCCTACGAAGGCCATTTGATATAGCAGTCCAATTTTGATAATATTTTTCTTATATTTGCGAAGCATTATAATAAGCAGATTTAGTCTTTTGAATTTTACTGGCGCATCGGATCAGGGAGGTCTGCATAATACATAATATAGAAAGTTAAATTGTGTACTTTATAAATCTGGTTAATCCTGGTCGTTTGGTCTCCACAAATCTGGAGGAAACTCGCTAGGATGTTATCTCTTCAGCTGGTGCAGCATATTTCCGTAGCGGCTGTTAAATCGCGAGGGCACGGCGAGCAGCACGCGCTTGGTTGCCTAAACTGAGCGCGGCAACTAGCCTGTGGCAAGTGGCAAGTGACAAGTTGCAAGAGGCAGTAGCCCACACCTGGACAGAGTAAGGGTATGATTGCTGTGCTCAAACTTGCCTTGTTTGTCACAGAGCAACTGGTAGCTTGCTTACCGCGAGTTCAGCATCTTCAGCTTGAATAAGCATATATATGTACATATATATATATATATATATACATATATTTATGTTGGTTTGTAAACTTGTCTCTCTTAAAAAATCCACTAAAAAAGATGGCTTTTAATTTTGGTGCTCTTTGTGCAACCGCAGTTGTATAACTTGAGTGTTCGACGCCCAAATGCAGCTTGCAGTTTTGCTGTTGTTCAGCCAAGAGCGAGTTGGCAGCACCGTTTGTTTGTCTTTGCTGCTGCCGCTGCTGTTTTCCGGCTGAAGTCGTCGCAGCAAGTCTTTGCCTCCATTTTGCCGTAATTTGGCAGCCATCAATGTGCTGAGCAGCGAAAACTATCTATATACATACATATACATATATATATATTTATATATATGTATGTATGGCAGTCAGGATTAGGAATAAGTTTATGGCAAAGCCAGACGGCTGTCGGCAGGGTTGGGGTAGAGGTTTTAGGGGTAGATGGGAATAAATTGAAGCTCGACCTGTGCCGAGTGCCATTGAGAAGTTTCAAGCGCGCCGGCAAAAGTTGGCTGCAGAGTTGCGCTTGGGCCAAGTTGCAGGTAACTCGCGCCCATAAAACAAACAACGAACGACACACACACACACACACACACACACGCACACACACATCCTGCATCTATGGCCAGACAGCGTCATTGTCGTTAGCAAATATATTGCCAAAGAGGATCAAAGAGCATTGCGCAGCACAAAATAATTGCTGTCTGCAGTGCTTTAGAGCAAAAAAAATGAAAAATTGAGATATAGACGAGAGTCAAGAGTTTGCATAATTTGTAGCTTACGTACCCTCTCTCTCTCTGACTCTCTCACTCTCTCTCTCTCTCTCTCTCTGCTTCTCTCTCTGTCTCTCTCTTTGCGCGTGAAATTCCAGCACTGACGTCAGTTTCCCTAATGTCATTTGTCATCTTTGCCCACGACAATAGTTCCTCTCTCCTATTCTCTGGCTCTCTCTCTATCTCTATCCTTCTCTCTTTCTCACTCTCACACTCTCTTTGTGAAGTGCAGTTTGTCAGTATGCCATTATGCAAATGTTATTTCGTGCCAGCGCAGCAGTCTGCCCTTTTTTCGCCCAACACATGCTGCTTAAACATTCAAAAATAAAGTGACAGCATTAGAAAACAAGTTAGTTTTGCTGAACTTGTAGATACCCTATAGCAGATCTGGGCACGATCATAAGGCCAACAACAGTTATTTTTTAAGGTTGAAATTTTAATTGATTTCAACAAAATTATTTGCTGTACAAATTTCAGTTAAACTTCGCGTAGCAAAAGCCCGTAGCAATCAGAGAGTAGGCGAGGAAAAGCGTAAAAGTGTGAGAAAGAGAGAGTGAGGAAGAGAGAGAGAGAGAGAGAGAGGGTGGGAGAAAGATAGCGCCTCAAAACAAATCGAAGATGTTGAAACGCACCACTTGAACATTTATCGGTGGATAGATAAGGCATTTGCCAACACTGCAGGGACTTCATTCGCCAATGTACGGCAAAGGGAGAGGGGTGGGTGCGGGGTGGTCGGTTGAGAGGGTTGAGAGGGGTGCAGATTTAGTTGGAAGCTGCAAAACCTGTTAAAGGCAATGCTGGAGTGTTGTGAACGCTTTAGCTGCCGTTTGCAAGGCTCAGCCAAACAGCAAGTATCACTTCCTCAACCCAACCCTTTGCCAAACACACATATACACACACACACCGCACCCATACGGCTGCCCTTGCCCCTCTACGCCGTACCTTTACACAAGAGTCTGGCAAATCCGTTGAGTGGCTGCCTGAAAGACAGAAGAGCAGAAAGCTGAATGGCAAGAATACATAAAAATGAAATAAAAACACAAAACAAGAGTAAACGTTTTTTGTACACTGTATTATACCCTGTGCAGTTATGAACTCACGCGGGGTATCTACAATCAACTTGATAAACAGTTCTGGCGACTCTCTTTCTTTCATGCCTGCAATCAAAAAGATATTTTGTTTATTATTCTTAAACAGCCGAAAGTGAGTCTCGAATAGTAACAGGTTATGGACTGGTCGGGCACATTTCGACTCGTGTCTCTTTTTACTGGAACTGAGAGTCGTCTTAAGTGTAGCGCCGAGTTTATCAAGTGCCTATACGACACCCTGCTAGATGGCTTCACCCCTCGCTCTCTTTCCCAATCTCTTTCGTTGTCTCATCGTTGTCTCCCCGCGCTGATTATGCTAAGCTTTACAAATGCACACAGCGAAAGATATCAAAATCATAAATAGACACTGAATAAAATGAAGCTGAAATCGGTAATAAAGCTGATTGAATAAAAAAAAATGTTTAAATTGAATTTGAGTTTCTTATTTGTAACAATCAAAGTGTCAAGCGGAAGCATAATTTTGACGGTCGAAATTTGAAAACCACTTACAGGAAGCAATATTGTTTGCTCATTTAGTATCATAATGGAGCCGAGTGCCAGATAAAACTTAGAACTTCGAATTTATTTAGATTTGGTCTACCATTTTTCTCGTATTATTATATATTTTTGTTTTATTTGTAATACAAATTCCAAAATTTGGTAAAAGTCATTCCAATTCCAAAATGTCTCATCGAACCTTGAGTTTTATTTTAGGGTGAATCAATTTTCTATGGTTACTCAGTTTAGTTTGTGCTACGCAAATAATAATAAATAATATAATGTAGTGGAATAATAATAATGAAAATACATCAATAATAAAAATTGAAGTATTAAATCTAAATCTTAATAAAGAACAAAATATATATAATATTAGGTAAACCATGGGAAGCAAATTTAAAACTTCTAATCCTCGTTACTTAATGATTACATATGGGTGATATAGATATGTGTATATGTATATATTATATTATTATTTAGAAAAATATCAATATCACAATGAAACTTGCAATTTTAACTGAAAGTCGCTGCACACATTCGCACAGTGTATTTCTGTCATTCGCCATGTGTGGCAATTTCGAAGCCACATCCGCATTCTGTTGGCATTTCCAGATTAACAGTCGGAGCTCTATGCATGTGTCTGTGTGTATGTGTGTGTGTGTGTGTGCGTGTGTGCGTGCTGCCATTCACTATTTTGCAGACAATTAGTTCCGTAAGCAGTTTTCCCATTCTTTTGAACTTTAAGTTTTGTCAGCTGCGTTTTGTTAGTCGTCTCATTAGTGTGTGTGTTTGTGTGTGAGTGTTGATTTACCAACTAGTATTGTCTAGCTGTAGACACACACACACACACACACACTTACATACATACATACTCCAGCTACCCACAAAACAAAGAGGAAATTGATTCACATCCATTCCTGGTTCTCAAAATGAATCGAAAATGAAATGGAACGTGACCGAATTTAGCCACATGTCAATATGCTAATGATCATGCTGTTGCCACACAACTGTGTGGGTCCAATGCACACATTCCTCTCCCTCGCCCTCTCCCTCTATTTCTCTCTGTTTCTCTCTATCTCATTCACCCTTTTAAATCCAAGTCTGGCCCGTTTTGATGTGCTGTGCGTTCTTGATTATTTTGCTGATTGTTTTTTTTTTGGGTGCTCGTGTTTAAAAGGCTTTAAATAGGAATTTGGTTGGCAGATAAAGCTGCCTCTTCTCTTCTCTGCCCCCGTCCACCTGGGACATAGTGTTGTGCTGGCTGCAGCCAGGGTTGCCATGTTGTGTAATTGGCGGCCGAAACGAATTGAAACGGGAAATGGCAAATAAATTGCATGAAACGTGCCGCATGCAGGGCGACAACGGAGACACACAGAGAGAGAGAGAGAGAGAAGGGGGGTAGAGTTCGGTGGGGAGGTATAATGCTGGTCATCTAAATGCGTGTGTGTGTGTGTGTGTGTGTGTGTGGGTTGTATGCTATTTCTGTTGACCGCAAAGTGACGTTTCCGTTTCCTTTTCCGTATCCGTATCCGTGATGCGGCTCTGCATATACAGTCAAAAAAAGGGAAACAAAATGCAGAACTTCGAAAGCAAATTAATCGAAAAGTCCTGAAATTTATTACTAACAACTTAAAATGTATCGAAATTAGCTGGAATCAAAAACACGAGCCCTAAAATTAAAATTAATTAAATTAACTTTTTTGAGTTCACAAATGTTTGCCGTAAACCTTTTTTACTTGCTTTAGTAGTGCTCGCATTGTTAGATCTGGATTGAATTTTACACATTTATCTTATGAACAATTTCATTCAATTGTTTAGTGACGTCTTTTTTTTAAGTGCATTGATTTCCCTATCACTTTCTCTCTTTTCACTCGCTCTCTCTCTCTCTGTTTTTCCTTTTCCCTTCTGGCGGAAAAGTGGCAACTTCGTTGCTGTTGTTGCCGACCAGAGGCACATTCACGCAGCTGCCTCCAATTCGTGCGACATGCTGCCAATATTCGGACTACAGCTGCCACCTGAACAATTATTAATCCAGTCGTGTTCGCGTTTATTGCTTTGTGATGCAAACTGGGAAGCCCCATCCCCCCCTCCCCCCATACTCACCCGCTTTCCCTTCTTGCACACCTTGCAAATCCGATTTCCGCTTTGGTTCAACTTCTTCAAAGCGAATCGAATCCGAATGCAAATCCATATTATTTGCTGGGCACCGCAGTTGCATAAAATAGATATTCATTAGGGAGGGGATATCGAGTGAAGTAAGAGGGGGCAGGGGCAGGAGCCTGAAGTGCCGCAAGCAGTAAAAAAGCATACAGAGAAATGTGATAGGTTTTTGGTTACCACGTAGTATATCAAGGATAATTTACTGCGTACTTATTCCTGAAAGAGAGCACTGTTGAGGTAGCTTGGCTAGGAGAAACCCTCACAGAACACGTAACTGGTTCTTAAAATAATTATAAATTTTGTTTCCGTTTCTGAATTTCAACTGGTCAAGTTGCAGTTCCTGTTCCGGTTCCGGTTTGGCATCTTGCTATTTACTGAATCAGATTTATTGTTAGTATTAGTATTTTGGAACCGCTTAAACATTATTAGTTTTAGTCTGTCCTGCATTTTCACTTATGTCCTTTGAGACCTCTCCAGCACCAGCTCCTGCTCCAGCTCCAGCTCCAGCTCCTTATCACAATATGGCTAGCCTCTTAAATACTAAACCCTTATGTACACTGTCTGTTGGTTTTTTTCTTTTCTTTTTTTGTAATTTCATTGGAACCCCTTTGTGAGTATTTTTATTTTATTTTTATTTTTTTGTTTGCACTAATTTCTTGCAATCTCTTTCAGTGCGTAACATAAAAGCAGCTGCGACCGCTGCCTGTGCCCTACCCACCTCCGCCGTTGTGCCTCTTTTATTGAACAAAGGCGGTGCACTGTCCGCCACACATTCACACATACACTCACACACACACACATTCACACACACTCACACACATACACGCACGCACACAAACATAGATGAGGCGGAGAGAATACAGACCGCAGTGTTTTTTAAATGACTTCCTACTTTTGTTTCGTTTGCCTTTTGCTTTTCACATTCATTGTTTGCAATGAATGAACAGCTGCTAGCGCCACAGAGTGACAAAGCGATGGGGTTGGGAAGTTGTGTTGGGGGGCGTGGCATGACCAGACGAGTGCACAGTACGCTAAAATTAATTCTCACAAATGCGTTCACAATTGCGTAATAGTCGAGCTGGATTTACTCGATTTGCTAAAAGCGCTGCTCGGCAAGGGGCTATTGAGCGGGGGCCGGGGCAGGGCGTAGGTTGTATGGGCGAGTGCTGTGTCTGTGGTCGACTAGCAGTTGCATTAAACCATAAGCTGCAACAAATGACAAACACACACGCACACACACACACACACACACGAAAACTGCTGTCTGCTGTCGCTTGTGCGGCCCAAAAAAGGTTGCTACGATTTTTGTTAGCTTTCATTCCATGTACTTTGCCTTACAGCAGACACATCTGCAAACACTATCGCATTAGATAAGAAAGTAATTCTTGCAGAAAGCACTGCGGCATATTGCCACTACTTACATATCTGGCATTGCCAAGAAGAAGGAGATGACGGTGGTAGATAATTTCGACATTGGTGGTTAAGAAAAACGGTCCTTTTGAAACTGTTTAAAGTTTCATAGTTAACACAACTATGTCAATAGTGAACCGATTTCGGTAAGTAATACAAAAAACTGGGAATCATTTCCCATAGTTTTAAGTACATATCGATAATGCCATACGCAAATCAAATCAATTTAATTTTGTTGATATCTTTGGACTTGTCTTTAGAATAACTAACCACTTCTTAATTATCTTTCACTTGTTGCAAAATCGTTACAAAGACTGGAAGCCTTTATAAACATCGGTTGCTCCGTCTTTTATTTTTCCGTTTATTCCTCAAAGCCTACAAATATACATATATGTATTTTTAATTATATCAGATCTCATGCCACACAAAATTAGTGTTAGATTAGATTTCTGACAATCGAGAACATTGCAGTTCGCATTGTTGTTTGCCCCACAAGCACACACACAAGCATACACACACACACACACACACACGCACACACACACACGCACACACACACACGCACACACACACACGCACACACACAAACACACCCTCATTAAAACCACGCCCCTTGTAGAGTCCCCGCCTTGCGGTTAACCTAATTTGCTTTAATTTACATTGCAGCATATTTAATTAATCAAACATTGCGACACTCCAACTCCCACACCCCAACCCCCCCACCACCCACCACCCCTCCACACGCTTTTCAATTAAGCAGCGCATGTTTTTTTTTCTTCCCTCTCTGTTTCATTTCGCTCCCATTTTTTTAAACAGCTTGTTTTTCTTGTATTTGGTGTTGTTGTTGTTTGGCTGCTGCTCATCGCTAGTCAAATGGTTTGTAATTACGCACAGTACTGCCACGCTTACGCCCACGCCCACGCCCACGCCACGCTGGACGCCCACCTGACTTGGGCTTGAGTGACTTAACTACAAATTGCATTATTTATCATGCAACAAAGTTCGTCAAACTGCTAACTGCAGCGCGGGGCAAACTCTCCAAAGGCCCACAACGATAATCATCAGCGTTTCCAATGTGTTAATGTAATTTCATCTTCTCTTTCTCTATCTCTCTCTCTATCTCTTTCTCTCTATCTCTCTCTCCCTTGGGCTGCACCATCATCAAATATTCTTTGATGGCATACGAAAAGGGGATAAGCAGCAAAGCTGAGCGCAAAAAGTTGCAAGTTGTGCCACTGACTCACTATTTGCACATGATTGCAGTGCTACAGTGAAGCTTGGCAATTGTGCGAAAATGCTTGGTACTCAATTTTATAGTAGAAGATTAATTTGAATATAAGATATTATAATTAATAAATCTAAAAATATTTATGGCAACCAAAATGGTATTTTATTATTAGTGGGACCTTCTCTCGCCCTTCTGACAGCTTCTATCCAAAAAACTGATGTTATTACCACCTATTTGAAACCTATTCAACGATTTTAAGAATTCCAATTGGTTTCCTTATCCTTTCCAGCGGTATGTCCCAAAAATATGTTCAATAGGACTTAGTTCCGCTTATCACTTCTATGGCATAAAAGTGTTCCTTTTTGCTTAACCAATTATTAGATTTGGCGTAATTATTTTTTGGTATCTCTTCATATATGAAATTGTTCAACTTTTTAGAAAATCCATCTCCACAGCTGTTGTATGAAAAGTTTTTGTTAAATGTAAATAACTTTCCAAAACAAATTTGTTAAATTTAATTATACAATTTTGAGAGTAATTGGCTAAACTCATTGTGAAATTATAAACAAAAATAAAAAATCGTTTAGCCCGAGCAAAGCCGGTGAATATCTGTTTAGCTTTGGTTTGGCGGCACTCTGCGAGTGTTTACTGAGCAAGCAGCATGCACAATAAATATTTGCACAGATTTCAATGGGTTGTGTTGATGCCGTGCAACTTTTGCTGGCATCTCCGACGGCGATGGTGTGGGGCGTGGGTCGTGAGACGTGGGCGGCTTGCGGGATAGGACGCCACAACCTCAAAACTAGAGATAACAGTTACGCACACCCACACACACACATGTGCAAATATATATGCACACATATATACATATATGGACATATATAATACGATGATGATATGAACAGCTTGTGTCTGTGTGTGTGTGTTTGTTCGTGTGTGCGTGTGTGGATACGCTCGTGGTTGTGCCCCAAGTTGATTAAAATCTGCACTTCACCCCTTTGCATTTCCTTGTCTCAATGCTTTACCATTTCAGTCAGTCAGTTAGTCAGTAGTCAGACACGAAGAGTTTCACACACACACACGCACATACATCCCTATATATGTAGGTGTGTGTTTCACGCGTTGCTGACTGCTCTCTTAGTGACCCAAAGGCGGTCGCAAATGGAATGATTGCAAAGATTGCAAAAGAACATTTTGTACCTGCTTTGGTACAGGCGACAAAAGTGATTTGTTTGCTTCTTTCCTTTATTGTGTTTGATATATCCAAAAATAAGAAGATCTGTGGAATATTAGCAAAATGTAGCTATTGTTATTGGTGAGTGATTCTGAAACGAGTTTTAGAATGGAACCAAAAACATGATGTACACATGAACCGCTTCGAAGGCGTCCTACAATTGAGAATAATATGATGCTGCTGGCTTAGTTAGCTCGAGCTTAATATGCATTTTTGATTAGTATTCAAATCTTACCGTGAGGCAGATGTCTTCGGCTATATGCTTGATAAGCAGCACTAATCGAGTTCGATATTGTCATATTCTAGTGTATGTGTTTCTTACTTCTTTAAGACTATCCCAGTTAAGATGTCAGCAATTATTCATGTCAGACCCAACTGGAAATGATAATACTTGATCTAAAAATATGAATGTCTGCATTCATTTGCGGTTCGGGCTCTGAATTTTAACCGGTAAATCTGCGGTTTCATTTATTATGTACCGATCTGACACGCTGTTGTAAAATGATTTATTTCTATCGGCTCACCATAATGCCTGATTGGATAGATATACAGTTTATATTGGGGCTGGCCAACAAGTAATTTGGCAGTAGCAATATCTGCGACTGAAATGCAATGTTAGCTGGTTAAGTTCGTCAAAGCTCCAAATGCGATATAAATCAAATGAAACGCGTTGTGTGGTGTCTGTGTGTGTGTGTGTGTGTGTGTGTGCGGGTGTGCGGGTGTGGGTGTGTGCGCATGCTTGTTGGAGGTCACCTTAATTATGGTCACAATTAACAGTTTGAAATTTGGTGGGGCATTCGCTGCTGTGCTGCATTTGGCACACTTACCAAAGCCCCAACCGCAAGCCCCCTACTACCCGTGGCTGTCTATCATTTCCGTCTCTTCAGCGACACATTTCATTTCATTTCATTTGGCATGACCCAACTGAAGTGCTCTTTGGGTGTGTCCAAGTGAGGGTAGGTGTGTGAGTGTGTGTGTGTGTGTGCGTGTGTAATCTCATTACAAATTCAAATGCGAGGCGCCTTCTGTGGCTTCAACATCAACGTTCTGCTCTTCAACTGCTGCTGCTGCTGCTCCCCTCTCTCCCTCCTTTTCTCTATCCCTCATTCTGTCTCTCTCTCTCTCTCTGTCACTGTCGCAGCTGTGTGTCCTTTGTAACTGTCCATTCATCTCGTGTGGACATGGCACAAATGCTCCGACCGCGTTGTCACTCAATTATGTGCCATGTGTGCGCGACATAGCACACTTTTCAACACTGTCCACGAAGATGCCACTCGGTGGCACACACACTCACACACACTACAGACCTGTGTGTGTGTGTGTGTGTGTGTGTGTGAGTGTGTGTGAGGAAAATTAAGTGTTGTCTTCTGGCCGGGCGACATCAACTCAATGCAATGAATTTGCATATGACTACAAATTAGCGTTATCTGCCTAGGGACTAAAGTGCGCATCAGAAACTGAAATCGTTCCGGTAAAAATTATGTTTATTTCATTTGAATCGGTACCTCCAACTAATACCTAAAATAGTGTTGAATTGCGGTGCTGATTCTGCTTCTGGCACTGAATTGGTAAAGTTTGTTTTTGGCATGGATATAGCAGTGTAAATTAAAATTTAAAAAAAGACTTAAAAGGGAAATTTATCGATATTTTTTCCGAAAGACGTATTTTGAAGTTTTGATGCAGAATTAAAATAAATGTAAAAAAGACTGCATAATTTTAAATTAACTTACAATAACTTAAAACAATGAAACATAATTTCAAATGCCCAAAATCATGCAGAACGGTTCAATTGCTATTGATGTCATTCTTGCCGTGATAATCGCATTATAAATATATACATATATATATATGTAGGCGCTGACAACATCAACAAAAGCAGCAATAAGGATTCCGCAAAATGGAATTCAATTCAATACTTGTGGAGAAATAATATTATTTCTATTTGCGTTTGACTCTGTCTTCTGACTGCTGTCTGCTGTCTGCTGGATGCTGAATGCAGGATGCTGGGTGCTCAATGCTGGATGTTGGCCCATTTGGCATCATCATTCGCCACTTGGCAGCATTATGTCATTGCCGGTTAAGTGATGCAACTAATTTGCAGCTGTTGTCGCTGCTGCCACAGCTGCCTGAGATAAATAGAGAAAAACTCTCGCACTGCGAATTTGCATTTGCTGCTTGGAAAAATGTTTGCATTTACTTTGCGACTGTGCAACCGGCGCCTGCTCCTTGCACCTTGCATCTTGCACCTTCCACCTTACACTTTGCCCCGTGCTGCTGGTTGCTCAAGTTGTGCTGCTCGTTAATTTTGCAGCATTTCCGTTTGCAATTTGGAGGCAGCTTCGTCGTCCACGTCCTCTTTGCCGTCTTGTTGAAATATTACGTATACGCAGCGCAAAAAGCGCCAACCGGATATGCAGGAAGCGGATATTACACGCTCCAGAAAACACACACAGCGAGCGACGACGAATAATATGCTCGCTGATATGACTTGCGATGACAGCCGTGAGGGGTGCTGGCTGGTGTTAATGGTGTGAGTTGAGTTGGGGCGTTGACGACGACAAGCAATGGCGACATTATCCTTATTGCTGCTGCTGTTGTTGTTGTTGTTGTTGTTGTTGTTGTTGTTGTTGTTGTCAGCGCTGCTGCTGATATAGCAGCGTTTTATGCATTTTTCGTATTTAGACAGCTGGCCAATGTTGACAGTGTTAGCTTTAGCATCTCTGCCTCCTTTTCGCCATAACCTAGAAACTTTGTAATCAGCACTTGGGTCGTACACTTTATGAACCCAAGCTGGCAACTAGAAGCACAAACTGAAAAGCTATGATGTTGTCAAATCTTGTTCGGTTTGGTTGTTAAACTGCTTGGGCCATTGAGTTGCCATTGCCCGTTGCGTTGTCGTTGTCGTTGTTGCTGTTGTTAGAAATTCAGTTAGTTCAAGTCAACAGATCAAAGACGGCAAATACGGAAATACTCGTAGCTGTGAACTGATGCAGTGGAAAGTTTCACTCACCTCTGTGCTGTAAAAACCCTTTTTGAAAATAAGAACTATTAACTTTGTTTGTTTGTTTTTTTTTTCGTGTAAGATTTCTTTGTTTTCTTTATTGAACATAATAATTTGTTGTTGTTGTTGTTTGTTGTTAGTTTTTTATGCTTGCTCACTTGCTTGTTTAAATGTCTGTATTTTTTGTTAGTCTTAATTTAAAATTTAATTTATTTAAATTTAATCATTTTTCAAGGTTTTTTTTCCCTCTTCTTTTTGCGTTTTTTTTTTTAATGTAACTTTTTGACCTTTATTTCCATTCATTTTTTTTTTTTTGTTTGTTAAGTTTAGAATCATAGCGTATATCCATATGCATAAATTATTGATTTATATTTTTGTCAATTTGTTAGATTTTTTATTGCAAAAAAAAAAAGGTTAGCCATAATAATGAACATTTATTTGTAGCTTTGTCTTTAGCCTTTTATATTTGTTGTATATATGTGAAATGTTTGGCTTTGTGTGTGTATTTTGTTTTTTGTTAGTTGCTAATTAACATTATTGACAAAATATATATATTCAAGTACAATATTAATAATTTTTTTTAATTAAATTTTCTTTGAATTGTTTTCTTCAATGCACATTTTTGTTGTTGCTGTAAAAAGCGACATGAAATGATTCCAATTTATATATGTATGTGCTATGTGTGTGTTGGTGTGTGTCTGTGTCTGTGTTACGATCTGGATATATATTTTTCAGCACTTGAATTACTTTACTTGAATATGTTTTGGGTAGTTTGAAAATTGTCTCTCGTGTTTGCGTGTAAATAAATATATTAAATAAATTGCACGTGCATGAATAATTTCTTAAGTAATTTTTTTTTAGTTGATTTGATTTTTTGTTTTTGTATTCTTGTATAAATTTAAAATTGTCAGCCATTTGTTTGTTTAATAAAAACATTATATAAGTATTTTATTTATCATTGTTATTTTTAATATTATTATAATTATTTTTTCTTGTAATTTTTATTTTTATATTATTTTACTACTTTTCATGCTGCATTTTACTTTATTTAATACTATAAAAACTGCATAAATTTAAAATTGTTTTGGCGCCCGCCTTTTTTTTTTTGTTGGTTTGCTTTCTTTTCTGTTTTTTCAGTTTTTATGTAATTATCTTTAGCCGTGCTGCTTCTCATTATCATTTTAATAGCTAGACAAAAAAAAAAAATTGTATTTATATATATATTTTTAAATATATATATGTAGTTACTGCTTAGCTTTCTCTATATTATAATCATTTTTATTTATTTATTTATTTTTTTGTTAATTTATGCATTTTTATGCGTAAATGAATTCATTTATTTTTATGTTCTTTTTTTTCTGCGTATTTTGGCTGCTTAGTTACTTGTTTTAGGCTTCTTGTGTAATCAACATCATTTTTATTGATTTATGTTTTTTGTTTATTTTATTGTTGTCTCTTTAAAATTAAGTACATATATACCATACCTTTAAGCTAGCTCTCAATTTATGTACAACATTTAAGTTACTAATAGTATGTATTTATTTTATGTATTATATCATTATTTATTTCTCGAATGGAAACTGAAATACGTTAATTTTAATTGCATTTTATATTTAATTGCATTTTATATTTAATTATTTACTTTAAACGTTTGTATGCATTATAAGATTTCTCTCAAATTATGTACATATATAATTATGTGCCAATATATGCAAAAAAAAAAGAAGAAGGAAAATAGAAAAATGCACAACATAAAAATTGCTGCAATAATTTGCATAAATATTTATATCAATTTTTTTTACCATATGCTTCCAAAAAGGTAATTAAGATGAACAAAAGGTGCAACTAATAAACATAAATTGGGCACACACACTCGCATATCGTACACACACCTATGTACATGCGAACACACAAAAGAGAAAAAGATACAAACTAAAAAGGTTTTTGAATTTTAGCATGATTATTCATAAAATATATTTTGTTATTTTCATAATTAAGTTATATTATTATAATTTGTATATTTATAAGTTTGTATTTTTATTTTGTATATTTCGCAAGCATTTTGAGCTGCATTAAAGTTCAACTTTAAGTACATAAATTTTGGATGGATGCATTAGTCAGTTGATAAATTTCAAAAACAAAAACAAAAAACAAAATTTTATTTAAAATTAGTTTTTTGTTTACTAAACAATACAACAAACATCTAGAATTTTGTGGTTTTTTTTTGCTTTTGCTTTTTTTGCTTTTCATAAGTTAATATTTTGGTTTTTATTTATCAGTTACGATAATTTTGGGTTTTCAGTTTTTGTTTTGCTTTATTTATGCTTTGATTGTGGCCTTTTCGAGCTTGGGGACCATTATTACAACCGAATGTTCATTTAGCTGACTACTCAGAACTCATGTATTCATATTCATATATATATATATATATATGTATATATATATATATATGTTTTGTTTGTGTGTGTATCATAAGTATATATATATATTTATATACATATATATATTTATATGTGTATGTGTATGTGTATGTGTAACTACTAGATATATGTACAAATCTAATATGTTAAGTGCAAATGGCGACTTGGATGGATTTCTTGGGAACAGTTACATATTCATATTTGAATCTTTGCCTTTCCAAATCAGTAAATCAATACTCAATAATAACAAGAATAAAAAATCAATAACCATTTGATATTATGCGCCGAAAGTGGAAGACGGCATTTGAAGTGCATAACCTTTAAACTTGACTTTTCCAGTTGCGGCTTCAACTTCCGTTCCGGTTGTGATCTGCGCTGTGTCTTACAGACAACCATAAGCAATACACACATATATATATATAGACATATACGTTTAGTAAATTAATCAAGAATTTTATATTTTTGCTTTTTGCTAAATATATATATATAAAACGTGGACGAATGTGTTTAGGTTTCAAGGAAGGTTAAGGTTCGGGGGTATTTTTTTCATTTGTTTTTGTTATTTTTAAAGCAAATAAAAGTTTTAGCTTGCTGTTTTACACTCGTTCGGACGCAATTGAAAGTGTTGCAAAACGGCAAAAAAAAATATACAATTAAATTTTGCCAAGTGCAGTTTAACTTGCGTGCGGTGCTACATTGCGTATGCGTGTTATTTGATTGTATTTTTTTATGTGTAAAAACGATATCCCTCGCCATTTTGCTAAGTGTTGCATATTTATCTTTCATTTGTTATCTCTATTTTATTTATTTATTTATTTTTTATCAAGTATTTATAAGTAGCTTTTAGCAATGTTGATAAATTGTTAGTTTTTTAGCTTGAGTGTCCTTTTTGCGGAGTTAGTTGCATTTGTAACTAGTTACTCTTTATTATTGTTATGTTTTGTTGTATTTATGTTTTTTTTTTTCTTTCTTTTCTTTTCTTAAAATATCGCGTATTCTTTTAGCAAGTGCGCTAATCGCTAATCCTTTGTGATTGCTTCTTCTGCTGGAAGTTGTTTTTGTCTTTATCATTTGTCTTTTGTTTTATACTGTGACTCTGTTACTATGCCACTTGTGACGTCACAAGTTCAAGCATTTTCGTTTTTGTTTTTTTTTCATTTTTAGGCATTGCATTTAAACAATTAAGTATTTTAAAAATTGGCTTCTTTTCTTTGACGCTTCTCTTCTCCTTTGTCGTGTTCAGACATTTGGCCACTTGGTTTCATTTTGTTTCATTTCATTTCGTTTCGTTTCACTACGTTTCGTTACATTTCGTTTCGTTTCATTTCAAGCGTTTCTTCCTGTTTCCATTTTTTTTTTTGTGTTTTGTTTTCGTTTTTTGTTTTTTTTTTTTATCTATTTTGTGAGAACTTTTCCTACATTATTATTTAAGTTTCTTTGATTTTATTTTATTTGATGTTTCTTGTTTAAGTTTTATTAACTGCTTATTGCGTTTTATAAACACTAACTCTTTTTTTTTCGTTTGTTTATTATTTTACTTTTGTCATACTTATTAAAACTACTCAACTTAAGCCGATTGCTTGTTGTCTTCTGCTTTGTTTTTCTGTTTCTGTTCTCGTTAACTTAACACTCTACTTGCCGTATAACTAGTAAAAAAAATGCTGTTTTTTGACTGGCTCACACCAACATACTAGGTAATATGCTAAGTTATAAGTAATACTAGATAAAAAAAAAAAAACATAAATCAATAAGTATATAGTTTTGTTTTGCTTACTAGCCTAAAATTGTTGTAAGATGTCTAACGGTAATGATCAAATAAAATGAAAATACAAACAACTAAACAAACAAACATCTGCGCTCCCTATCTTTAAGTACATTGTTGTTGCTGTGCCACTCTTGTTACTTGCCTGTCAGCTATCTCTCTCTAACTCACGCGCGCGTGTGTGTGTGTGTGTGTGTGCGTGGAATGTGGAACGTGGCATGCAGCTTAGTAGCGCTGCTGATACTCGTGATGCCACCGATTGAAATCAATGTGGAACACTATTATCGAACCAGTTGACAGGCCAGCGAGCAGATACCTGTTGAGAATATAGAGTGGGATGGGTTCGATGTTAGTTAGCAAATGATTTGGTTTATTTATTTTATTTATTTATATTATTATTATTAATTTTTTTTTAAAGCCCAGGTTATAGATCGACAAAAATTTAATGAATTAATCTTCTCGCCTTTTTAATTATTGGGAACTTTTTTTTTTGATCTGTAAACTGTGATTAAGGCATGACATTAGGATTTACACACAACACTTACTTCTGATCGTGAGTGAGCGCCAGCGAGCGTATTCCCGCATTGCAGGCAGGGAAGGCATAGAGCGGTGCCAGGTTGAAAGTGCGCCACACTTCGACAATGCCCCGATCGCCGGCAGTCATCAGATATTCGCCGTCGCGCGACAACAGCATGCACTGAGAGAGAGATAGAGAGAGAAAGAGAGGGAGAGAGAAACAGAGAGGGAGAGACATCGTCAGAAATCGAAACGAGTGAATAAAAATGTACGAATAGCGAATAGCGAGTAACGCGTAGAGAGAGAGAGAGAGAGTGAGAGAGAGAGAGAAGGTGAAGTAGTGCTTACCTGCAGATTGTCATTGTGCGTTTCATGGCGTAACTTTTTGCCATTGATGGTGTAGGCGGCCACATTGCCCTTGTCATAGTTGATGACGATGAAACCCTCACGCGACATCGTAATCAATTCCGGCGAGTGGAAATCAACGGGCGGATCCAGCGAGCGCAGCAAATCGCCAAATGTGGTGTGTATCAAAACGGGGCCATCTAAAAAGGGAAGAGATAGAGAGGGAGATAGAGAAAGAGAGAGAGAGAGAGGGAGCAAGTGTTAGATAAAAGTTACAAGTTGCAGCAACAAAGTGTTGACGAGCAACTTACTCGTTGAACCGGACACAACTAGTCCCAATTCGGCGCTGATGACTACCGAAGTGACTGCCTGCTCGTGTCCCGTTAGAGTTGCGCGCGGCGTTGGCACATCCCCCTCACCGACAATGCTCTGGGTACGGGCATTCCAGTGCCACAACAATACCGTACAATCCGCCGAACCGGATGCA
Organism: Drosophila kokeensis; assembly: GCA_035042145.1. Lineage (NCBI taxonomy): Eukaryota > Metazoa > Arthropoda > Insecta > Diptera > Drosophilidae > Drosophila > Drosophila kokeensis. The sequence goes on along the minus strand of JAWNLT010000657.1, from coordinate 470,267 downwards.
ATATAACAGTCCGACGTAATATTACACTCGGATCGGGCCATGCAGGTGACGACACCAAAATGCCCAAAGACGATTTGCACGATTTTCGCTAAGGAATCAAAAACAGGAAAAAACAAATGCCAAATGACAAAAGGGAAGAACAGCTGTGACGGATGTACAATTGTAGACAAAACGGGGCACTTACCCGTCTCGGTGGCAAACACACGAAAACTGTTATCCCAGAAGCCGCAAGCAATCAGAAAACGACTATCAACGGTGGTCACAAAGCAATTGGAGCGTATTTTCAGCATTTGACTGAAATTGTCACCCAAGTGACGACGGCTCGCCGCGTTGCTATTGTTATTGGTGCCATGCACAGCTGAATGATGTGGAATGCAAGCGAAATTGGATATAAAACAAGAGAAATTGTGGCATCTGGGTGCAGATTGAGCGCCAGTATGTGAAACTATAACTCACCCAGGACTGGATCAATAGTTAGCGGCTGATTGGAGCCCGGCGATTGCGGTGATTCGGCATAGCTGGGACTCTGGACGGAGGCGGTGTAATTGCAGTTCCAGCGATTCACAGCAAACTGATGGCCAGCGGTGACAGTGACAACAGATGGCAGCGATAGCTGCGGATACGTATTCGCCGAGATGTGAATGACCGGTGAGTTCTGATAGAACTTGAGCATCTGGCACAGATCCTCGGGCATTGCACTGAACATCATCGGGGACAGATGCATCGCTGAGCTGCGCGGCGGATGCGGTTCCATTAGCAGTTGACTGGGCGTTTGGCCAAAGTTGCGTATTTGATTTTCGACAGCATCGCGCATCACCGGATCAAGAACACCGTCAAGATCGACGCTGCCCTCGTAGGTGAGATAGTAGAAGACGTTGGTGGCGCGTATCGCTTCGGGGCCGCGCTGCTTGTAACCGAATATCAGATCGATCCACTGATGCAGCTGGCAGGAGACAAACTCAGATTCGAGGGCCATGCGATTGATGCGGACAAACTCCTCGGGACTTTTGGCCCATGGTGGCAACTCAATATCATCGACCAGGGCGCCATCCTCACGATGTCCCAGCCGATAGCCGGATGCATTGTAGAACATTTCGGGCAGGAAATACCATTCAGGTATCAGTTCCTTCACATCGGACGTGTCACGCTGACAATTCTTCCAGCTGAGCGATACGGATGAGAACAAACGATCCGGATAATCAAATTTGCCGCCCTGCAGTGCCAGGAACATGGTCGTAAACGGCTCGACGCGCACCAGCCAGTTGAGGGTGAAAGCGGCCGTCGAATAGTGTGTCCCATAGTGGAATGGTGGTATTGTATCGCTGTCCCAGCTCTCGTAGCGCTCCTCGAAGTAGGCGCGTCGTGATGGATTTAGGGCACCGATGGGTTTCGATAGATCTCGATAGTTCGACGGCAGGCTGAGGTCCAGATCTTTGGAATCATAATTGGTCAGCACCCAGGGAAAGATGGGATACTGATTTAGATCATTGTATGTCCGTCCCGCGATTGTATTGAGAAACATCAGATACTCAAAGTTGGAGATCTCGCGTCGCTGCCATTTCTGTGTCATGTTCGAGTTGCGCATCAGTTGCCGCGGCGACATCATTGAGGCACGCCGTGTCTGTGGTATGCCGTACTTGATGCCGACGCCGACGCGTGGCAGTGCCTTGATCACCTTCTTGACGGTGTGTTGATCGGGAAATGCGAACAGGATGGAGGTGCGACTGGCCAAGAAGATCTCCAGGGCGACATTCTGCAGAAGGTAGCGACGCGAGAAGATCGCACGCACCTCAGAGAAATACCATTTGCCATGCAAATGATCGCAGTATTTGAGCACCTCCGCGTCGATCTTGTGAAACTCTGGATGATCCTCGTCCACCTCAAAGAACATCTCGGTGCTGGTAATGGATACTGTGCCGGGCGCAACGAGGCCAGGCGCTATTAAGCGCGCCTTGGTGCTAATATTCACCGGCCCAGTCAGATCCAAGTCGAGCTCTCGATCCTCAATTAGGAGCTCGGCATCGTCGAGCAGCTCCCCGTTGTGCTGTGCCGACGGATGCGACCGTGATACGGCAATCTGGGTGTGGAACTCATCGCGTGTCTGCAAAATGGCATCCTCGGGTCCACCATTCTCCAGTGCCGCCTTGAGCGTCGCTTGCGGATGTGAAGATCCTCTCGGATTCTGCACCATACGCTTGCGCCGCCTCGCATCATCCTCCCAAGCGTCGAGCTTCCAATAGGTGCCCTTGCCACCGCTCACTGAAATGGCAGCCAAGATTCCATTGGCGTCACCCCACGCCCCATGACGATTGCACATGATGTTGCGCACCTTTTCCAGCAGCCGGCTGGCGATGACATTATCCCGGCGACGTGCCGCCGTTATCAGATGATCGCACATCCGCTCCTCTTCGCGCCGCTCGAGCAAAGTCTGGGCGCACTGGGATTCAAAGTCAGCATGCTTGAGGACATCATCGGCACGCATGCGATTTAGAATAAACTCGGCCTCGTTGGCCACGCGCACAATGTGATCCTTCATGGCGTGCGAGAGAAGACGACCCTCGTTGATTAGCTCGATGAATGCGAGACCGGCATGCTTCTGTAGACTGTTCTGCCACTCCTGGGAGCACAGCAGCATCACCAGCTCCACAACAGAGTGCGAATTCTTGAATGTGGTCAGACCCTTACCCTCCATCAGCAGCTCCTGGCCGTGCGAGCCGACCAGCGTCTTAGAGAGGAATGGCGCAAAATCAACCATTATTTCGCGCAGCAGTGGACACACCGGACCCAAGGCAATCTCCAGCTTCTGTGTGAGACTCGCCTCCCGCGATGGCGTCGTCAGCGGCAGTTGGGCAACGAGTGCCGGCGGTTTCATTGGCAGCTCATCGGGTCGCGATCTCTGCTGCTGCTGCTGCTGCAGTTGCTGCTGCTGCTGCTGCTGGTGCTGCTGCTGTGCGCTGTTGGCAACTGTGACGCTATTGCCAGTGGCAGCACTACCATAGCTATCGGGCACTCGCACTACCGATATCTCCGAGTCCGGCTTATCGCCGCGCTCAGTGCCCACAATTATGCCGCCCTGTTGCTGATGTTGCTGCTGTTGCTGTTGTTGCTGCTGTTGTTGCTGTTGGTGTTGCTGTTGTGCGTGCTGCGATTCATGCTTGCTGTCGCTGGCATCGACGAGACCGACAACGATGCCAGCGCTTGCAGCTGCCAGCACTGCGGCATCTTCATTCAAATTGACATCCGTCCAGCTCTCATCGTTGGAGTTGCTCGGCTTGTGATCATCGGCGAGTATATCGCTGGAGGACTCAACCTCGGGCACTTCGTTCTCCGTCGAGTTCATGTTCAAGGACACCACATCCGAGTCCACACTCTGCTCGCAGGCGTTGGTTAGCATTTGACAAGGAATAGACATTGATTTAAGTATTAGGGAAATGCTTCAATCAGTTTAGCGAATCAAAAGCATTTTATGCGAGTGTGTGCGTATGTGTATTTATATATATATATATATGTGTGTGTGTGTGTGTGTGTGTGTCTGTATCGAAAGGTGTTTCAAGTGCGATACACATTACAAGTTGAGTGGGGTAAGGAGTGAATGAACCGGGTGCATAAGTGGGTTTGTGGGGGTGCCTGGTAGTGCGACCGATGGAGATGACGATGCTCAAACAGTCGATAGTTGGCCTTGGGCAATCGATGTTGCTTTTGATAATCGATTTGTTATCGTTTCTAAATGTTTTGACATAAGTCTCTATGGTTTTAAATCTCGCACTGATAGCATCGTTATTTAAACAGAACTTTTGACAAGTGACATGATATGTGCACATGTCCTTGTGCCTGTGTGTGTGTGTATGTGTGTGTTTTCATTTGGATATCATTTGCGCATTAATTATGCACATTTCAACAATAAATCAAAAGTGTTGAGCGCAAAGCAGAAGAGCTCATCCACCGCCCAAATTGTGTGTTGACCAACCAGGCACAAAGTCCTCACGTCCGCTTGTGTCCCTTTCCGTGTTCCTGTCAACACATGCATTTGTCAACGCCACGCACAAAATGTTATCTGCAGATCTACCAACATCCCCGCCCCCCCCCCCTGTCTCTAACCTTGCCCCTCTTGTTGCGTCTGGCAGTGATTTGCATAAAAGGCAAATCATCCAAACTCTGCCCAACCCACTTGAAAAAACAAATTTCAGCATTACGCAACTCAGCTCATCCGAAAGGCATTAGGGCAAATGGACATAACGGACGAACAGACAAGAGGGAAATGACATGAGGTGGTGGCTGAGGGGGGCAGGGGCGTTTTCAAACGGATGGCCATGTGACAAATTTTGTTAAGGCGTATGACAAATGTCAACTGTCAAACACAAATACGACAAGATGTGAAGCACACAAGTAGGTGTTAGCACAGCTGCCTGTCTGAACCTTTGTGTGTGTGTGTGCGTGCGAGTATGTGAATATGTGTGCGACAGCTGTTGCGCCTACACAATAAGGTGCATGTCCAGTACGTCCTGTGCAGCATGCGAAATCAATCGCACGCAAAACCCAAATTTCACTTTGCTGGCAAAATATGTGAAACCAAAAATATATGTACATATATACATATATATATTAAATATATATGTATGTATTTATATATATATATTTGATGTACATATATTTATATACAAATTAAATTATTTTTTGTTTTCAACTGACTTATTGAATTTAAATTTATGTTTAAGGAGCTTTGCTAATCTTTTGTATCCTTAGGGTACACGATTAAAATGGATATTAAATTGAAATTGTCGGGAAATAGTAGCAGTACTAACATGCACATTTTAGTATATGCATTAATATGTGTGTGTTTTAATAGATTGGGGAATTGAGCAAGGCAATGGATTTGCTGAATTAATAATGCAAGCAGTTCATTAAGAGCCCACAACCGGAAGCCGAAGCGTTGTCTGCACTCAAGATAAAAGCCAAGAGTTATACGTTTGTCCTTGTGTGCGTGTGTGTGTGTGTGAGTGTGTGTGTGAACATGTGTATGGGTCTGTATTGTTATTCGAGTTCGTAATACTAATTGCAGTACATATAGATAGACATTAACATACATAAATCAAAGAGGACCGACACAAACAAATCCAAGGCACACACGACAAATCATGTGGCACGCAGCGGAATCAAACTGTGTGGTTGTATGTGTGTCTGTGTGTGTGTGTGTGTTTGTATTGTGTGTGCTTAATGCGTGTGTGAGTGTATAACGAAATTATTTATTGATTGCATTGAATGGCAATTCAATTTGTTAGTTCTCAACTAAAACCAAAACCAAAACAAAAGCAGTCATATAGCGAAGCCATTAAAAATGGTAAAAGAGTACCATCGACTTGCATATACCCATTAATTAAATTTGAATTGAAAACAACTATAGAGTTCAATATTCATTATTAAAGAGCACAAAGAGAAAAACACACATCTCCCTGAGAGATGTCTTCGCAAGAGAGTCAAGCTGAAATCCTTCAGTTATAAGCAAAGTCATCTGATCATTCGTATAATATATATAATATACAATTTTTCAGGAAGAAATCAATCACTTAAGGACTGATTTAAAATCACAAAACTTGCAATTATTTTAATTGAAAAACTTGGAATTAAATTTCGCTAATCAAAAAATATGATTTAAGTACACATAAACCATATCCACGCATTAATTACGATTTTAACTACAAATTTGATTTGATTTAACATCTGACAGCACACACACACACACATACACACACACACATACATACACATTCATTTAATGCACTTTTCATGGCATCAATTTGGACTGCACTACTATTTTCAGCTCGCATCACAGTGATGCAAGGCAATAAAAAAAAAAATAAATTGCAAATTGTAGAAAAGCACAGATAAAGAAAAAGCCGCATTTTTTATTCTCGGAAATTTGCATTAGCGATAATTATATAATAATATAAATGAGTGTATGTGTGTGCGTGTGTGAATATTTTACCGATGAATACGCACATAAAAACACTCATGAATGAAATGTTACAACGAGCTATGCATTTTAAATGATATCCGCAACATCATTCAAGACAACCTTGCAGAGCGAATGAGAGAGAAGGAGCGAAATCGGATATAATGGATATAATATTAATTAAATATTTTTTTAGCTACAGGGAAAAACCGGATCTAAGAAAAAAGCGTGCAAATGATGAGAGCGCTGCTCGCTCCAGTTTGTTTGCCTCTAGCTTTTTGCTTTGATTTTAGCACTCCAACTGTGTTTGGAGCAGTTATTTTTCTTTGCGTTATGCATTTCAGTATTTTTTTTTTTGCTTTTTGTTAAAAGCTTAAAAGCTTCTCGCTTCACTTTCATTTCTTTTGTTTCTCTGTTTCTCTTTAACTACTGCAGTCTCTAGAGGTTGGCTTACCTAATATGCCTCAAATCTATGCATGTGCGTAACGAGAGTTTTACGAGCACGAGAACGAGTGCGAGTGCGAGTGCGAGTGCGAGTGCGAGTACGAGTGTGAGTGCGAGTGTTAGTGCGAGTGTGAGTGCGAGTTCGATTATTGGAGGTGCAGCACATTTTTCGAATGGATTTGTTAGTTATTTGTTAGTGTTTTAGTGATTGGCAGCGGTACAAAAAGCTGTTGTTGTTGTGGCTGTACGTAAGTGTGTGTGTATGTGTGTGTGTGTGAGTGTGTGAAAGGGGTGAGTTGACTGCTTGTAGCTGTTGTTGTCAAATTATTGCAATTTTGCATTGGGGTGGAAATATTTTTGGTGAGTGGCTTTTTTTTTTTTTGGTTTTTTTTTGTCTATAGATATTTTTGTTCGTTTTACCTTTGGTAACTTTTGTGGCACCATTGGCTTGGGTGGTGACAATGGTTGTTGTTGAATTTTGATTTTATCTTTAGTTGTAGTTGTTGTTGTTGTTGTGGATTTTACAGTTGTTGTTGTTGTAGCTGTTGTTGTTGTTGTTATTGTTGCAGTTGTTGTCTGAGTGTTGTTATTGTTATTATGAGCCTGTGACAGTTTTTGAGTTTGATTGATTTTGATTTGTTTCGTTTTTTGGTGTTAAATTTTTACAAAACATGCAAATGAATTTCTTCTTTGTTGTTCAGGTTGTTTTTCGTTTATTTCGTATATTACAATTCTTTAATAAGCTAACATACATTCTCTCGTTGACACATACACACTTATGTAATTCACACAGACACACTCACACTTAAAAGTTAAGGCAAGCTTCTACTTATTCTCATTCGACTAAAGTGACATTCAAACCGCCATGCAAAGTGTTTAAAAACTAAACTCAACTTGTGCTTAGCAATTGAAACTTTAACAAAATTGAAAATAGACAGCGTGTGTGTGGGACAGAAAGAGAGAGAGAGAAAAAGAGAGAGAGAAGTTGCTAGAAATTCCCTTTAAGCCCGCCTACGTCAGTTTTGCCCAATCACACAAATTGCATTTCAAACACCAAACTCTGAAACACAAACACATGCATACCAAACTCCCACACATCTGAAGTACTTAGATATATATTTATATATATATGTATATATATATATATATATATACATATAGAGCGAGAAAGACAGAGGGGAGAGAGAAAGAGAGAGAGATAATGGACTCTTCCCATAATACTCACCTTTATGGATGGCGGTCCACTGGAGTGGGAATCATTATCCGCCAGCACTGAGGGATTATTCTCATCGACGACGATAATCTCGTAATCGCTGTCCTGAATCTGACGGCCGCCTGTACAGAAAACGAAACAATAAATCAGGCATAAATATCAATAATTTCAATGTTGTAAAAATGATGAAATATGTATTTAACAAAAATTGTACAAATATTAAATAAACAATTTCTCCAACGTTTACTGCAACTGCAGTACAGAAGAAGTTCACACAAAAATGCTGCCGAACATGTAAATATATAGGTATAAAATATATTTGTATATAGTTTGTTTTGGAATCTGATAAATAAACACTCGGAGCTGTGCACACATCAACCAACATGAAAATAAGGAGAACATAAATCAAACTTAAGGAACAAAGCACTGCTCTTCAAATTCAAAGAAGTACTCACACACATACGCACACACGCACACACACATACTCTCAGAGCAAACACTCAATTTCAATTTATTTACCCTTTCCGCTTTGTGAAGGGTATTTTAATTTGTCAGACATTGTAAAAGACGTATACGAAACAATAAGTTATTTATATTCTTGATCAGTATCACTATAAGATCCGATATGGCCATGCCTATCTGTCTGTCATTTGACTCTTATTATTATTATCTGGTTTTTGACTTTATAGTGCGATTTATGCAACTTGATTTCGATTTGATACAAGACTATATAATCCGCTGCATGTCTAAGATAGTCATATGAATGAATGATTGGTCTTTGTATGTTATCTGTGCACACATTTTCCAATTAAATAATTGTATTTGTTTATTGAAAGCATATCAGTTATGAGTACGAATGGAATTTAGTTGTTGCGTCCGAGATTTGATGGCCTCACTCACCTACATAAGCCACTTGGTTTAACTGAAAACAGCTTAATGAAATTGCCAACTTCAATTGAAACATTGATTTCGTGTCATATGCATGGAATGTGAAAGGTGCCAATCTTTCCCAAATGCTTGAACATTAATAAGTCAAATGGTTTTGAAATACATACGAACCAAAGTACACACACTCGCACACGCACCCAAACACACACACACACGTACACAAACAGACGCACACAAACACACACACACAAACACAAGGGCAATAAGTTTGCCAGCTGACCAAGCTAAACGAAGCTGTCCGCATCAGATTAATAATTTGCAACTACTTTCAACAGCTTTTGGTATTTGTTTTTTTCACATGCTGCCAACTTATCTCTAGTGCAACATGTAAGCTTCTCTCCCTCTCTCTCTCTCTCTCTCTCCTCCACTATCTGTCAGTCTTTCTCTCTCTCTAGTGCTTTCATTTACTTATCTGCATCTACAAGGATTTCAAGCCCGTAATTCTGTCGTAATTTTGTAATTTACAAAACTTTTGAGTGTATCTCATGGATACATAATTAAATGTGCAGATACAGAATTATCTGCAAGTGCAGCAACCAGAATAGCCACTGTCTGTGTGCTCAGCTCATTAGCCATATTGCAGAGGGCGGTCGGTTTTTTCACTTTTTATCTTTTTATTTGCTTTGCCTAGCTTTTTTTTTACAGTGTTGATTAACGTATTAATTGAAATTTATGACCTGCGCTGCTAAGTATGCTACACATTTTATTACACTCGAGCGCCTGTGTGTGTGTGGTTTGTACGTGTGTTCAATTTGTAAAAAAAAATTCCAGTGTGTTCGAGAGAGAGAGAGAGAGATATATAGATGGAAGTGTGTGTGTGTGTGTGTGTGTGTGTGGCCACAAATTGCTTTTGTTTCTACATTGAAAGTGTGTTATCGGCTCTTTCAGCTGACCCTCCCTCGCCCCCTCCACACACGTTGCCCAACATTTTCCATCCCACAGAGTATTATTTCACTGCGCACCTTCTCAGTCTCTTGCATTTATATAAATTATGTTCGTGTTATATTTTTCGTGCTTCATTTGCGGTTTTTTTGTGCGACTAATTTACATTTTTGTCACTGCCATTAATAATGTGTGTGTGGTAGGTGTGCCACTGTTTGTGTGAGTGTGAGTGTGTGTGAGGGCGTTTTTGTATTCCCCGGCAGCCATTTGGAAAATGCACGCGTGTTGCATGTCCTTCGCATTTTTCTGTTTCTCTTGCGTCCTGTCTGCCAAATAAATTGTATGCCCCAAAAATGAAAAGCAATTGCAAAATTTTCATTTAATTCGTTTTAATCGCATGATGAAAAATTAACGAATTAGATTTTTGTTTTTCCACTTTGAGTGCAGCACAGTTTGACCAACTTTAATGCTTGTATGTGTGTGTTTGTGTGCGTGTGTGTGTGTGTGTGTGTGTGTGTGTGTGCTTTGGTATCGCTGTGCAAATGAAGATAAATGAAATGTAATTTGTGCTGACGGCACATGAAAATGACATGCGAAAGCCGCTGGGCACAACTGTTATCCCTCCCCCTGTGGCGGCCCCTCTCTGTCAAAAATGTGAGTGTCATTGTAACTGTACTACTGGCGAGTGTGTGTCTCAGTCAGTGTATGTGTATGTGTGTGTGTGTCGTGTATAACTTCAAAGATATATTGCAGTTTTTAAAAGCATAAATGGAGAACATTTTCGCACATGACCTCGTACAAACACAGATACGCACATACACACACACAGACAGATACACACACGCACACACACAGTCGACTATATGTATTTTGATTTTCGCATTTTTTTTGCTTAGCTTGTCAACTGCGAAAATCGTTCTTCATATCAAAAATTTAAATCGATTCAACATTTTTGCAAATATTTTATATATGCTTTTGCGACAGGACATTTAACACACAGAAAAAAGGAAGCAATTTAATCAAATTTGGTCAATAATACAAATAATTGTCGTCAATTGGCTTTTGCAGGCCATCAACGGATTGCAAAACAGCCGCAATTAAAAGAAATAAGTAAACAAACATAAATATTTGTAAAACAAAATATGTGCATGGTGCAAGATATTAAAATATATATGCAGATATATATACATATTTATACATATATATATAGATATGGATATATAAATATTTGCTTTAACTTTTTTTTAACGGTTCAATTATTTATTAACTTTATTTATTGGAATAAAAATAAGTAATACCCATTTGATGAACAAATAGGTTTAATTGAGCTGCTCTTCAGAGGACTTAGCAACAAAGCAAAAAAAAAAATAAACAAAAAAAAAGCAAAATCAGTTAAAATAGAACAGCAATTAACAGTTTCGTTGCATAGTGTTGTACCCATCAGAATAATACCACAAAGCTACTTCAGCTCATTAACAATCCCATTTGTTATGGAGCATCGGCATTGAAAGCAAAGTGGATCAGGATTATTAACATCAAATGAAATTTTTATCATGTGAACATGGAGTTAATACCGATAATGGCCTATTAAAATATTTTTTTTTTTGAGAATTTGCAATATTTGCAATATTGGAAACAGATTGATATTCAATTATAGTATACCAGCGATTATTATGGAATTAAATGAGTCCAGAATGGAACACAGTGAACGCACACTTAATGCAATTTAAATACCCTTTTTAATTGCAATAATAAAAAATTTGACAACAATAAAAAACAACAGATTAAAAATGAAAATTGAAAAAAGGAGAGGAGTTCGTGTAATTATGCCAATTTACACTGAGCATCAATTGCTGGCTATCAATACGTATGTGCAGGACAATTGATTAATCACACACACATAGACACACCTATATATATACAAACACAAACACACACACACACACACACGCGCACACACACATACACACTCAGGCAAAGAATTACTGCAAATGTGCGAGCTGCATATGAAATAAAAAGTACATTAGCATTTACATAATCTAGCGGTTAGAAAGAGATGGAAACAGCCAGCTACCGAGTGTGTATGAGAGAGAAGGATAGCGCACGAGTTGTCTAAGAACATAAGCTATACATATAGGAATATATATGCATGTCTCTATATAAGTGGCAGCTACAGCTAAAGCTAGAAATTGAGAGGCAAAATGAGAGTATGGAATGAGAGTGAAAAGTAAACGGGAAATCAAACAAAATATCAAAAAAAAGAAAAGAAAAAAGAAAACAAAAACAAAACAAAAAATGGAATGAAACGCAACTAAACGAAATGCTAAAGAAACAGTGAAGCAAACAAACTACTAGAGAAAAGTGTTTACTATATATAAAATAGAGAGAGAGAGAGAGAGAGAGAGAGAGAGAGAAAGAAGGCAACAGAGCGCTAAAGAGAATTAGGTAGATGAATAAAAAGCTTATAGTAACTAAGTAAACAACTATATACATATATAAATACATATATTTATACAGAGAGGTAGACTTAGATAGATAGAGAGAGAGAGAGAGAGAGAGAGAGAGAGAGAGAGAGATAGAGCGTGACATAAACTACGCACTACGACACTCATAGCGAGCGATACCTGTTCCAGAGCCAGCAACATTTGCATTGCGTTGTCCATTGTAGCGATAATTGTTATTGATGGCATTTGTTTTATATGCAGCGCCGCCATCGCTCAATCCCATTCCCAATCCACCCATTCCGCCCATGCCAGCCATTCCCATGCCCACATTCATGCCCATATTCATGCCCATGCCCATGTTCATGCCCATTTTCATGTTCATGTTCATGTTCATGTTCATGCCACCGCCGCCGCCAGCGGCAGCAGCAGCAGCAGCAGCAGCGGCGCCAGTTGCTGTTGTTGTCGTTGTCGCTGTTGCTGTTCCACCATTTCGCAGATTTCGCATGTTGCTGCCGCTGCTGTTGCTGCTGCTGCTGCTGCTGTTGGTGTTATTGTTGTTGGTATTGCCATTGCTGTTGCTGTTGCCATTATTGCAGCTGGCAGCATTGCTATTGCCATCGTTGCTGCTCGCATGACCATTCAATAGTCCCGCACCAGCAACAGCTGCATGATGATGCTCCAAACCATTCTGCTGCTGCTGCTGTTGCTGTTGCTCTCCGTTCATTTGGATGCTGCGCATATAGGCATGTGGATGCGTATGATAGTTAACGCTACCGGTGGTGCCATTCTCCACCTGACCACCGTAATGGTTATGCTTGCCATTAAGCAACTGCTGCTGCTGTTGCTGATGGCCATTGATCAGCGCATAGTGCGGCTGATGTGGATGATAGTGTTGTTGCTGCTGTTGCTGCTGATGCTTGTGCAGCTGCTGGCGATGCAGCCCTGTCGAGGCAGGCAACTGTTGCTGCTGGCTCTGCGAGGCCAGCGAAGACAACGATGAACTCGACGCTGGCTGAGATGTTGCTGTGGAGCTGGCCGAGGAGCTGGACGAGTGTGGTCCGCCCAACGGTGGCGGTGGCGAAATGTTGCCCAACTGCTGCTGCTGTGCATTGACATGTTGCTGCTGCTGCTGTTGCTGATGTTGATGTTGGTAGTAGGCAGCGGCCATATGATGATGGCTGTGATTGTTGTGTTGTTGTTGTTGCTGATGTTGCTGCTGATGTTGCTGCTGATGTTGATAGTAATGTTGCTGCTGCTGCTGTTGCTGGTGATGTTGCTGTTGCTGCTGTTGCTGTTGCATGTTGGCGGCGGCCACATGATTCTGATGCGATTCGGGCAGAAATTGTGGATAGACGTGATGCGACCATTGTGGGAACAAGGGACGCGCGCTGGCGGCTTCTAATGATTGGCGATTGTTGTTATCGATTGTTTGTTTTGGGGTATTGGAATTTCATATTTACACACACACAAACGGATAGAGAGCGAGCGAGCGAGATAGAGAGAGAGAGAGAGAGAATGGGTTTGCATGGTTGGGAGGGGCAGTTATGGTGACGTGGCGAGCATTTTTTATTGTTGTTGTTGTTATTATAATTTTATAAGTTTTAATTTTGGTATTTAATTACATATGTTGGTTGTTGGTATATTTTTATATATATTTTTTTTTGTTTTGTTTTGTTTTTTTTTGGTTTTGTACAATAAATCCGAAAAAGCAGCGTGAAATGAAATCATTAGAAAACGGAACGAAGAAAAGAAACACAGAAAAACTGAATAGTATCTCCAACAATGGGATTCGATGAGAGTGTTCTTAAAAGCTAATGATTAAGTGGTACATATAAAAATGGGGTAGAGAGTGGTTGGGGGCGGGGTTAGTTTGTTGTGGGTCAAAGGTTAGTTGGCTGGTGTCGTCACCGATGCAAAGTGCGTCTTTCGCTTCGATCGAAATAAGACTCACATACTTCCACAAACACACACACACACACACACACACACACACACACACTCACGCACGCACACACATGGGCTGAAATGACTCAAACGTGTGGTGGTTGGTGGTGGTGGTGGTGGTGGTTGGTGGTGTCATTGGCGTTGGTTGTGGTTGTGGTGGTGCTGTCAAGATTACTAGTGGGCTGGCAGTGAGTTTCTACAACCGTTTAAGAAATGTAAAAAGTCGCTTAACACAGCTGTTCAAACACAAATCGAATGCAGAAGCAACAAAAACCTCCAATATAAATTTAACAAAAAAAATTAAAGATAAGTGGAACAAAAAACAATAATGAACATTAATCATAAGATACTGTCTCAGAAGACAGAAGAAAATGGACCGCCTGAATGGAACACAAAATTGATTCAATTTAATTTTTGAGAAAGACGAAGAGATAAGTATATATATATATATAGTTAGACAGACAGAGAGATAGACAGAGAGAGAAAGAGAGAGATATAGATAGATAGAGATAGAACCAATAAACGATTGTGTTGTTTTTGGTGCAGCAAACAAAACGAAACAATATTAAACAAACTGAAATGTAAAGAAAAACAGAGACACAGACAAAGACCAAGGACGAGCGACAGTCGCAAATTAGCAAAGCAAATGGAACGCATGGGAAATGCGAAACGAAAATGAAGAGAACTGAAACTTCAGAAAGGAAAACAGGACCCGCCCGAGCAAAATGATAAGTTTCGAACTCAAAAACTTATCGCAAAATTGTGGCAAATGCCGTCAGGTACGAGTTAATTTCGTATTTTGTATTGTACATATAAATATAAATATATATGTAGAGAGAGAGAGAGAGAGAGAGATAGCTGAGATCTATTAGCTCTTAACTTGCAACACTTACCACTGCCACCCGAACTGCCACGCTGCAACACTGGCGATTGACGCTGAACTTGAGGCTCTGCGGGCGGTTCCAGAATGTCGCGATATTTCGATACCATCAGTACCGATATGAAGTAAACGATTGCCAACGATAGGAATTGTGCTTGTTTCGTTTCCTCCTGTCACAAAAAGGGAGAGAGAGAGAGAGATAGTGGAAGAGACAAAAAAAAAAGGAACAAAATCAGTTAATAAGATCGTAATGAAACAGCTGCAAATGGTACAAATGGGATAACGATGGAATGGCATATATCGAAGTGAAACTAATTTGGAATGCAACAACTTGAAATGGAATAAGTTGCAACAAGTGGAAGTGAAATTGCTTACCACATCGCGATAGATGACGGCGCGCAAGCGATTGACGTCCATGTCCTGTAACAGCTTCTCTGGATCCTTGACGGGTGATAATTGACCGGTGATTGACTCCACAATATTCTAAAAGAGCAGCGTTTGCCAAATGTAAATCGAGTCAAGATTTTTGACCATATATATATGTATGTACCTTTGGTGAGGCCTGAGCGCCGCGGATGAGCGCCTGAAGATGGGCCGCGCCGGGCACATCGCGTGCCAAGGAGCCAACATTGTAGCGAGTGCGCTCCTTGCACTCGAGACAGTTGCGTACGGCACAAGTGCACACTAAGCGCAGGCACTGTCGCAAAATGCCACCGCTGGACATGTTCTTCTCGGCCTCCAGTTCGCCAAAGTTCAGCGATGTGGCAAATATCAAAACATCGGCCATATTAACGAGGCGCTGCAGAAACGAGACAGCCACCTCCAGGGGCATGCCCTGTGTCGGCTCTAGGACATCCAGCTCCGACTAATACAGATGCGCTCAGTTAGTTAATGGGACAGACGAGATTAGATATGTGATTAGCTTACATTGGGTGATGTGGCGCTGGCGAGTAGCGGCAAAAGACCGCCGCAGGCAATGATCAAATTATCGGCCAATTGGGATATTAGATGCACCGTGTTGACCACAAATATGGCGTTCTCACTCGAGTTGACAAAGTCGAGGACACTTTTCGTGGAGTGACTGCGCCACACCTGTATATCAGTCTCCAGCGAGAAGAGCACATCGCTCAGCAGCCGCTGATGGATGTACGACCATTTGAACTCCGGTATGCGAAACGGTGGACGCGTCGGTCCCGGACTGAACATCGGACGTGTCGAGCCGGATTTTGAGCGCTGCTGCTTCCCTCCCTCAACGCCACCAGTTGCACCACCAGCTGTACACACACAAACACACAAATTCCAAGCTCAAATTAAATATTTTCAAAAAAAAGTTTGCTTAAGTTTTAAAAATTGAAACCCCAGTCCCAACTTACCGTAATGATTGCCCTCGAGCTGTGCGGAGCCTTCACCCGTTGCTGCTGCTGTCGTTGTCGTTGTTGTTGCTGTTGTCGCATTTGCCTGTTGCTGTTGTTGCTGTTCTGTGGCATAGTCGTCGTCATCATCGTCTGCCGTGTTGGCTGCATCCTGTGCATCATCCTCATCATCATCATCATCATCGGCATCGGCATCGGCATCGACATCAGGCAGCAGGTGCTCATCGCGAGTTTTGTGTGCATCCGCCTCGTTCTTTGGTGTTGTCTGCGTGGTGGAGTCAACCTCTGTGGGTTTAATGCGCACCACAATTGCCGCTGGCGCCGCTGAATCGTTCTTTGTCTCGTTCTGGGTCTCATCTAGTGTCGTCGTCGGTGCTTGCTCCTCGCTTGGCGTGGGCGAGGTTGGCTCGACAGCCTTGACTGTCTCCGTCACCAGTGAGTCGAGCACCTCGCTCACAATGGCGGAAACATGCTCCTGGCTCTCAAATGTTTCTGTATCCGTTTCCGCTAAGCTCTCGTCTTGGTTTTGGGTCTCGGTTGCGGCTTGGGCTAGATCCAAAGCTGCCTCCACAACCTCGTGTACGATTTCCTCGGCTACGGCAGCGGCCACACTCGCCTGCTCCTGATCTGCTTGAGTGTCTTGAGGCTCGGTTGCCTTTGATGCTGCCTCCATGGCTGTAACTGCCACTGCCACTGCCTCTGTATCTGTATCTGTTTCCGTCTTTGTCTCGGACAGCAGCTGCTTTGTCGCCTCCTTTTGCAGCAGCTCTGCGGGTAGCTCATTGTTATTGGTTTCAGTTTTGGTTTTAGTTATGGTTTTGATTTTGGTTTCGCTTTCGTTTGCATTTCCATTTGCATTCGCATTTGCAGTTTTTGCTTCCTCTTCGGCTGCATCGATCACCTTGTCAATGAGCTGCTCAACAATATCGCGCACCGCTGTGGCAACCACATCCTCCTCAGTCTCTGGTGTCGCTGTCGCCATCGTCTCCTCCGCGGGACTAGCGTTTGTCATCGAGGTCGTTAGCTCCTCCGCTGTGGTGCTCAATGATGAGCTCATCTCTTGATCCCCAGCAACTGCCTCCTGGCTGCTGCTGCTGCTGCTGTTGCTGCCTGCCTCGTTGAGCTTCTCGTTGTTGTTTAGCTTGTTGTCGGCATCTTCAGTCTTTTGATTGTTTGCTGCTTTCTGCTGCTGCTGCTGTTGTTGCTGTTGCTGTTGCTCTTTTTCAATTGTTGTTGTTGTGCCTGGTTCAACGCTGGTCAACTCATTGGCATTCACTTCCTTTTGCTGCTCGGTCTTTTCCTTTTCCGCTTCGCTGTTGTTGTTGTTATTGTTGTTGAGCAGATTCTTGCTGTTAAGCAGACTCACACTGTCTTGGGCCGTTGTCTTCTTCTCACAGTTAAGCACACCCTGCACCACTTCGTTGACAGCCAGCTCGATTTCCTCGTCCTTCAGCACCGAGGAGGAGTCCTCCGCCTCCTGAAGCACACTATCCACAGCCATTTTGCAGTCATTCAATGCCGCTTCGGATGCCAACAGCACCTGTTTCACATGCTGTTCCACATCGAGGGCATCCTTGGCCGTTGCCAGCTCCAGTTCCTCGAGATCATCGCCTATTTGCAGCGCCTCCTTGAGCGCTGCCTGGCCACCGCCAGTTTCGGGACTGGCACTCGTCGTGGAACTAAGGCCATTGCAGGCACTCTGCATTGCCTCGTCCGTTTTGATTTGCTCGTTGTACACATCGGAAATGTTTGCGATTACTGATTTATTGGCGGGTTCCGGCTCCTGCTCTGGTTCCTGTACCGCCTGCTCCGCAGCTGGTGGCGTTTCAGCTGCCTCTCCATTTGTGGCACAGCCGCACGATTCGCTGCCCTTGTTTTCCAGGACTTCGGCGACTTCACCGGTTAGTTCCACATCCACGTTATCCAGATGATGCAGTTCCAGCTCTTCGACCTCCTCCTCCTGCACGGCGGGCACATCCTCCAGGGAGGCTATCGACACAGCTCCTTTAATCGCCGGCAACTGTTGCTGCTGCTGCTGTTGCTGTTGTTGTTGTGCGGCAACTGGACCATTCTGCTGTTGTTGCAACTCCTCGCGCTCCCAGCCACTGATGGTGCTAATGGGTCGGGCCTGACGCAGGGCGGGATCGGTGATGTTGTCTGTGCGCTGTCTTTCGTAGTGCTCGTACATCTGGGCAAACTGCAGCTTGAACTCCTCGTAGGAGACCTTGGAGTGAACGATCGCCAGGGTGTCCACCCAGACGCGCCAGCCGCCGTATTCATGCTTGATCGCATGATGCAACAGCATACGGAACAGGGAGTAGACCATATCGCTGATCTTCTGCTCCTCCGTATTCTTCGGATGGATGTAGGCCATCGCGATGAGCCACTCCTGCCACACGGACATCTGGAGGACGGTACGCCGATTCTCGCGATTGCTATTGCACAGCAGCGTCATATCCTGCAGAAAGAGCTTCTTCACATCGATCAGCGACTCCGTCTGCTTCGACTGGCGTATCAATGTAGCAACCACCTTCAGTATCACTGTGCAACCGAAACATTCAAGTTATGTTAAAGTTTTTGACATCTACATTGACTGTTAATATCTAACAAAACTATGGCTTCTTGACTCATCTCTGCAAGCTTAACTTGGAATATATCTGGAGTGCCTTCAACACAAATATTTGCATCTGTTATTATAGACAGAGTGAGTCTGTCTTGGTCTCTTGACAGTTGCAACCACGTGTAACCTAACCCTCACTTGTTTTTCGTATTCATGTCTCATAATTAATGAACCTGGTGTTAAACGCAGACTTGGCGTAGCTGTGTCTATCGTAGCATCGCATAATAAATGAATCCCAACGGATCTAAGATGACAACTAGCTTCATCTCAAAACTTTAAAATATGTGCAAGACTGAACTTTGAGGGCGGAAAGGAGGAAGTGGGAGGTTTTTTGGCTGCTTGCCTGCCTGCCTGGTTGCTTGGTTGGTCTTAAAGCTAAAAAGGATTACTTACTGGGATTCTCGAGGCGGTAATGACTCTCCGGCTCTGGATGGCGTGTGTACAGTATCTGCTGTGAGATGTGCTCCGTCATAATCTCGTAGAGCACATTGTATGTGGGCAGGGACAGGGACTCCTCGTACAGCAGCAGACGTTCCGCTAATAACGTGTACAAATTGTGTGGCGACATGACATCGTACTTACGCCTATAACGGCGAGGCGAGAGTGGCACAAACGCGGGGAGGAGAAACCAGAAACATGCAAGAATTTATGAGCATGTGCATTACACGGCACTTTGTCACATACGGAGTAACGGAGTAAGGAGTAAGGAGTGAGGAGTCGGCAGTGAGCAAATATAGGTCTACCCACGTATGTATACATTTATATACACACATGAATATTCATGCATGTGTGTACAGTTGCGGTCAAAATAATAGTGGCGCTGCTTCAATTCGAGACCTCTTCAAAATGAGGCAAAACTGTAATTCGGCAAGATAAGAAAATTTGGCTTCTCATTTGTGAATATTGTAAAATACAATTCTGATTTCAATACTAAACGTAGTAAAATATAACCAATCATATTTAGTTTTTACAAAGAGAAATTAGCCACAGAAAGTTTCACTATTATTCAATTACAATTATATTGATAAATTGAAATTGAAAAAATCATATGTGTGCAGCACTATTATTTTGACCGCAGCTGTATGTGGGTTGGGTATGTGATTGGTCTGGGAATGGGGCCATTGTTCAGGAGACTTCACTTACTTGTGTGTGCTGCGCGAGAGGAAAAAGCCGAGCAGCTTGAGCGCCTGGAGGCGTATCAATTGACTTTCGGCCGCCAGCAGCTTGAAGATGCTGCGCACGCCGTGCTTCACATCGAAGGCAGGTACCATTGAGCTCGGGTGCTCCGACATCAGTGAGATGAGCATCTGCAGCACATCGTGCAGATTCTCGTCCTAAAAAAAATTATATATATATATAAAAAAAAACATTTATTTTTATAGCAACTTACTCTCTCAAATGCTTTAAAGTTCTATGCTAAAAGTTAGTTTGTTTGGTTGTTCAGAATAAGCTTAACTCAAGCATATATTAACAAATTGTTCTCTTTCGCATCTAAGACTTTAAATGTATGAAGTTTCGATTTTTAAATTCTTTGCATTAGAGCTGATGTTAAGTTATTTATTTAGGTTATTTGAAGTGATCCTGGCATAATTTTGAATTGTTAATTCAACTGATTTAGTTCTGTACGACGGATTGGATATTTTCTGAGCCATAAGTTTACTGTTGGGGAAAGTTCGAATTGTGTGTGGTTTATTGACACTCACCTCATGCATGGTGGTCAGATAGTTGAGTATGCTTTGCAATTCATCCTCCTTAACGCCATTGCCAATCATGATTAGCTGTTTGAGGAACAGCAGAATGTAGGCGCGAATGGCCAAAATATCCTTTTGAGCCGGCCGCGGACCATCTGAAATCGAATTGATTTTGTTTCATTGATTGATTTTGATTTGCTGCATCAGCATGAGTTGAGAGAGGCATGATTAGTGTTGGCACTTACCCAAACCCTTTGGTATTATGCCGCTCTTCGCACGCGGATTGACAACCCAATAATAATACTTGAGGGTGTGCACCGTCTGCAGAACGGTGCTAACGCGTCGCACATTGCTGTAGATCTGGGTATCGCTGAGAAACTCGGTGGCCAGATAGGAGTAGAGACGTGCCTGGACATTCGCTGGCGTATAGATCCACAGAGCGGGATTGAAGAGCACATGATCGAGCAGCTGCCACGTGAGAAACGAGAAACAGAACAACTGCGACAAATTAGTCGTGTAACTTATGCTGTCCTCAATTATCGCAGACTCAACGAAATTGCAAGAGTTTGAAGGTTCAAGATGTGGTTGTGGATATGGGTGTGTGTGTGTGTGTGTGTGAGATAGTTTGAAATAGTTGCAGATTAAATAGATGGTTAGATAGATAGTTAGGTTAGTTTAAGAGGTAGATAGATAGATAGATAGACAGATAGATAGATAGATAGAATGAGAGTGGCGCAAGAACAAATGTTTTGTTTTGATTTTCATACATACGTTTACATGAATTTCATGTCGATTGTTGTTGTTGTTGTCGATTGATTTGGATAGGGTTTGTTTACACACACACATATATATATACATATATATATATATATATATATATGTATTTTTGTTTATGAGGATTGGTAGTAGTAGTAGGATATATATATATGTATATATATATATTGGATAACGGTAACACATGCAGCAAACAGCAATCAATGTTTATCAACGTTTGTCATAAAACATAAAACGAGAAATTAACAAACAAAGTAATCAACAGTTTTCTTTTTAGCTTTTTTTTTTGTTCATTATTAAACAGCATTCCAAAACGAGAACAATAACTAAGGCTAAGGCTTAAACAAATATTCTTCTTCTTTAGATTAACTAATTACACTAGAAATTATTATTGATTATAATGATCGTATATACACGTAAGCTTAGAGCTAAATAAATATTATGTATATTAAGTTAGATCCCGTTAAAATACTATGATGATTAATATGCATGATTTTATACTACATTTAAGACATGAAGTTGAGATAAGTTTAGCTACAAAAACTAACTTGGTTATGCGAAGGCCAGTAAATTTATAGAACCCTCCTGATCCAGGTTTTTAATGTTAATTAAAAATATATATGTAAATTCAATTTTAACTTAGAAGTCCGATACTTTGAAAAAAAAAGGTCCACACTCAGTTTCAAAATTATACCGCTAACATTAACTACACTGAAAGATACTCAGGGAACCCAGAACTGACCGAGAACAGGAACATTTATTAAATTGACGATACGAACATAATCTGCGTATGCAAATAGAAGTGCGTTGCAATACACCCAGACTCATGTTGGGAATTAATTCCCAAATAAATAAAGTATATTCTCGAGAATTGGAATGTGCCCAACATAAATTTGTAATAAACTGAATTGAATTAATTTTCAATTGGATTCAAAACTTTCTGCATGCAGATAACACATATTGTCTCCCAAAACTGTTGTTATTAAACTGCTGCGATATAAACAATAGAGAGATAGAGAGATCGACTTGGAGATACCCTAATTCCAAGTCGTAACCTATTAAGGACGTATTTGACTTCATTATCGATTAGAAAGATATCCGAAATGGATGTGTATCGATATTCCCGGAGGCAGTCATCGATAACATAAAATAAACGAGAACTTATATTTTACACATCTTATTATTCTGGGATCCGTTTATTATACAGACGGACATGGTTAGCTAGAGACTCTGCTGTAGATCCTCGTCAAGAATATATGTATGTACATAGACTGTTATGTTTGCACAACTTCTCTGTAAAACCATTTTCAATGGGTACAGTGGTTGAATTGAATTCCATTCACACCACTCTTTGCAAATTTAAACTCTCCAAACATATGAATATACAACTAGAGGGTAAAATGGACGAAGCTCGAATGGTGCTGGTAGCTGCATTTGCTGCTGTTGTTGTTCTTGTTGGTGTTGTTGCTCCCAATGCCCACAGCGACAATAACAATGCAATATGCTCCATGTGGGAGCAGCAGCAGCAGCAGAACTTTCCCAATTAAAATCTGTGCACGTGTCTACGATAATCAGACACAGAGACGGCAACGGTAAACCGAAAATCGAAAAGCAACGAAACAACCACAGAAACGCAACAGATTCAGCAGCAAAAAGAAAAAGAAGAAGTTACACAATTTATTGAAAATAGTCCGGAAAATTTTCTGTAAACGGAGGATGTGAAAAAATGTTCACATCGCAATTTATGCAGATTTTATTTGTAGTCTTAAAGTCAACTAAGCAAATTATTTAAAAGGTGACTGATTAAAAACCTGGAAAGCTTAACATTATTTCTTTCTGAAGATATCAGCAATTAAAAATGACTATAGTTAAAAGAAAATGATGCATTATGGTAATATACACACTGGAAGGTTTGAAAACGGAGACATATATATGTATAATTGAGAGATTTTATACGATAAGAACAAATGGTTCTTAAGGAACGAATGAATGGATGAATATATATTACAAGGAAGTGGAACGATGCGAAATGAAACAGTTGTATAAGTCAAAATTGACAGATGATGAGATGAGCTACTGTATGTATGTATGTATTTACAATGAAGCGGAACGATGCGAAATGAAACAGCAAGTATTCAGTCTATATATACTTGAAACAAATTATGCTTGATGAGCTAACAACTTGATAACACTATTTACAGTATAACAGTAGTGGAACAATGCGAAAATGAGGCAACTGTACAAATTGCTGTCTACAACATTTTAAGACAAACGAAACGAATACGAATACGAATACGAATACACGCACACATAGAAACAACGGAATAAAACGGAACGGAACGGAATTGAACGAAAACGAACATTTATTAAGATACGAGTAGAGAAATTTGAGAATTGAGCTTCACCTGGTAGAACTGTTGTAGTTATATTGGTAATTGGGTTTTAGTTCAGTTGTTGTTGTAGTTGTTGTTGTAGTTGTTGTAGTTGTTGTTGTTGTTGTAGTTTTTGTGTGTTTGTTGATTGATTGAGAGAAACGTTTCGAGATATAACAGTTTCGATTGATTGAAACAAACATAAAGAATTTGAAGCAGATTGAAAATGAGTGAATTTTGTTCGATGAGGAGGTAAGCGGGCGCAGGGCATGGTGAATATGGCATATGGTGTGTGTGTGTGTGTGTGTGTATGTTTGATAAAAACAATATTGAGATCAAAGAATATATATAGCAAGTTGGATCAAAAGTGGGTGAGAAAAAGAGAGAGAGAGAGAGAGCAGAGTGTAAGAGAGCAGACAAAGTAGAAGAATTTAGTTTTTAGTTGTTAATACATTTATTTCAAAAGCACGTTCATTATATGGTTCTCTTTGGAGATTTTCGTTAGACTCTATATAATTTGGCAATTTAGCTGGGTATATACATGAAAAAAACAAACAAAAAAAAAATACAGCACACATTCCAATTTTGTTTAACTTTGGCTTGGGCAAAGAAAGGCGAAAGCTTTTAGTGTAACAAGTGCACAGAATCATCACAAAATCTCAGTGAGAAAATAAAAGCAACGCATTGCATAAAAGGTAAAAAGAAAACACAGAATTGTATGGCCAATTAAAAGCAGGTAGATTTTAAGCGTACAGTGCCACACAGCAAGCATGCAACAGTTACAGTCAAAGCAAAGTGAAATTATAATTAACTTCGGTCACACCGAACACAATAACAGATGCCTCACTGAAAGTACTGGGCAGTGTAGTTGAGATTTACAACCTGTGCTATAAAATAGTATATATATATATGCATATCTGAATAAATTGAACAATCGATAGGGAGTGATTGTAGATATATGAATTCATATTTCCTCAGACCCATTTGAGATTACTAAGTTTCAGCTGCTCGCATGAATTTATAAGAAAATGTCAAAACTCACTTATCATTCTAATTTTAGATTTCGTTATGGAATTATAGTATACTATATAAACAATTGTGTTGCCCTTTTCCAAAATTCATATCTTCACATCTTGATAAGGACCACAAAATATTTCTACATTAATGAGAGACTTTGACACTGCAAACAGACATTGTCATCTCGAAAGAACATAAAGAACTCTTTTTACAACAGTTTAGAAAGTTATTTTTATGCCGAGAATCGGACAGACAGAACCCCTCGAAATATATAAGGAGAAAAGCTGCCGCGTGAAGTAGTTTTCAGAGCTGGCTCTGCTCTGCAATAATTTGTTACCAGGCATTTGCGGCTGACAGCTTATCGTGTGTTGGGCAAATAACGGAGAAGAAAACGCAAGCAAACAAAAAAAAAAAAAAGCAGAAGAATAAACACAAAATGGGTTTATTGCATGGCATATAAGTGACTAAGTATAAATCGTATATATTGTTTATATATATATATATATACATATAGCAAAAGATTAGTGTAGGGGGTTGGGGTAAATGGGTGTCGGCTTTAGAGAATTGAATTTGCACTGGAGTAACAAGTAATCGGGTAATGGGTGCCGGGTAACGGGTAACAGGTAACGGATAGCGGGTAACGGGTAACTGTTAACGAGCATAGCGAGTACATGAACTTAATACAAGAAAATTGTGTATTTGATATGCTATGGTATTTGTGTGTTTACTTTTTTGAAAGGATTACGCAGGCCCGTGTTCAACTGTGCGGCAGGAGTGGCAGGACCAGAGAGAGAAAGAAATAGAGAGAGTGGGAGAGAGAGATAGTGGCGGCAATCGGTAACACCATAAACACAAGAACAAAACACACACAAACGCAAACACAGTGCAAACAAATGTATATCCACACACACACACACACACGCACACACACAGAGCGAGAGCGACAAAGAGAAGAAGAGAGAGAAAGAAAGAAAAAAATATTAAGTGAGTGTGAGAGAGACAAAGAGAAAGGATGAAGCGCGAACGGGTTTCGCATATCATTTAAAATTTGTTTGTCAAGGTGTTTAACATGCCACAAAAATGATGAAAGAGCGACAGAAAAACGCATGGGAAAAGTTTTCTTTCTTTTTTTTTTCGGTTTTGTTCGTTAAATAAATGTTGTGCCACAATGTTTACAGAACGCGACGAGTAGTCAGGGCAGACGAGGGTTGTGGGTAGTGGGTAGTGGGTATTGGGGAATGTACACTTATTTGAACAATGCGAAACAGGGGCGTGGGCGATGAGGGCATAGGGGGTGAGTCTGATGAACTGAAAAAAGAGTAGACAAACAAATAAAACCAAACAAAAAAACAATATGCATCGTATATAAAGAAACTCACAGCGCGAGGCATTTGGTCATGCAATCGATTTGCGACGCGAACTTAGATCGAACTTACGAAAATACATACATATGTATATAATATACATAATTACTATACAGACTTAATACATACAAATATCATATACATATAGCATTAGATAGACAGATAGATAGAGAGAGAGAGAGAGAGATACATAACTATTTGCAATCATAATACAGACAAATACAAAACTGTAAAACATGCTTGCCAAAATCGACTTTTCTGTCTTCACATGTCAAATGTCAATCGCATGCTATCGCTTAATAGTTCAGTTATACATAATAGATTTTTATAGAGTTTAGTTTAGATGACATTGACGTCATGTTTCATGGCTTAATCACTAACATAGAGCGGCAGTTATGCAGATAGTAGTTCTAATGCGCTCCTATATGCGTTTTTCGGATGCACAAATCAAATCTCTTATTGAGTACGTTATATTTTGGGCCTTGCGCCCACTCACCTGCTTCAGCAGCAAGTCACTGTTGGCCGACAGGCAGGTGACCAAATATTTGGTAAGATTGAGAAACGAGCCGAGCACCTCCAGGGTCAGGTGCTCACGAGATGACCGCTGCAGCATAAAGGATATCACCAAGAAGCCACGATTCTGTATCATGTGCTGCTGAACCGTCTGCGATGTTTCCACCAGTTCGCAGATGAAGCCCAACAGTTTGGAGCTTTAAATAGACGATAAGGAAACGAATGAGAATGGCAACAATCAACAAAAGGAGTATGAGAATTCCACTCTAGACAGCAAAACAAACAAATGGAAATTGAAATTGATGAAGCATTATGATTACATTAACCGAATAATAGAGAATGGCATAACGCAAAAAATAAATAAATGTTGATCGAGTTGCTGTTAAAATAATAGTAGTATATCGATATACTTACCACAGCGTTGGATCCCGTTTAATATCGCTAATGCCCTCGTGGGCCATGTCGAGCTGTGAGAAGAGCGGAAACAGCACCTGAATGCCACCAATCGAATTGAGTGTGCAGTGTATCGAATGCGTGACCACAGCCTTGACATCCTGTGAATAGAAGCACATTTGAATTATACACATATACACCCACAACATACAACATACAACATGTGTATGTAGCCACAGGTTGGCCTCGATTGTAATGGTACTTAGCATATCTGATTGATGGCATTAATTAACCATTCTGTGAAATGAGTTTGAATAACATCAAAAGCCACTTGGAATGGAATCTCAAGCATGCAACCGGCTTATTTACATCTGACTGTCAAAATATGTGTGGGCAAATTAAGTGACTGATAGTCATTGTTATGCAAAAAGTGTGAAATCGAATATACATAAATTGGCTAATATTTGCAAACGAACCGCATTTGTGTTAAGAGAAATATTCATGCATGTTTAACAAATATTTTCTGATTTGCCTAAGTTGTTTTTGTGCTTAAAAATGTGTCGATAAATTATCAGTCAGTTGATTACTTTTGGCCTTTTAAATGGATAGAACATTTTCGTAGCAATTGCTTTCGCACCACAAATTCAGATTGTCTATTGATAAGAATATTTACATTTTTCACTTGCCATTTGCCTAAAGTTCTGTGCATAAATTCTGGCCTTCTTTCAATATTTATCGATCAAATGGTGTTTTTTTTTTTATTTGTTTTTTATTTATTTATTTTTATTTTTTTTTGTTGCTGTCGTTTTGAATATCGCATTACTTAAGCAACACTGTGCTGCCTATGAGAATAGTCGTTGTTGCTGTTGTAGTGTTTGTCGTTGTCGGTTGCTGAGCCTCTATAGGCTTGTCTTGGGGTCATTTCGGCGTCTTGTCGTTGGCTGCCTGCTGGTTGCTGGCTGCTCTTTTATGATTTGTGTTGTTTGTACAAGAAATTACTACAAAATTTATTGAATAATTTTGTTGCCAGGGCCGCAGACCCCTCCCAAAAGAAAAAAGGGAACGACAGACCACTGCTGAGCCCGATAAGGCTCTGGAACGCACTGGAAACAGAACAGCAGCAGTGGCAAGAGGCGGTGTCTGGGGCAGGAGGGCGACTTAAGATTGTTGTACCTAATAAGAAATGCCAAAGCATGCGCTTGAGTCGTAAAATGCTGCCCGAAATTTATGTGGTGCCCCGACATGTGTGTATATATGTGTGTGTATATATGTGTGTGTGTGTGTATGTGTGTTGTTTGTGTGTCGTGTTGGTTTTTGCAATTGGTGTGATTCGGGACCTCACCGCGCAGTATGGAATGGACTCAACTGAACTGAGCTGAACTGAACTGAACTGAACCGAACTGAGTTTTACTAGCAACAGAGCGTATACGTAATAAGGCTGAGGGATTTACTCGTTGTATAGTCCTGCCGTTTACACAGGACACAGAACACAGAGCACAGGACCTTTCCATAGCTCACAGGTGCTAGAGGGTCAAGGGATGAAAAGAGGGGGCACGGGAATGTTTACTTACCTGCAGCATGAGCGCGTGCGGCGTGTGTACAAAATATGAAACATTTCCTTTGGGGGAAGATTGCAAACATAGTTGACCATCGGTTGCCACTGGATTGTACATGAAGACAATAGCATTCGATAGTTTGCCATCATACAGCACCTGTATACCGAAAAAGAGATAGAATATCCAGAAACACAGAAAGACAAATAGAAAGAAAAGAGAAAGAGAGAGAAAGAGAGAGAGAGAGAGAGAGAGAGAGTGTGTTGTTGTATATTAGTTTGGGCATTGCTTTCAACAAGTCATTGCTACAGCTCTGAACCCGGCGAATTGTTTCCGGTCACGCTGACAATTTACTTTGGCTCTTGCATAAGGCTCAATGTATAAATATTTATAGATATATATATATATATATAGAGAGAGAGAGAGAGAGAGTCCTATATACATGTACATACAGTACATATACATTAAGTACTTATATGCTACAAATACATATATAGCTGCTTATATACAGCAAACAGGACGCGCACAATATATACTCACACACACATATACACAAGAATTTGCAGAATTCTCACACATTAGCCACGACTAGGCTGCTTTATATGTATATATTTATTTTTTTATTATATATAAATGAATTTTTTAGTTGGTGCCGTCATATGAGGCGTATACGCAATATTCTTGCAGCAGCTGCTGTTGCTTGTTTATTTTTCAGCGTGTGTGCGCGTGTGTGTGTCTGTGTGTAGATGTGTGTTAAGTAAACCTCTAGACACACACGTAAATGTATGTGCTTGTTTTTTAATGTGTGTGTGTGTGTATGCATGTGTGTTACAAGCTGGTGCGTGTGTAATCGCTGGCTGCATAATTTGCTGCTAAAAATACTTCTTTACGTTATTTAATAGTAAAACAAACAAAACAAAAACATACAGAAAAAATTAAGCAAAAACATTCACAAAATTTAAAGAAAATCAAAATATTTGAACTCAAAAGGCGCGATTAAAAAAAGGTTTTTCTTATTGATCCGAGCAATTTAAATACAAATACCCAAATGACAAATATGATATTAGGAGGAGCAGATTGGCAAAAGTTTGCTTGAAAAAATCAGTGTGTTTTGAATCCCGGACTAGCGATTGAGTTTTGTGCTTTAATATCTGAATAATAGCCAGTGCTATTCATAGTTTAGGTTAATAGTTGTTAACTATATTCAATAAATTCAAATATTTAAAATGCATTCATATTCAAATTAGAAAAAATGAGGATAAAGGACGATACCAATGAACAATTTTATATGAATCTTGAAATAATACTAAAAATAGCACAAACTTAAAAGATATGAAACCAAATAACAAACCAATTATTTTTGTAATAATAATTGACATTTTCATATATTAAAAAGATAAAAAGCTCTAGTCGAGAAAGCTTGACTTGGATATATGCTGAGTGCAGTTATTATTTTATGGTTTCTAAGACAGACAGACAGATGCAAATGGCTAAATTGACTCAACTGTATATGCATATGCATATATACCTCACAATTAGTTGCAAAACTTTATTAAGCGCTTTTACAGATTTTTAATGGGCTAAAAATCATATTGTAAAATCTTCGACTTGTACTTGAAGTCATAACTTAAAAGCAAAAAGGTCCAAAGCACTTTTCTATGCACCCATTCACAACTGTGAGTACATTTTCTTGTGAAAGCCACATTCACAGCTTGACCTATTTTTGCAAGCTTAATTTTTGGTTTGGTTGTCGCAGCGACTGCAGCGACATCAAATAACTTTTAAAACTAATGCACTCCTCAGCCCCCGCTCCCGTCCCCAGCCTCTGATTCACATATGCTACATTCACAATATATGTATATGAAGTAAAACAATAATAATAGTAAAAGTGCGAGTGCACGCAAGGAACTGGAACTGGAACTGTGCGAAGTGAAAACAAAATGAAACCTGGCATAGAAATGCAGAAATGCAAACAGCCTCTTCCTTCTACTAACCATAACCATAACTATATATATATATATATATGTATGTATATATATATATATGTATATATAATATAAAGTTGTGTATGAAGCACGCTGCATGGATTTTTAACAAATCAAAGAGAGGGGTAGGGATGGTGTTGGGTGTGAGGGGCTAAAGGCATCATCAGAATAATGGAAAATTAAAGAAAAACACGACTACAAGATGCTTGAGAAAAGCATCCACGGAGTTCTACATTTCTACATTTCTACATTTGCCTCTGGCTTTGTCTTGCCTCTGATTCCAGGTGCGCTGCAAAGTATGCAACATTTATTTCTAAGGCTCGCAAAGCGCATTGTTTCCAACACAACTTGTTGTAGAGCAAGCCCACCCCCACCCCCACCCCCCCTATCCCCCTATTCCCAATTCCCCTACTCACTTTAAAATGAACAGCACTTAAAGGGGGCCGCACTTTAAAATTCTGCACAAATTTACAAACATTTTCATAATTACGAGAGAAAGAGCTGTGTGTGTGTGGTGCGGCTTTTGTGGTTGGGTTTGTGGCGGGGATCATTGTGGTTGGAAAATTCAATAGAGCAGCTCATGCTGCGCTTCAATGAATGGGACCATTTTGATTGGCTTTGAAGTCTAGCTGTTGTTAGCCAAGAGCCCCATCGAATGGTGGTTGTACAGGAGTGGTGTGGGGGCGGGGGGGGGGGGAGTGTTAGTTTGTGCGCATTCAAAGCGATTCGTTGCGATTTGATTCGATTTGATGCGATTGGTTTGCGGATTTGCAAGACCTTCAACGTTGGAGACGTTGTTAGCTTTTTAATTGGCCTCGCGCACAGCGCAGATCAATGGTAACAAATGTTGAGGTGCGGGGTAGAAGATGCGGGTGTAGTGTTATTGCGCGCCTTTGTTAACTTAGTAGTGGTTGAACTGACAAAAGTTTCGCTAGATTGGCTGCGCACTCTCAATTCTATATGCATGGGTTGTTACTAATAACTTCAACAACTTTTGAAAAAATATATGAAATAAAATTAATTTAAAATATAAATTTACAAAAAGTATCCAACGATATGTATGTATGTGCATTAAAAATACAATATTTAAGTTGAAAACATAACATTAACTTAATTATTAATCTTAATTATTGTGATCAAAAGTTTTTTAAGAGTTGAGCAAATTCAAATATTAGAAAAAAAATGCAAAATAAAAACAAAAATGTATAATTAAAAAATCTCAAAACGAATGTGGAAAATTTGCATTTATGAGAATATTGTGAGAGGAGAAAAATAAAAAACAAAAGGTAAAAATAAAAAATAAAAATTGCTTACAGCTTTTAGCTGGTTGATTTCCTCAGTGTCGCCCGTAATAGCGGTGGTGGCGGCCACGCCCATCGATGTCAGGCTGTTCACACTGGACATGCGACGCAGCTGGTCTGCACCGTGCCCCAATTAATATCGATCGATTGAAATTCAAAACGATAAACGATAAAAACGATAAGAATCGAAAGCAAAACCAAAAAAAATTAAAAATTAAAAACGATAAATACCAAAAGAAGCATTTCCAGTGGGCAAATGGCCAAGCGGATCATCCGCAGTGTGGTTGTTGTTGTTGCTGTTGTGGCTCGATTGTTGTTGTTGTTGTTGTTGTGACAGTGGCAACTGTTGCTGCTGCTGTTCGCCGATGCTACTTTGATTATTATCACTGGGCGTGCCGGGCGTGTTTGCGGCCGCTGCTGCTGCTGTTGCACTTGTTGCTGTTCCTGCTGCTGCTGCTGTTGTTGTTGTTGCTGCTGTGGCTGTGGCAACGGAACCACCCGTTAGTGTAGCCAATGCAACCGCATTGCGTGCCGTGAGCACCGCTCGTATCTTGACAAAAGCGGCATTCAAATCTAAACGTTCATCGGACCAATCAATTGCACGTGCTTCCTGCTCGGCGGCGAGCGTTTGGAATTGCAGCTGCAACAGTTGCTGCTGATGGTTGCTGCTGTTGTTGCCACTAGTGCTGATGCTGCTGCTGCTGCTATTGGCAGCATCGCTAATGCTGGCACCACCCAAACTGGCTGTTAGTTGAAAGTGACTCACCCGTTTGTGATTGTCCGGCAGATTCAGATAGCACTCGTTATCGAAACGGAATTGCGACTGTATGCGTGAATGCGTGTGTGTGTGTGTTGTGTGTGTGAGTTGTCATTGCGTGTGTGTGTGTGTGTGTGTGTGTTAAAGGAACAACAGACAGACACATCGTTGTTATTGTCGTTGTTGTTGTTGTTTGATGGTGCAATGTTTTGTGCAGCGCATTTAGACAAAAAGAGAGAAAAAGACAAAGAGAAAAAGAGAGAGAGAAAGAGCGCACAGGAAAAAAAAGAAAATAGTTAACAAAAATACATATGTAATTGTTTGCTGCATATACACTCAGGAAAAAAATTCACAATTGTTCAGCTCCAAAAATTCATAATTTAAACTCTTTTTCGGTCTTTTTCCAAATTAGAACATTGTGTAAAATTTTGTTTCGCTGAGTGTACAACTTGCCCAAAAATGGTGGGCGGGGACAATGGACAAATGTGCTGCTGCTGCAGTGTAAATTGTTTAGCGTGGTGCAGCCACAGTGGCACAGTGGTACAATGTGGTACAGGTGGTTAAAAGCTGCGGCTGTTGCTGACTTGGCACAGTGGGACAAAGTTGCACTTACCTTGTAGCCGGGCCCCAAACGGTGCATGGCGCAAATTTGTTGAGTTGTCAGCGCCTCGCTGAATAAATATATTGCCGACATTTGGCCACAAAAGACGCGCTCCTCATCCAGTTCGGGCGTGGCGCCAATGTAGCACTTGTCAAAGGGCTAAAGAGAGAGAGAGAGAGGTACAAATAGAGATAGAGATGGAGAGAAAGATAGAGAGGGAGATGTAGTGTTATTTAGTCAGGCAGATTGCTGAGATGAACTCATCGCTACTCACATCGTTTGTGGAAACAAACCAGGCCATTTCGGTTGACGACGCCAGTTGTCCATTTACGAGGCACTTGATTTCGCTTTTTGTCCAACGATTGTATATATACACTATGGCTATCATATACCACTGCGAAAGTAATAAATAATATTGAGTTTGGATTAGTTTTACATTCCAACTTTCCATTGTCCATAACTTTCTCCAAAATTGAACTTATTTTCATTTGCTGACTACTAATTAAATTTCAATTTCGAAGCAATCAAATCGCTGAGAGCCCTTTTTAGCAATTGAATATTTATTGGCCAGTAACACTCCTAAATCCATGGGCAATATACTAGGTATACTTGCATCAAGATTAACATTTTCTACTCTTTAATTGAATTTAAAGTGGGGTAGAGACATTTATGCAGTTGCGCTCAAAATAGTAGTGCTGCTTCTCAAAGTATTTCACAAAAATATGATAAAATCAAGATGTCATAAAAAAAAAAAATAATTAAACTCTGCATAAAAATAAATGATTTAGGTTTCTCACCTGGGAATGAACACAATTATTTTCCAAATACTTACCTCAATAAGTTTAAAGAAACATTAATTAGCCGCAGCGAATGCTGAGAAAACTTCCCTTATATTGTAATGATCAGTTTCAATAATAATTTAATAAAAATAAATATAAAATAAATATACAAATAATAAATTTAATGACTTTCATTTACTGTTTACTCATCTTCAGTGTTGATTGCTTGTATTTAAATCAAATTTTCATATATATTTTATGTATTTTTCTTTTAAAATTTTCCAAAACATACTTGAGCGCTACTATTATTTTGACCGAGGCTGTGCGTTAGTCGAAAAGCTTCATCCCTTATTAATTTTGTATATATATATGTATGTATGCCGTAAGCCAGCCTTCGTACAATTTCGTATAAATAGTTAATTTTCGTCGCCAAACTAAATTCAATTGGTTTGGGCAAGTGATTAGGCGTTGTTGCTGCCCATTCAATGTGCTGTTAATTAAACTTTGGCAACGCCCAAAATCACACGCCCATAAATTGAAAGAGGGAATGCCAAGTGAAGTGTTGCACGGGCGGAGCGGGGCGGGCCGAAGACAATAATGGATCGTAACTCACAGGTGTAATGACTGGGTTAGATTGGGAGCAAACTTACCTTGCGTGGCTGGAATTCATATTTGACACAATGCTGAAAGCCCTTGCCCTTGACCTTCATGGATGTGAGGACGAGACAGTTGCCCACAAAGTGGGCAGTGTATCCAACGCCCTTCGATGTCTTGAAGCTGGAAGAAGAAAGGAGAAATGTATGTGAGCAATTAGTGTGTTTGCCAATTAGTGGCAGGCAGAGCAGCAGGATGCGTACTGAAGAACTGTATTTCTATTTTTTTCGTGGGTGGCACTTACCAGTAGAGATAGGGTTTCTCTCGCTCAATGTTCACCGAGTTAATTGGATCCAATCGAAACCAGGTGGTAAAGGTAAATCCATTCTCGTAAGGCCATTTCGCCAACGGTGGCAAAACCATTGCCTGTGGATGGCAGAAACAAGAAGAAGAAGAAGAGTCAACGTTTGGAAATCAGTTGGACGCAAATGTGCCACAATTAGTTGCAGCCACATGATGGCAGAGACAGATGGGGAAGCATGTGCGAATAGAGGAGAGCCCACCCACATTGTTGTTGTGTTAGCCTGTTAAATGTCAATTAGCAGCAGGTATTGGTCAACTGAACCGCATAATACACATTTAAGCTGGTCACAAAAAGCACTGACCACGTTCAACCTCCGTCCATCCAACTGAGTGGCATTCAACACACTTTGTTACAAAACTTACAAAAGTCAGCAAGTCAAAGGCCACACAACTTCAAGCACTCCATCCGCTTCAGCAGAACTAAGTGGAAGGACCCAGAAGCAAAAACGATACAAAACTCAAAACCAAAACCCAAACCCGAACCCGAACCCAAACCCCAAGCCGAAACTGAACAGTACATAAATCAAACTTTCGAATATATTTGCACACTGTTCGCCAAGGGCAGAGAAGTGTCGATTGGTTTTGGATACAAAGTGGAGCCTGGTACGACACCCAAAATTGATAACTTTTCGCTAAAGAATATCAATTCTTAATTTTGTAAATTATCAATTATCAATTAAAGACTGTTTGATTCAGTTAGAAAACAAACAAAAATGTACAGAGTATCGTGTAGTCTGAAGCTTTTTGTCTGCAAAGTTATTTTCTCTTTGAGCAACAGCATTGGGGCTTCCGAAGGGTATTATTGGGTGGGCTGGGTGGTCAGAGAATTCGAGCTGTCATATTGCTACTTGTGTGGCACAACAACAACAAAAGTAGCAACAACTTTTGAAGCAGACTCTTTCGAAATATGCCAATTGCAGCCGCAAAAACTGAGTATGAAATGCCAAAAGCAGAAATGAAGTGAAAATTAAAAGGAAATGAGCCCATTTTGATTTATCATGAATTTTGTGGCTTTATGGCCAAACAGAGCGGATGGACAAAGTTTCCACTGCATACACATACACATACACACACACATACACACACACACACACGCAAACATATGTACATATATGTATACTAGGAACAGCAGCTGCGTGTTTACTTTTGGTTCATAAATTTATTAGCCTTTCAATGCTCGTAATTTATGTTCTTATCATGTTTATATAA
This sequence comes from Drosophila kokeensis, assembly GCA_035042145.1. Taxonomy (NCBI): domain Eukaryota; kingdom Metazoa; phylum Arthropoda; class Insecta; order Diptera; family Drosophilidae; genus Drosophila; species Drosophila kokeensis. Next base: position 434,303 of record JAWNLT010000657.1, on the reverse strand, counting down.
CTGAACACCACACAGTTATCCTGTTATATATAGTTACCCACATTGCCGCTAACCACTCCCCGCACACCGCAAACCCAATGAAATGTATCGGTTAAACACAAATTCGCATCCGTTTGATTATCTCTCTGTTTTTGTGTATAAAACATTTAATTTGAAAATGCATGTGAATCAAGATACTTCAGATAGAGAGAGAGAGACAAGGAGAGAGAGAGAGAGAGAGAGAGAGAGACAAAGAGAGAGAGAGAGAGGGAAGATGCAAAACTCTCCTTTGAAGTCGTTCTTTTCTTTTTGGGCTTTGAATTATTCTCGATTGGAAACAAATTATTTTTTACCTATTTATATGTATTGTCCCCAGAAATTAGAGGGCTATATATCAAAATTATAACTCTCTGCTACTGGATAGATCGATCTTGAACAAAAATATAATATAAGAGTAGTGCTGCTTTTAATAATACTCATTTTTAATATGACTCATTTTATGTAGTATTTTTATAAATTAGAGACCCATTCAAAATCTTGATTATGAAGAAAAATTCAATTCTGCAAAACAAAAAGTGCTTCGTTTCTCATTTTTATATATTAAGTATCTTAAACCTATCATATCTAGTTTTTGGAAATATTATTTTGGCGCATCAGCTGAAACTAGTGCAGCAAAAGCTTATCAAATTTACATGCACAGATAACACTTGAATAGATGTAAGGCACTCACAATTGCATTGGCATTCAAAGCATTCACATCCAATTTGAATCAGGCACACAACATCTGACAGCCAACACACTCAACACCCATACATGCATACACACTCATTTACACTTTCAAAATATTCATTTACTTCAAATTTATACGTATTCGTGTCGGCAACAAGATTCGCATTCACATTCACATTCACATTCACATTCGTATTCGCAATCGCAATCGCGCTCACATTCATTTATATGCAGAATGAGTATCGTCGTGTGGCGTCGGACATTGTCTTGAGGCCTCCTCATTCAATTGTGCAACAGTGCAACAATGTCGGAGCTTGTGGCATGCCACATGACTTAACTCTGTTGACTCTCGTTCGCTCCCTCTCTCACTCTCTCTTTCTCTCTCCAGTCTATCTCTGTTAATGTCCCCCCTCTTATTTCGCCACTCTTCCCCCCTCGCTTATCTCTCTATCTCTTTGTGAGTGTGTGTTAAAATTGTCAAGTGATTCGGTCCCAGCACAAAGGGGGTTGTTGGGCTGGCTAGCGTTGAGAAACTGTTTGGCTAGGGGCAAAAATGCCAAAACATGCAACCTTGCAAAATTGGAATACCAGTTGCCAGTTGCCAGTTGCCTGTTGCCCGTCAGTAACTGAAGCTGGCGGGCCCTGTATTCAGTGGGAACTCATTAGTGCAACGGAATAGCAGATGCTTTCATAGGGTTGATAGGTTTGCAATAGGGGTGGCTGCGGATCCACGCTTCACTGAAATTGGAAACCTAAAAGTGAGCTAAATGAAAATTAAAAATAAAACAGAAGAAAATAATAATAAAAAGCAGAACGGAACAAAACAGGACGCGAAGAGCATCGTTGCGAATGACCAAGTGGTAAGGTTCTGGGTGGAGTGGTACTCTTGGAGACATGGCGTATTTGGGGCCAGCGATAGTAACATGTCCTGTTTATTGAACATTTTGTGACAATTGCGTCTGCGAGTGTCTCCCGTTTCATTTCATTTCATTTCGCTTGGTATCGGATCGTTTCGTGTCGCATTTGACTTCCAATTCGCTTTATGGCACTTTTTATGTGTTTATGCTATAGACAGATAGCACACACCACCCTCATCTACTGTGTATGTGTGTGTGTGTGTGTGTGTGTGCATGTGTGGGCAGGCGGGGCCAGCTGTGCAAACTGAGACAGCAGCTAGGGGCAGTTCATGTCCTGTGGCATGTGCCACACGGACAGCACACATTACGAATTCGATTTAAGTGCGACGCAATAAAATAAAAGCCCAAGTCCCAAGCCCCAATCCCCAATATCCCCGCCTCCTCTTATTCCTCCTCCTTCTCCTCTACAGGGAAATGGGGGTTGGAGCCTAGCTCCAAGTGTAGTTGCATATTTGAGCTAGGCGGCTAGGGGTCAACAGGAGGGAATGGGATAGTGGACAGTTAACGACAACTTGCAACTCGACCAGAACCTAAGCAATCTACAGTGACCGACGTATAGATGCCCTGTAACCACATATGAGCAACTAGTCTACTTTAGGACCTTATCGAAAACGGACAACAGCCGACGAAATATTAGAGAGAGTCTCTGATTCGTTTAAAAAGAGTGTTTTATCTGCTTTCGATATTTATCGATATTTATTATGTAAAGGAATAGTCCGATCACTCGATTCCTAATGCTTAACACGCTCTCAGTTGCCTTCGGATGCTTACTCCCCTTTGATAATATCGTCCTAATGGGCACAGGGTGTAGAACAATGGGTGATTGTTGTCAGTTGCTTATTATCATTAGAGATATGGTGGTACATGGTGTATGGCACAAGGTACGAGGACGAGGACTTACCGATCCCTTGCGGCCTGGAAAACTGAAGAACACATCGGGCCCATTGCGATGCGGCATTTGTCGCAGCACATTCAACAATTTGGCCGAATGACGCGGCCATTTGCCATTGTTGGCCTTCATCGTGCCAAAGAGCAGTTTCAGCTCCTTAACAGTTATGCTGTAGCTCGCCAAAACGCCCAACATCTCGATGAGCAGGTCTGCAATACAACAAAAAACAGAGAAGAAAAAGTGGTACACAGTGAGAAATGGTGTTATACATATGTATGTGTCATGTCTAATGGGCATAAAAATACACTGATCGAAATTAATAGCACAGAGTCAGTAGATTTTCTTTCATGATTCAAATTCTTTTAATAAGAATATTGTTTACTAACATTATTTTAGGTGTATAAGGCACAAAAACTACTTCAAGCCTTGCAACATGCAACATTAAGTTGGCTTAACATTTAGTTCCAAAACTTAACTAAAGTATTAACTCCTTCTTTAACATCATATGAGGAATATCAAGTATTCGCAGTGGCTTTCAGTTCAGCGAGTTTTAAGTTGATACATTTTAATCTCTAATAAAGAAACTTTGATTGCCTTTTTGCTGGAATTTTAGCTGCCATTTCAGCTTAACTTTCACTTCATTTCAAAATGAATTTTTGCCAAAGTTTGCACAAAGTTTTTATTCGCTGACCGGCAAATTAAGGAAAGATAAAACACAAATGAAAAAAAAAGTAAAATGCAAGCTGAGAGCGTGCAGCGAAGTGGCAAGAACGCTCTTAAGTCAAACAGAAAACAAAAAATGGTAGCATCTGGGCGTGGCAGCAGCAAGAGGAAGAGCTGTGCTCATCAAGGTCAACGCGTGAGGCAAGCAGCAAATTGAATTCGGAATGTCATTGAATGCGATGTGTAAAACATAATACATAATACATATATGTATACATATATACATATGTATATACGTATATATATATATACATATATGCCAGTTGGTTAAATATATTGCAATTGTGCGGCGTTGCCTGTCATTGTCAGTGCTCAACTTGGGATAGCCTTCTACTCGGTCTGCTGCTGCGCTATTCCCAAACTTCATTTGTAATGCACACTAATTGAAAGGGGCGCACGGGCTGTTTTAATGCCTGAACTGTGTTGCTGGGGCCCTTGCCCAGAGGAGCTGCGACGGCAACTGTTTGCCAAAGTTGCGACAGCTTCTTCGCCCACATACACACATAGCTCCTCAGCTCTCTGCACAGTTCCACTGCTTCACAGCTCCACAGTTCCACAGTTGCACAGTTTCCAGTTGCGCCTCCGTCAACACGTTTCGGGTTGCGTAAATTAGGAAATTGAGTAACGTCAACAGAAGCAGCTGTCATGCCGCCTACACTCACACAAAAAACTATGCCTAAGTTCAGTGCCAAACAATCTATCCGGAGTTTATCTTTCTTAAATCACATTCGCAAATCGCATTCTGTTTAATTTCTTTGAATTAAATTTGATTTTTAAATATTGACTAAATTTGACTTCTTTTCTTTTTTTCTAATTGTGTGTATGTTTTTTTTCTGAGTGAACTCAGTGGCAACTCCGACCATAACACCGCCCATCGCGTTCAACCGCATCGTTGAAATTCCCGAGACGACAATGTTGGCCCATTGGCCCCAAGTTGACGCTGTCGTCTCCGTCTCCGCCTCCGCCTCCGTCTCCGCCTCCGACTCCGCCTTCGACTCCGTCTCCAGCTCGTCTCCGCCTCGCCTCGGGTATCAAGCTTTTAATTACACACATCTTTTTCACCCAGTCTTCGGTCTGCGTGGCATCAGCAACATCCATGTTGCAATTGCTTAGAGCGCAGTGGCAATGGCACAGACCGTGCCACAGTGGGAGTTGGCGTTCTTTAACTGTCTGCCTGGCTGTCTATCTGTCTAGTTGTCTAACAGTCTATCTGCCTGGCCTGTCGCCTCAGTCTCACAAAATTTAACTGCCTTTGCATATCTTGGCATCTTTTGCAGCTCATAAAAAGCCAAAGTGCGAGCAACTTTGACAGCTTTTATTTTATGTCCTCAACGAAACTTCCCCAAAAAGATATACAACATTTGCCAGGCCCACTCGCCCAGGGTCAAAAGGTACTGTTTCATTTCGAAGACCTCCTTAAGCAACGATTAGAAAAAATGTATAGCCTCTATTAATATACAAATATTAACTGATTTTCAGTTAACTTAAAACTTAAACTTAAACAATTTAAATCAATCGTTTGAAACTGTTGTCGAAAACGCTTTATTACTTTCCAAGAAATCGATTTTGTTTGCTAGCTGATTAGAATTTTAAATAAGACACTCAATTTTTACTGTTGTTTTTTTTTCGTTTTCGAGCAGGACTCTTAGGAAAATTCCACTATCTCTTACATGGAAGAAATCAAATTAAAAAAAAAATTAAATATTCTCCAATTTATTTCCAATAAAATGCACTAATTTCTTAGCCACAAATTGCAGACTCTTTAGACTAATTGAATAGAAAGTTATGTTTGAGTTGGGTTAAAAGCCAGGCAAGTTAATCGTAAAGTTTTCAACATTCATTCTTTTTCCCGACTAGAAGAAGAAGGGAAGATGACAAGAAGAAGAAGAAAGGAAAAAGACAGTCGCAACTGAGTTTTCCATCAGTCGTTTGCGGCAGAGACAGACACAACTTTTAGCCTTATCTAATTTCTTAGCAAGTGTCACGTTTCGACATTTGTCAGGTGACACACACGTAGATAGACACACGCAGACACACACGCAGACACACACGCATACACACGCACACACACGCACACGCACACACGTACATATGAATTTATGGCTTGAGCGACAAGGCTCAAAAGTCAGCGACTGCAAATTGACAGCAGTTACAGTTCGTTAAATGCCAACTAAAGAGGGGGTTGGGCCTGCCGCTCACTGAGGGGTTGGACGATTCGCTTGGGGGTAAGTCGAGAGGGGTGAGTGGAGAGGGGGCAAGGGGGTTGCCAGACCACAGATGTGTCATTGACTTAATAAAATCAAAATCAAAGCCGAAGGCACACACACGCTTGTGGCTCTGTCGGAGGACAGCAAGGGTGCAAGGGAAGGGTAGGGGGCGCAAACGTAGAATGGGGCATGCGGTTGGAGGTTGGAGGTCAGGTGGGCGAGGTAGGAAAATTGTCAGTTGGCTGTTCACTAATGAAGAGAAAATTTGATGCTCTGTTTGCCGAAAAGAGAACGCCAATCGGAAAATAAATGCGCAATGATGGCAGTCAAAAAAATGCTTAGCATACATGAGGGGTGCGCCTAGGCATGAACGACAAGGAAGGGGGGGGGGAGGGGGCGGGGGTTGCTTTAGAGTGGGGGTGGGGGACGACTGGTGCGGACCACTGGGCGTATCACGGCGGCTGACAAGCGTGAAATTAATCGAAAAGCAATTCGGCGGGGAGAAGCCGCGATTTTCTTGCTGTTGTCGTTGTTGGACACAGGGCAGGCATTACAAAATAGCTAAAGCTAAGTCCACGTATATATATGTATATGTATATATATTTTCTACATACTTGCGGTCAAAATAATAGTATCACTGCTTCACAAAGCATTTAATAAAAATATAACTCATTTTATGGTGATAAAATCGAGACCCGGGTAAACATCTTGAATAACATCTGGTTATGTTTTAGAACACTATTATTATCACCCATCTTATGTAGTTTTTAGAAATATTAATGAGGTTAAGCTGATAAGTGATAAATTTCAATAATAATTTATTAAAAATAATCAATTTAAGGACTTTAATTTGTATTGCAAATCAATTGTATAGCTATGGCAACTCTCAAGGAATACTCATATTCAGTATTGATTGTTTGTGTTTAAATAAAATTTTTTACTATTTTTAAACTATATTTGAAGTAAGCCTTACTATTATTTTGGCCAAAGCTGTATAAATATATGTATGTTATATATGTATGTATATATATAGCAACAACAACTGTGACAAGTCCGGCTGAATCATGGCCATAAGCAAAACTAAAACTGACCAGGCAAATGCCTCTCTCCGTTATTTTGTTTTTGTTTTTTTTCTCATTTTCTTTGACAACTTCTTGGCTATTTGTTGGGTTGTTGGGATTTGCTGCGTCACTGTGGTAAGCACTTCAGTTAGTCATTCATTCATTCTCTTCACATACATATGTCTATTTTCGGCTGATGACCATCGCTGGTAAGCACACTTGTCATCCCCGGATTCCAAATTGTCATTTACTACATTATTACATAGTTAAAAAGTCGCATTATTTACTCTTGCATAATTGAATATCTACATAAATCTTATTTGCTTAACTTTTTCAATTTCGATTTTCTCACATCATTTTCTGTGTTTTTCTTTAAGTCGCTTTGATTTGCTATTTATTTGTTGTTCTCCAAGGCCATTTTAACCTAATCCCTTACGCATCATTGGCATCCAATATTATTTGTTCAATTTTATTATTTGCTTTAATGCTAATTAGGCTTTTGTGTTTGCAGAGTTCACTTTATTCTTGATTGAATACATTTTAGTTATCCCCAAAGCTGAACTTAAGAATAGTCGTAATACTGTTTAAGGACATTTGTTTTAATACCCTCTAATTAAACAAGTTCGAATACTGTTGTCGAGTTAACTGATATCTTATGGCAGGCACAGATACTAACAACAATACTATGGACTATAACTTGAGTGTAGCTATGCAATAATGTTTTAAGACGTATAGCAAATCAATTGGAAATTGTGCATTTTATTGCTATCGGAAATAGATATGTATCATTAATCGCGAAGCAGGGGTAGTTATCGATTTGAAATCTCTATCTTTTATAGTCTCAAATATAATATTAATATACTAATCAATATATATACATACATATATTAATTTAGTTGGTCGGAGAAGCTTCATTCTGTTGGTAACATGCATTTCTTACCCATTTTTAAGGGATTTAGGCCAAAATTATTATTCTCCTTATCTACTCTACTAAATTGAGCACATACATGTTTTGAATGAACTGATGAAATATTTGAGATATGATATTGTAACTTACCTGCCACAACAGTTTCGGAGCGCTGCAGACGAACAAGGACATGCTCGATGAGTCCAACATCTGTGCAGGCCTGAAGATTGCGAACGCTCTTCCGCAGAATCGCAATAAACACGCTCCAGATCTCGGCCTGCAAGGAGAGTGGGAGAGATTGCAGGGGGGAATCAGTTAGTAAGCAGTCAAAGGAAGCGAACAACTTTACAATGCATAACAAGTAACCAGCTCCCAAGTGTGCGACTGAACGGGAGGAATGTGGGGGTTTGCACCCAGGGGACAAGACGAGGAAACAAAAAAAAAACCCAAGCAAATATTTTACGAAATCAAAGAATCGACTGCGAATGTGCCTTGTTGTTGTTCAAGTTGTTCAACTTGATGTTGTTGTAGCTGCTTTGCTGTCTGCCCAGTTCAATAAGCAAAGTGAAGTGGCATACAGACACACACACACACACACATACGCACACACATATATATATATGTATGTTTATATATAGAGACTGGCAGCAGTTTTGGGCGCGCTTAGAAGTATGCAGTACTTTTTGTTGTTTAGCTGCATTGCCTGTGTATATGTGTGTGTGTGAGTATGTGTGTGTGTATGTGCGCCAGTGTATGCCTAATGTAAATAGTCATTGAAATAAAGTAAAATAATGGAAAATAATGGCGAAATAATCGCAAGCTCCAACCAAGTGGCTGCTGCACCTAAAGAAAAAAGTTATGCCCAACAAAATAACCAACATCAAAATAAATGTTTATTTTTATACACTTTTTTGAAATCTAAAGAAAAGTTGTTCAACAATTGACAAAAAAAAAAAAAAAAAATGTATTATTTTATTTTGCCGGAGAAAAACAGAAAAACAATATTTGAAAATAATTCATTCAAAATTGTATTACTATTTTTCGTGGACTTTTCTAAATTCTATTGCAAATATTTTGGTTTTTTCCGAGTGTAGTTGTAGTTTCAAGAGAAGCCCGCAGCAGCAACAGCAGTTGCCACAATCAGCAACTGATTCAATGCTTTGAGCCTTGAGTGCAGAGACAGAGGTAGAGGCTGAGGCTGAGGCAGAGGCAGAGGCAGAGAAGTGAATTCTCACACAGAGCACTCAGTGTTGCTTTTGGGTGCTTTCGTGCTTTCGTATTATTGCCGCAATATTTGTGCGGCAAGCGGCAGCCACTTTTGGCAGCAAAGAAAAACCGTTTTTGACGGTTTTTATGATTATTGCCTGACAAACACACACACACACACACACACACAGGCACACAGGGGCACAGACACAGAGGCACATCAGAAGATTGCACATTGGTTTTTGGCCATTGCATATAAACACAAAATTCACATAATTTTCGTTTGAGCTTCGCTTTATTCTTACATTTTATTTATTTCTTTTTTGTTGCTGTTATTTTTTGTAGTTATTGTTGGTTGCTGTTCTCTGACAAATGAAGACAATGAAAATGTAAACGCTTTGAGTGTTTATAATGAGGCTGCCGTATACCGAACACTGCTCCATCATTCAAGTCTTCAAGTGCTCAGCTGCTTAAGTGCACAAGTGCTCGCATTGTACTCACTGAAGTACACGGCGAATAAGTTTTATTTTTAAAAATCGTGTTGCCAACATTTTTAAAGCATGTGGTTTGTGGTTAGCGGCTTTGCGGTTTGCGGTTAGCGGTTAGCGGTTTACCGTTTCTGTGCTTATCTGTATCAGAAACGCTTTAGTTTAATGGGTTTGCTCTGCGAGTTGGTTAAGTGCACATTAAAGATATGCAGTGACCCCACTAGAACTGATGCAACGCCAATTCCCTTTTTATTGGGTAAATATGCCCATAGTTATCTGTGGTGCGTCAGTTTTAAAAATCTTCTCCATGTTGGTTGAGCCCAGAATAAGGACTTTGTGGCGAGAGTTTGACATTTTCATTGATATTCAATCAGTTTGGAATGTTTGACTTTGGCACTGATTTTTTCAAGCAAGTGAATCAGCTGATAAAAATCCTACAAAAAGTAATTGCTGATAATTTTATAGAATTTATTCGGCAGCAAACTCGAGTTCAAAATTCCCAAATCACAAGCGTTTTGTAATCACTACTTAAGAGTATTTAATTTGATTTAATTTTCTTGCGTTTCTTCTCCTGTTTTTTCTTCTTTGTTTGTTTTTTATTTCTCTGCACAGGTCATTTTATTGGCCGAACTTTGACTCGAAGTAAATTCGTACAACGAATTTGCGTAAAAATCTGCATGTTTTTTATTTTTTTTTATTTTGTATTTGTTGTTTTCAATCTCAATTTTCGTGCTTTCATCGTTATCTGTTGCTTAGCTCGTTTTACGCATAATTTCTTCCACCATCCGTTGCCAGCGACTTCTCGTCCTTCGCATCCTTCTCTCTACCTTTCTCCATTCAGTTCTTATCTCAAACGCCTCGTTGTACATTTCTTGTTGTTGCTTCTATTTCTGTTTCTGTTTCTGTTTCTTTTTTTGCTTCTACTTTTTTTTTAATGTACTGCACGCATAATTTAATTCGTCGATTCATAAATTGCCAAAGAAAAAAATAAAAAAAATTCACTCACTCAACGCCCGTGGGTGCCACGCCCTCCCTCCCTCCCACTGGTCCTGCTGTTGACGCCGTTCGCTCATCTTCTGTGCTGTGACTAAGGCTTTGCCGCTTTACAGCTCTCGTTACAAAAGCGACTTTTCACTATACAAATACACATTTACTTACACGCACACACACACACACAGACCCGTACACACACACACACACACACACACACACACACACACACACACACAGTCATATGTATATACTTATATTAATATTTTATTTTATTTTTTTTCATTTTGTGTAGGTAGCAAAATGCGGTGCTGTTGGTAATTTGATCAGTCCAGGCACGACTGGTGCCCCTAAAAATAAACTCTGGAGACACCGCCCCCTTCCCCCCTCCCCGCGAACACACACACACACATTCAGTGAAAAAAACACGCACAAAAGGAATCAGAATCAGAGCAGTTCTCTCGTTGTCTCTATGGTTGGCCTCATCAGTGTCCCCGGGGCACCTCAAATGCTGCTCCCCCACCTTCTAATGGCCCCCTCTTGATTCCCTTTTGTAGTTACATTTCTACCCTGTAATTACATTTGACCCAAAATGGGTCCACAGTAGTTTTGACAGTAAGAAAATTCGTATGATAATTACAACAGTTCTTCGAATAGCCCTTGTAGATCAAGTATCTCAAAACATTGTCTCTCTCTCTCTCACTCTCTGTCTCTCTCTCTCTTTTACCACACATTCAGCGAAGTGCACATAACTCGCCAAAGATTGAGCTGCAGGGCATTACCCAGTCGCTTCGGCATACTTTTGAGCGCATTTAATTTTGTGTTTGTGTTTTATCTGCAAATGTTGCTCATAGCAAAATACAAAGTTTATTTGACGCCGTTGCGTTATGTTTTTACAGTGTTATTTCTTAATAAGCGCCAAGCGGGCAATGTTTGCGGCCCCTCCTCCTCACACACACACTCACACACACACACACACACACACACACACACATACACATAACAAAAAACAAACCCAGCCTCCAGCATCAACTAATCCAGCGAACAAGCCGACTAAGAATAACTGCCCCGCCAAAAGTTGGCAAGGCACAAAAAACAAAAGCAAAAAAAAAAAATTGGAATAAAAAATAATAACGATACGAAGAGAAGACAAAAATTAAATAATAAGAGACAGCAACTTCAGTCAGATTTTATTACGTAATTGGGTAGCAATTTCTGCATGGCATAACAGCAACAATAACAACAGCAACAATAACAACAACAATAACAACAATAACAACAACAACAACAATAACAACAACAACATCAACGGCAACTGAACACAAATTAAATTTTTCGCCTTTTTTTTTATTTTGTTGTGGCGCAACTCTCTCTCTCTCTTTCGCTCCCTCGCTCGTTCAGCGCTATCGCTGTCTGAGTCTTTGGCTCTATAACAGTCGCTTTAAGTATTCTACATGCCTACAATAGAGTGAGATAGATAGAGAGTGCGAGTGAGATAGCACACGAAATGTGAGCAAAAAGCAGCTGCGGCGGATTTTTTTTTGTTTCTTTCCCTTAGACGCATTGAAGCGTCGACTGGCCCTAATGTTATTGTCGTTGTTGTTGTTGTAGTTGTTGTTGTTGTAGCTAAGGTTAAATTGAGCTTGGTCCGGCTGAAAGTCAAAGGACCCCAAAGAACACCCAACAACAAACTCCAACACACACACACACAACAACAGATAAATTTAGCAAGCAAAAATTAAAAATTAAGTGAATTCTTTCTTTGTCAGATTTGGCTTTGTTTCTTTCTGTTGAACTTAAAATATGGCGAAAGTTTAATTGCCACACGGCATTTTCTGCCTTTTCTTCTTCTTCTTCTTCTTATTTTTTGCTTTAGGTTCGTGACTTTTTCTTTAAATTTATTTGTATTTAAGATTTCCTTCATTTGAAAAAAGGCCAGAAAGAAACAGTTGATTTAGAAACATCAAAGAATACAGTCCCAAAATATCAGCAGATCGGTCCTATATATATATATATATATGATTATAAGAACTGTTAAAACATAATATCTCTTTTAGCAGGGCAGCAGCTAGTCAGTGAAGCCAGCCCGATTAAAATACTTTGCATTTATATTTGCTGGGTTTTCTTTCTTTTCTTATTTTGCACTTATTTTCCACTTTATCAGCGATTTGTTTGAACCGGTTTTTCAGTTCAGTTTGGAGCTCTTCTTTTCCCCTCGAACTTCAGTTTGGTGCAGTCAAATCGTTTCGATTCAATAAAATTTCAATAAATTTATCAACGTGCCGCCCAGTTCGTAAGAAAGACAGTCAGAAAGTCATCGTCATCGTCATCGTCTTCATCTTCATCATCGTCTGCGTCGTATACTTGATATCTGGCATTGCCAGCTACATCAGCCAGAACAGGAGCAATCGCAAAAAACAACGTCGCATCGTTGTTTTTGTTATTTGTTTTTTGTTTGTTGCTTTTTTCTTCTTTGCATGCCAACGTTTTGCAAGGATTTTGCCCCCTGTTCAATTTCAACACCCGCTCATCTCTATCTATCTCGATGTCATCTTTTCAGTGCCACTGCTGCAGCGCACAGCCTTTCATTCTTCAGCCTTCGTCCTTCAACCTCAAATTGTCTACCTTACCCTTTCCCCATGCCACTATACTTCTCTGTCATCCTAGTCATTGTCGTCTTTGGCATGCCATGCAATGCGCTTATGCGCTTCCTTCCTTCCTTTGCGCCATTTGGCCGGCTGTCTCCTCCTCCCCTCCTCTTCTCCACTAACTGCTTCTCAATTTATTCCTCTTGGTCGCCTTGCGCCCTTTGCGCCAGCCACCAACTGTTTTTTTTTTGTCTGCAAATCTGCTGCAGCTCTAACGGAAATTTATTATTGACAACAGCTGCCGTTGCAATGCAAACAAGCACAGCAGCAGGCGCTACACACACAACCACTTAAAAATTATTTACACTCAGCGAAAAAACACTGAAAACCAATCGAGCAAAATCGAAATATTATCTCTATCTTGAAACTTCAACTTCTCGCAAAAGTACAACTTATTCTCAACATTAAGTTAAATCACTCTATTTAAAAAAATCTGAATAAGATCAATTTATTTATTTTTTTTCGATTTTGAATTTCACAAAATGCAAACTGTTTTTTCTTGGTGTACATATGTGCGTGTGTTTGAGGGTTTAAAAAGTGGCAAAGGCATAGCCAGCAGTTTGCGGGTTAAGTAGCGTAGCCTCTGTCTCTGCCTCTGTCTCTGGCACTGGCATCCTTCAATGCTCAATCCTCAATCTGCAATCCTATATCCCCTATTCCTTATGCCCCCATGCATCTCTCTCTTGCCTCTTGCCTCTTGCCCCATCCACAATCTTAAATTTTCCATACTTCCTTGCTCCAACAGCTGAAGATATTGAATGTCATTGGCGTTGCTGATGTGCATAACATTGACGCAAAGTGCACAGGCAAAAATGCATTGCTAGGATACGCAGGCAGCCAGGCGAGAGAGAGAGAGAGAGAGAGAGAGAGAGAGAGGTAGACAGAGATAGAGGCAGAGACAGAGACATAGAGTTTGGCCATTTACATTTTCTGAGCGCTGACAGGTGACAAATTTGTCAATTTGCATGTGCATTGAGCCGTTTCATCAATACTTCAATTTCATCAACTATCAATTGAGTTAATATTGCCCTTTATTTGCTCGTCTGCAAATTGAATATTCAATCAAGAAGCGGAGGCAACTTTTCTTTACATTTGACGTGGCAACAATGAGCAGCAAAATGGAATTGCTTTAATTCAACTGGGCTCAATGCATTTGGCATTGTGAAAAGTTCAATACAAATTTGGACATAAGATGTCAATGATCTTTAGCCTCTAGTATTTGCTTGCCGAACCAGTTGTCGCCTGGCTAAGACAGACAGATTTCTCTTGCCCCATGGTTGATTGTTCTCGTTGTTGGACCGCACCCAACGACTCGTGCTGAGAACTTGCAGCTTACATTTCAGGGCAGGGCATTATGTGCCAGGCAGCTGCCACTGTCAGCTAGTCAATCAGTTACCCAGTCACACACTCAAGGGGCAAGTGGCAAGTGACAAACAGCAATCATTTGTGACCCGTGCTGACATCCTCTTTCCATATCTCTCCCCCTCTCCCTCCACACACACACAGTTCCCTCTTCTGTTGACCACTTGACGCCATCGAGTTAATTACGTTGCACTGTCAAAAGTATTTTATTTCAATTTATTCCCAACTAAATTTTAATTTATCTAATTCATTTCGACCACAGTTAGCAAGGGTTTTTTTTTTTTGATTTTCTAAAAGCACAACTCAAACAGCAAACAGCAACAACAAAAAGTCAATGTTCGCAAACATTTTCCATTGTCCTCGACTGGCAAACAAAAAAGTTCAATTTTAATTATTTTTAATTTTGGAGTTTCCTTTTTTTTCGATTTTCCATTTCATTTTTTGTGTTTTTAGGGTTTGTCTTTTTTTTTTTGTGGTGATTTGTTCCTTTCGAACGCATTCTGCTTCGCGTTCCCTTTTCTTTAGGTCAATTTGCACAAAAGCGAAATAAGCAGATAGAATCAATCCATTGTGATACTTTTCGAATATCCCGACAATAATATTTATTCGCCAAGTAATAATTAAATTTAGTCCTAAGAATACTCAAAAATTACCCCCTGAAAACGAGGTATACATTTCAATTTACAGTATTAATTGTAGAAATTTGATTCAGACTCATATTCTTACACAGTTTCATATTCATATTTATATGCATGATATAATCATAATTCTATTAATATCATATTCATATCGACATTCATCTTCCAATTCAAATTCATACCCACAAATTAATAAGCATTGCGATCAATTTTCAAGACGTTTTCGGTTTTTCGGCTCTATATTGCAAGGGGTATTAGACCACATAGGGATTGTGGGGAGTGGGGGATGTCTACCACCAAGTGTTTGCCTGGCCAGGGCACGTTTCTAGGCTCAGTCAACCGTGAAGGCGTCAAAAATCGTGCGCGATTCGCTGGCGACGCGCGCGTTAAAAGTCGCTTGGTGAACTTGGCTAGCGTGCGTTGGCCGCCAAAGCAGCGCAGCTGAAAAGAGTTGGCAACAAACGATGCGAATAGGGCGCCGCATCAGCAACCTTTTGATGCCAACTTCGTGCCTTAAATTGAATTATAAAAAGGTGTCACAAAAGTCAACAGTTGAGTGGATCCCACCTGTACCGCACACCCCCCCTTTCAACATTCGAAAATTCTATTGCAAAAAGGGTTACATGCGCTGTGTAAGCAAAAACACCCAGATAAGCACACACATACATATACACATAATACATACTATATATATATATATATATATATATATTTCAAGAGTTGTTTTAAATAAGTAGATGGCAAGCCTAGAGATTGATGTGATTTTAAGCTGAATGCGAATTGAGTCAAGCGTGCACTCATGTTCAAAGTTTTTGCTTTCAACCTTGCCGTGATATGATCTACTAAGTAATTTCATCCCTTTTTCAATCCGAACGTGTTTCTTGAATTTAAAAGACGCAACACTGATGTAATTTCTGGTAAAATGTGCACATCTTATATATTATATAAAATATATCTGTAAGAAGTACGCTTTTGATTTATTCTTTAACTCAATGCCACCAGGAATTAATACAGTAAAAGCCAAAAATTCCAAAAATCATGGAAATTAACAATTTTCCGAATTCTTTAAATTTTACTCAAATGATTGCATTTTAATGCTGTTGTCTAAGTTAGAATAGTGTGCTACATATAATAAAATACGCTTTTGGCTTATTTAAGTGTTCACACACACACACACGCAAACGAGCTTGGTCAGTGTGTGTGTGTGTGTCTTAAGAGCGAGCGAGTTGCGCGCGATTTATAAACGCGTGCGATTTTAAATTTAATTTATATGCAAATATTTGAGCAAAGCAAATCGTTGGCAAGCCAAAAGGTTGCTTGCCACGCCCATGCACTTAAAAATTGTCCTTGACAGCTGCCTCTATTTCTGTGATGGGTTGTGCGTGTATGTGTGGCAGAACTTTACATTCTCTGATTTTGAGGCCAATCGAAATTGCATTAATATCTTTTGGCCCGCGGTCGCACAAAAAGGTCGAAACGCTCTACAATGAAAAAACTTTCAGTGGCTGTCAGCAGGAGGGCCGGCAGTGGCAGAGGGAAGAGGGGGGGGGGGGGGGGAAGGGAGCAGGGTATATTGATCATGTTAAACATGAAATTCAATTGTGTTTAAAATTTGAGTGCCAGCAAAATGGACGCAGCAGCTACTTGAAAGAAAAAAAAGCGTGCAGCATATGCGTCTCTTGTCAGCCAGCGATTCAGGGCGGTGCGGGTGGGGGGTAGGTGGAGTTATGTAGCTTTTGAATTTGTGCAAAAGTTTCACGTTGACATTTCCATCATAATTTTCTTTTCTTTCTTTTTTTTTTTTTTGCCTCTATTTTATTTTATTTTTTATTTTGTTGGCCGCAAAAAGTTTGCATTGCTTTTGACGCACGACTGACTAACGGGGCAACACTGTCTACGTACGTGTGTGTGTGTGTGTGTGTGTAGCTTGGCTCGCAAACTCTTTTGTTTGAAACGCAAAGCACACACACATCATGCTCACCCCCTTACAACCCGACCGACCTGACCGACCAGCCATGTGCTTTGCTGTGTGCGTTGCCAGCTTTTTGCATATTGATGAGTCGATGATGCCGACGGTCTCGAAAATTTTCTGTTTTCTGGGCCCCAGCACACATTGGGGGATAAGGTGTGTGTGTGTGTGTGTGTTTGAGGTGTGTTGGTTTGGCATCACACAATTCCAAATTGAATGACAAACCGTATGTGTGGGCATTGGAGAGGAGGAGACCGCAGCATAGCCCTACCCCCTTATGGCTCCCTCTGACAGCATTCAATCCTTTGGCACACTTCAACACTCCAACACATACACACACATACACACACACAGACATACACAAATTTTCCAGTTAAGCCCACAAGCTAAAAATGCAAAGCTGCTAAACAGTATTTCAAACAGTTTGCACAAATCCAAAGGCCCAACGCCCATACGCTAGTGCCACGCCCATACGCTCGTGTGTGTGACTGCCCCAAGGACTTGGATGTGCCTCAGTTGGCGTCAAAGCCAAATTGTCAGCAGACCTTTATGCATATTTCATGTCTGAAGACAGTGAAAACAAAAACAAAAAATACAAATAAAAATAAAAATAAAAATGAAAAATAAAAAAAAATAAAGAAAAGATAAAAAACGCGTTTTTTTCGTTGTTTTTGTTTTTGTTTTTAGTACACAGAATGTTGCGACTTGAAGACTACCTAAAGCAAATTATCATATTTTTCTTCATTTCTTTTTTTTTTTAGCATTTTTTGAGCATTTTCGTTCGACACGCTCAATAATTAAAAAACACTGCAAAAAAAAACAACACTGAATTGTAAATGTATGCAGCATAAACAAATGATTGAATAATATAAAGTCGGGAGACGAGATGACTCGTGTGGAGTTCGTTGTAATAAAATACTTATATATGTATATAGCCCAATGTAGTATTGAAATCGTGGCGAGTGCAATTATAAGTCATTCCGAGACGCTTTATTTGCGTTGTATTTGTAAATCGAATTGAAATTTAATTCGCAACACTCAAGTTAATTTCGATTTAACAACCATTGAGCAGAGAGATCCGGAGTATGAATTCTCTCGATTGCATTTCATTTCAAGGTTTTTTTCTTTGCTTTTTTCTTTATATGTATGTGTTTTTTCTTTGCTTGTCTTTGTACTGTACTTAAAATGCTATTAACTCGGACGGGGGAACCGAATTTAAACTTGTGCGGCTTTTTGGCTTTACGGTTTTTTGGCTGATTCTATTTTACTTATGGATTCGCTTAGCGCCGGCGGTTGCCTTTCTTTCTTTTGTGTATTCTTTTCTTTTTTTTTTGATTTTTTTTTTTTTTTTGGTTTTTGTGATGGTTTTAAGCGTCTACTTAAAAATACATTTACACTTTAATGGCGCGACAAAAAAACACAAAAAAAAAATAATAAAAAAAAACACAAGAAAATAAAATAGCAGAATAAAAACAAATCAAAAAGAAATTAAATGACCTTTTCACATTGTGGCGGCAAGCAGGAGCCGACGATGTGGAGGAGGTGGTGTTGTGCTCCGAGGGGGTGCAGCCAGCTCTATTGGAGGCCTGAGATTTTCTGGACTTTTCTACGTGACGGCGACATCGACTGAAATGGCTGTCATATATATACATATATATATATATATATATATTTGTATAAATAAGGAAGAAAAAAAATGCGGCCAAGGGGCCCAACGACAAAATACAAACACAATTGGCTAATATTGAGACTATACACCAATGTGTGTGTGTTTCTCTCTCTCTATACCTCTATCTCTCTCTCTCTCTCTCTGTGTGTAGAACTCAATTCGATTGGCTCTGCATGACAATCATTCATATTTAATGCTCGGCACTCGCTTGTGTATCTTTCAGTGGCTTTTTGCCAGCTTTTGGCCTGCAAAAAATTGTCAGGGCAATGTGAAACTAAAACACTTTGTTGACTTTGGCTCAGTGGTGAATACCTTGAGCCGGTCCAAGCCTATAAAATTGGGGTCAACTCTTGTTTAAAGTCCAGCAAGTTGAATAGATATCCGGCTACACTCATTTTTAACTCATCAAGCCTCAATTATGAATAAATTTGATATGACTTTCATAAAGTTTGCCAAAGATGTCTTTGTGCACAGAGAGATATTTGTGTTCCATTTGAACTAAGCACAAATGTAACTGGTCACGTAACTTGGGTTATTGTCAACCATGGATATCTATCTACTATGCATAACTGTAACTGTAACCCTAATCTAATAGATCATCCCCCCCCCCTTACCCTCACAGTGTTAAAATACTATTTAAATATCAAAAATAGAATACTGCGCATGCTATCAGAACGGAATACTTAAATATTTCTGGGCGTGGCTAGACTTATTTAGGGATAGATAGGGTTGCTGTGGTATGCGGTCACTTTTGTGTATGTGTGGGCGTGGCAGTTGGCATACCAAATGGCAAACTTATAAAATATCTGCAACGAATACAAATTCAATTCATGAATAAATTTTAATGTGTTGCCTTTCGGCTATTGGCCTTGTGGATGCTGCCGCTGTGTCTAGTTGTTGTTCTTGCTCTTCTTCTTCTTTATCATCATCTATCTAGCCCCGGGGGAGAGGGGTGTAATCTCTGGCATTAATATATATCCAACGCTATAAGTTTGTTGGGTTTGCTGTTGTTATTTGTGTTGCTGATTTAAACACACTCGCTCCGCTGATAATTATTATCCATGGGCTCATTTTCCACTTTAAATTTACCTCCATCCTTCTCCATTGTGATCTCTCTCTCTCTCTCTGTGTCTCTTTCTGCTCGGCCACTTTGTGACTTTGTCGCGTTGTGGTATGCGCACATTTTTTGGTTTTAAACACGCCGCTAAGCTGCAGCTAAGCTGCCGCTGCAAAGTTATTTTTTCTTCTGGTTTTATTTATTTATATGTTTTTCTTTTTTTCCAGCGTCAGTCAAACTTCCGTTTTGGCCCCACTCCCCAGCTGCGAAGCCCCTGACAACATAATCACAAGTTAATTCCGCGTGTAACTGTGGAGCTTGCAACAGCAGCAACAGTGGCAACAGTGGCAGGGATGTCAACGTCAACGTCGCTGTTCAAATGCAGATAAGCAGGTAAATTCAAAGCGATGAATACCCCTACTTCTCGAAATAAATGGGCGAGAGTCGCGCACTGCTTCAAGTCTTTGCTGCGGGTATTCTAACTTACTGGCATCGCTTGTGACGCCCGAGCGAGCGGAGTAAAAATGGCAAATTTAATCAGTTAAGTGCTCCTTATGCAGATTAATCAGACTGATTTGTTGCAAACAATTCGAAAAGTTAGCAATGCAAAGCGTGGCAGTGTTGAACCAGCTAATTAGCAGTTAATTGGAGTTGAGTTGCATAAAAAACTGTTTAGCATAAGCAACAACTGACAGGTAAAAAGTGCAGGTGAAGTTAGTTCGTTAACTTAAGAGAAGTCTGCTGTTGCCATGGATCTATCTGCATAATAATAAGTTAAACAGTTGACACGATGCAAATGAAAGGATAATCAACTGGGGTAGCCTCTGATTCCTCTGTCAACATTTCATCCATGAATGTTAGATTGTTGCTCTCATCTTTTCAGCTACGGGACAACATTCTGTGCACCTTCAACAAACAATTGTCAGCTGATCTCTATCGAAATGATAACTCATAACTGGCATCAAATAAAGTTGAGAGACTACAACTACAGTTGGGATTAAGAATTAGGCTGTTTTTTGGGGTTGGTGGTGGGGCTTGGTATGAGGGCGTAGGTGCGTGACATTTAGTGATGCAAGGCGTTGGCATGCATGAATGGCGCCATCATAATGTTATTCAAGGCAGACGCAGCCAGGTGGCGCAATAAGCACAGAAAAATGTAGATTTTCCAAGCCAGCAATTTGACGAAAGGTGAAAGCTGTTGACCAGGCAATGGGAGGGAAGGAGTGAACGAGCGAGTTGGTTAGTCGCGTTGAAGAGTTACGCAAATTGCTGCGCTGGCAAACGCTGTAAAATTTTATTGGGCATACACAAAGAGAGCGAGAGAGAGAGAGAGAGACAGAGAGAGAGAGAGAGTGAGAGGGAGATAGAGGTAAGCGAATTGAGGCAGGCAGCGAGACGGGCAAATATGCGGCTTACAGGCGACGACTGAACCAGATGCGGAACCCAATACTGAACCGGAACGAGAACCACGAACAGTAACAGCAGCAGGGTAAAAGGGGGGCAGCAGGGGGACAGGGGAAAAGGGAAAAGGGTGTGTGGGTGTCTGCTCAAGTTTAGGCTATAACGTGGCTTTGATTTGCGCTTGGCTTGCAACCGAACAGGCCAGGTCCAAATTTATTGTCAAGTATAAAATGTAATGGCCGCAAGCGGTGGACAAAGAAACGGGGCAACGGGGGGTGCTCTGAAGCGTAGGGGTTGCTGTGGGGGGCATTGGTAACTGAAACAGTTATTTGCACTTGCCCCGGTTACGTGCCGAATCAATTGAGTGGCGCAAGAGGCAAGCTGACTCCGCCGTCGACTCCGCTGCTGACTCCGCTGCTTTTGGCTGCCGCTAAACACATAAATCATTGACGTATCCCACAAGCTACACTCGCAAAAAAAATCACGGCACTTTGCATTTCGCAACAAGCACAGAAAGTCAACTTGTAAAATTAATAATTTTGTGCGGCTTAAAATTATGTTCACATTAAACATTGATTTTTATGATTTAACTAAATTTTAATTGAAAAGTTTCCAAGCACTCTTTTCCTGAGTGCTCAAGTCTCTAAGTGTGTGTGTGTGTGTGTGGGTGTGTTTGTGTGGGTGTGTGTGCGAGCTATGCAAAAATTTGTACAGCCTGTCGCTTGCTGTTGTTGCTTTTGCTGTTGCTTTTGCTGTTGCTGTTGCTGCTGTTGTTGTTAACTGTTCCCTGTTGCCTGTCCCACAGGCAATAAAATGGTTGTAAATTCCTTTTTATTTCCAGCTTGCCACGTCAAGGCGAAAGGTGGAGCTGGAGCAGCGTCACGCACTAGGGCGGAGTGGGGCAGTAGGGTGGAGGGGTGGGAGGGGGAGGCGGCTGTTGGAGTGGGAGTGGGTTGCTCTGTGGCACCTGCTTCGCATGCCAAATTAAGCAGCCAATGTTGGCAGAAATTCTTCGTGGCTGGCGGCTAAAATCACGCAACGATCTCCCTGCTACTTCAATGATGCATATTTGATGCGTGTTTTACATATGCCAACAAACACACGTACACGCACACGCACACGCACATATAATGTAGCCACACACACACACACACACACACACATATAGTTACACAACATACGCACATGTTCTGCGCATTTGTCAGTTACAATTTTCATTAATTTAAAAAGCTAGATAAATTTGTCAACCCTTAACTATTTGATGCAGGGCTGGCAAACAAGTGCAACTCGTGCAACACTTGAAGTAGGCTCTGCTTTTTATGGTATTTTCACGTTTGTGACACTCTTGTCACACTTTTCCAAATATCTTATTACGTTTGCTGAGCTGCTTCAAATTCAACATTTGTAAAATAATAAGAACAGCATCAAATCAAACGAAATGAGTGCCAATCAATTTGATCCGAATGCGCCAAAGCCACAATGGAAGCGGAAGCGTTCCTTGTCGCCAGCTGCTAAGACTGATCAAAGAAAAATAGAAGGCATATCAGAAGAAGTGATAAAGGTAAATGGTGCAGCAAATGAAACAGCAGAAAAAAACATTTCTTAATCCCGTGCAGCTTGAGGAGCCAACGCAGCCACTGGAGCAGCAGCAGCAGTATCTACTGAATGAGGAGAATCTCTTTGATAGCATTAAGGTTTTTATGAACTGTCTAGAGAACCTGCACCTGGTGAGGGGCGGGCAGGGGGCACAACAACAATAACAGCAGCCAGCACAATAACAGCAGCAGCAACAGTTGCAGCTGCAGCTGGAGACTGGAGACTGGAGACTGGAGACACTTCCTGTCGCCAACAACAACAACAATAACAAATTACAGGATATACAAATGACGCCACAAGAGACGCACAGCAGCAACAGCAGCTTATTATTATACTCATACAGCAGCCGGAGCTGCAGCATCTTCCAGCAATCCGCAGCAGGCGCCGCTCCACATAAACTACAGCAATGAGCAGCAAGCTTATCAACAGCAGCAGCAGCAGCAGCAACATCCACAACAAACACTTCCACATCGAAAACCACAAGGACAAGGACCACAACAACAAGCACAAAATATAGTATTATTATTATTATTATTATTATATATATATTATATATATTATTATTATTATTATTATTACCGCTTCTGCCAGAATGTGCCGCGCCTCTCGCGCAACATGGAGCACAGTGGCCACATCAGTGAGCTGCATCCCGCCCGTCCCAAGCCCATCCCGACCACGCAGAACGCACAGCAGACCGGACTGCGAGGACTGCAACATGCAGTTGCCGCTTCTCACACACTCTCTCTTTCTCACACACCCACACCACCCACCCACACACACACACACACACACACACACACACATACGTTAGCGACTCCACCTGAACAAGCAACATTTCTCTTCAGCCCAAGAGCAAATGCCAAAGTTCATCCGCAAAAACAAAAAAAAAAAAACAAAAAACAGAAAACAAACAAAAACAAAGTTTTTTTTAGAAAAACAACGCATCCTTTCCCTATGCCTCGGGCCCACCTCCTGCCACAGGTGCTGGCCTGCCTTCAGCTTAAGTCAGGTAATGCAACAAATTGTAAAAAGAAACAACTTTATCTGCAGCTTTTGCTTTTTGACAGGCTTCCAACGAAATTTCCTCTACCGAAAACAAAGTAGACAACAAAAAAAGAAAAATGATGTATGCTATATGGACTATATATGGCGGTTCCTCAATGTTGGATGCCCGCTTGCTGGAATGCTGGAATGCTGGAATGCTGACACGGTTACACAACTTCCGCTGTCAACATTTTTCCACTTTTGCATGCAGGCAGGCGACAGTCGCCTCAGACACGAGATGGTTGCTAGAGGCAGACAGCGGGAGAGCACACTTCCTGTCAGCACACACACCCACACACACACACCCACACAGTCACACACACTCATAGCCACAACACTTAGGGACGTGCCCGGGAGCAGCATCCTTTCTTTTCCAGAATTCATGCTAATAATAACACACATAGGGCGAGACAACGCAGCAAACACACACACACACACACACACACATCTATATATAAGTATGTATATGTATATGTTCATATGCAAATAAAAAACTCACCTGCAAATTGGGCGGACAATGATCCAACAGCTCGAGCATGTGTTTAATATTCTGCGCATCCTGTATCACAAAATTCAATTCCATATCGAATTCACCGCCGACGAGCTGCAAAAATGAAACAGAATTCAACTTTAATTAGTACACAAATATATATATATATTTAACGAGTTATGTCCATTTTTCTATATGCTATAACATCATGAATAATTGAGTTAATTCAAGATTGCCTCGAAATTCATACAAACCGGATGCAAAATATTAATGAGACAAGAAGCAAATGCAAAACAAATAAATAAAATGCAATTAGTACAATATTTGATTGTATGCACGTGTGTGTGTGTGTGTGTGTGTGTGTGTGTATGTTAACAACTTGGAATTAGTGAAGCAAATGTTTGCAACTTAAGCTAAGCTGTCCATTAACTGAATGTTCAGTTTGCCTTTGTTTTTCGAAGGCCTTTTATCTAATTTCTAGTGTGAAAACGTTCAATTTGTATTCTTGGTATTTGAATAATTTAAAGTTCGAATTGATGATTATGGCCTTAAGCGTAGGCCAAAGAAGGGAATTGGTTGGCAGAGGATTATCATACTGGCTGTAACCATTTAGATGCCTTCAGGCATTTTCGGGCTTAAAGTTGTGGAGCTTAAGTTAAGTAAGTACCTACAGAAGTTGGTTACTGGGGGTTGAGAGCGGACCGGGCGAAGGGTGAAGGTGGTGTGTTGAGGGTTGGGCCAAGAGCCCTTCAAGGAAACGCAATCAGCGCGTCTTTCAGCAAATATATGAGTAAAAGAGAGAACGATACATAGAGTGATAAAGAGTGATAAAGAGAGAGAGAGAGAGAGAGAGAGAGAGAGAGAGAGAGAGAGAGAGAGTGAGCAATTTGAAGTAGTAAAAGCAGAGAAAGGTTCTAACTTAATTACGATAGGCCGAGTAAAAACGCCAGTTCCCCAAGCAACTCAAGACCAGCGCCCATATCTATTCAGGTTTTTTGACAGCCAATTGCCAATCGGCAATCGAATTTCTCTTATTGTTGTTGCTGTTGTTGTTGTTGTTGTCCCGCTTTTATAGGGCATCCTAATGCTCTGCTGTATTTTTGTGTGTCAATTCATTTGATGCTTTTTGCGCGCTTTAATAAAATCAGCAAATAAATTCTATAAATTGATTTGGGTGCTGCCAAAAAAGAAGTAAAAAAAAAAAAAAAAGAAATTTGCTCAGAAGTGTTGCAAGTATTGCCAAAAAAAAAAAAAAAAGCACCCACCCGTGCCACCATCCTCTTGCTCGCCCCGCCTATCTTTGTTTATTTATGTGTCTATTTTGTTTTGCGTTCCGTGTCTGTTTACA
This sequence comes from Drosophila kokeensis, assembly GCA_035042145.1. NCBI lineage: Eukaryota > Metazoa > Arthropoda > Insecta > Diptera > Drosophilidae > Drosophila > Drosophila kokeensis. Next base: position 408,985 of record JAWNLT010000657.1, on the reverse strand, counting down.
TTTCTTCTATCCCTCTTTTTGGGGGCTTAACTGGCGTCCGCCAGCTGGGCGCCTGTCTCGCAACCTATTCATCTCTCTGCAACACTCGGAGTCGCACTTGGTGTCTCCCTCACTTTGGCTAAAGCCCGCTGGCTGCGGGTGGGGTTGCCTTGGGCCAACTGCACTTGAGTTGCTTGTTCCGAACAGCTTTATAATTATGCGTCCGTAACCCCGCACGCCGACCTTGCCCACTCACTCTTTTGTTTCCCGGTTGAGGCTCGGCTCTAACCACAGCCGTGGTTGCTGTGGCGCCTCCGCCTCCTCCCCCAGCCCCTGCTACAACCCTATCCCAGAAACTACCATCTGGTCTACTCGTTCGGCCCCCTTTGCTGGGTTAGGCCTATTGTGATTCCTTATCACCTGATTTGCAGTGAAATCAAAGCGACAGCTTCCAGCTTACGGCTCCCAGCAGCTGTGGCATTCGCGGCAGCTGCTCATAATGCCAAATAAGCTGAATCCCAATAAATGTGGAGAGTTCACGACTAGCACATACTCTGTTAAAATTGCGTAACAAACTTTAAATGCAGTATTTAAGTAGAATGCATCTGATAAATAATGAAATTTCAAAGATTTCTTAAAGTGATCAAAGCAGAAACTTTTTAGTAAAAATACAAGAAACTCAAAAATTCGACAAATCATATATATATCCTATCATATTTTTATATAACTATATTTTCAATTTGTAGATGGGTATTGATTTGGCTTGGGAATGCCTTACTTGACGTGACATCAGTGAGCGTTGAGCAACTTTACTCTAACAATTTCAAGCTGTAGTCAGCTTTTCAAAATTTTTCAAATGTGCATTTTTTTTCAGTTTTTCCATAATATTTCCGAGTTTTAAATAATTAATGGGAATTCCATATTCAGCAAATTATGGCTTTTATTGCTAACGGCAATCGATTTGTGTCGGTGGTCGCAGGGCAAGTTCTCGAATAAGGTTGATCTACATATGGTAAACGAGAGCTTCTAGACGGACAACGGACTTGGAATGTATATACTGAATTGTGTCAAGGATAATAAAAACAATCAACAAACCGTCAAGCAAACAACAACAACAACTACAACAACAACAACAAAATAAAACCAATTCGAGAACGCAATTTTCATTCAAATTTAAATTAAACTTTCGGAAAAAAATAAGTTTGCTTTGTCTTTTTTTGTTTTTTTTTTGCCTTGCAACTACCAAACAATTATCGCGAACTTCGCGCTTTTTACAAGCGTTTTAAACGCCGCTTAATTATATTCCAGATTTTGTTTTGGCGTGGGGAGGGGGGATGTTGGGGGGATGGGGTGTTGGGTTTGTACTTCCAAGCTAAAAATTCCCCAGTGAGTTGCTCGCACTTTCTCTCACGCCAATCCCTGCACTCCTCACTTCCCCCCTCTACGCACCTTTCGCTAGCACATTTAGTAAATTTTGAGTTCATTTGGAAAGTTGTTTTTTTTTTCAACTTTGGTTTTCTTTTTTTTTTTTTTGTCTTGTATGTGTTGTCTCTAGGGAGAGAAGCTGTCGCTGACATTGCGCTGCTGTTTGTCACCTTGTCTCAATAACCCCCGCCATCGCCACCGCCATCGCCATCGCCACCGCCACCGCCACCGCTAGCGACCCCGCGCCCTGCCCCACTTAACTTAACGCAGCTCGCCTTTTGCCACCCAGCCAGGCCCCCACCCCCCCACAATTCTTGTCCTTTTGCGTTTCGTGGAGAGTTTTGCCTTTGCGCTGTTCTTCTTCTCAGTCGCTTTGCGCTCATTTGAAGTAAATTGAATTTCTATTTTATTTAAAATGCGCATTGAGACGCACTAAAAGTTCTCAAGTGGCAACGTTTTGTGTGCGGTGCACGTGGGTGGGACGGGACGGGACGGGGCGGGGCGGGGATCTTGGGGGCTCCGGTTTGGTGTTGAATTTTTGAGTATCAGGGATTGAGCATAATGGAAATTTTAGCGTGAAGGTGTAAAAATTACACTTTACACAGACAAATAGAAAGGGAAACCGTCAGTGGTGGGGGAGGGGGAGAGGGACGTGGAATCGAGCTGTTGTTGCTGGGGGAAAGGGGCAACTTGGCTTTTGTATTTGACTTTATTTGTTGGTGTTGCTCTCGCTTTGGCGCAAGTTTCTCGCATTATTCTTTTCCTTTTCATTCTTTTTTTGTTTGTAATTCAATTTCTTTATGCAGGTTCCGAAGTTGACGTGAATTGTGTTGAAACCCATTTTCAAAGAAGTGTGTGGCCGTGTGTGTGTGTGTGTGTGTGTGTGTGTATGTAGATATCCCTCCTCTACGGGGGATTCGTTAGGATTAGAGTGCATGGTTGGTGGTATAAAAGAATCAGGTAAGTCAACAGAAACTTTAAATATTATATAAATATTTAATCAGTCGATTTTTAAAATAGTTTGCCTTAAAAATGTTGAAAGTGCACATTTCTGAGATAAACTAGAATCGCAATTGAAGTTAGCTACTATTACATAATCAAAGGCATTTCAAATAGAACAAATCATAAGCCAAAAGATTATTGCGCTCGAAAATGCAGTTGAGGCAATGTTATGTAGAACATAAAATGCAGGCCAAAAATGAAGTGAAAGTGTCTGCTACTATTCCCAGCTGGTCTGTGCCACAAGCTGAGAACAAAGATCGCTGTGATTAACTACCCCCTGAGGAAATGTAATAAAAAAAAAAAGAAAAAAAAAAAGAAAAACAAAAATTCAAATTCAAATACAAGTCAAATGCAAAAGAGGCAAACACACTGAAAAGTGTTTTCTCACATTTGCCCAAATATATTTTTATGCTGTAGCTATCAAGTTTTCTCTCTCTCTCTCTCTCTCTCTCTCTCTCTCTCTCTCTCACACTCTACTGCTATCTCTATGCGTATGCTGTTGTGCGTTGGCCTCTGTGCCGAATGCTAATGCCACTTTGATGCTTTATCATGACGCTCTATCATTGACGGTCTCACTGGCTCCTAGGCTCCCAGGCTCCCAGTCCCCATTGACATACTCAAAAGCCTCCCCCTCCCCCTCCCCCGCAAAAAGAAACCCTCAAAACCCATTGCCTTTCCCGCCGTCTCTTGCGTTCCCTCTTGCTCCTTCTGGCATATTTCTGGGCTTTTGTGGCACATTTCTTTGCAGCAGCGGCCGTCATTAGGGAATATTCGCAGTTTTTATTTATTTTATTTTTTATTTTTCGTGGTTAAGCTTTTAAAACAGTTTTTGAAAAGTAAACGGCATATCCCCCAGCCCACCCTGCTCCTAACCCTTCTCGAAGCCCTCGCTCCCCCCTCTGTCAGTTTCCCACGTTTTCAAATTTGTTGTTTTGTTGCCTATTTTCTGTATCTGTTTTTTTTTTTGTTTTTTCTTGCGGTGTTTCTTTCATCGTCGCTTATATTAAAATGCTCTTTGCTCTCAACACTTTACTCAATTTAAACCGATTTTTTTTTGTTCTCATTTAAGTCTTGTTAAAAGAGTTTCTAAACATTTTTGAACAAATACGATTGATTTACTTTACGTCAAATTATTCAAATATAAACTAAGTTGTATATATAAATATTCACAATCGTATACCAATAATCCGAAACGTTTTTGTCTGTTCCGACTACGATTTTCTTTTTATTTTATTTTGTGCTTATATCAATTTCCAATTTGATGACATTTTTTTTTATTTTTTATTTTATTTTATTCTATTTATTTTTATTTATTTTTTATTTTGTGGTCTAGTAGCGTATTATTTAGTAAAGCTATATTGTTTGTACAATTTTGGTTTTTTGTTTTTGGCATTATACTCTCACTTTTTTGTTTGTGTGTTTCTCCGTGTGTTTCTACATTCACACACACCCACACACACACACACTCACAAGTTAAATAGCTCGTTGGGGAAATTTTGTTTTTAGCACAACTTTTTTATTATGGTTTTTGACTAGGTCGGGGCCTGAGGCAGAGCCGCTGGCACACTCGTAGCTATCCAACTTAGTTGCCACCCTACTCTAAATTCCCACAACTCCCGAACTCTCTCTGCTTCGCAAGTTCAATTCTCCAAATCCCAAATTCTCTTTTGCTGCAGTTGCTCAATTTTCAAATGTATTTTCTTTCCTTTTTTTTTCTCAAAGAAAAATCACTTTCGGTTTATTTTGGAGAGAGAGAGAGGAAGTATTTATGTTTAAAGTCTGCTTTGGGGAGCAGGGATGGGGCCATGGGGGTGTCTCATTAGGAGCCAATCTAATTCGGTTGCTTCTTTGAGCCACATTATTGATGACTCTGGCCGCTTTTTGGCCATTAGACCAGACTTGCTCAATTGGGTCAGGGCTGGAAAGGAGATGACCGTGTGTAGGCCTAATGAATTTCATGGTCATGCCACAACGGCCCCCTTACCTCATCCCTGATTCCCTTAGCCCCCCGACTTGGACAAATGTAACCGGTCATTGTGCTGCCTTAGTCTGTCCATCATTTATCATCACAAACAATTGCCGCTGGCTTAGCATGGCCCATAATTACAACGCACACACATATGTGAGTGTGTGCGTGTGTTGCCACGCCCACTGTGCAGCAAATGATAAAAGGATTCCTTTTGCCACATAACTGACAGACATCAATCAGAGATTCTTTCACAATTGGTTTGAGGTTTTCTTCTCCTTTTTTTCATTTTTATTTCTGTATTTTTTCCATGCCTTCTTCCTTCGTCTTTAATCTACTTTTCTCGCATTTTATCTGTCCGTGGCCTTATCAATATGCAAAGTTTCGAAACAGCGTGGAGCGACTAGATGATTGAGGCAGAAGGCAGGGATGGGAATGGGGGTGGGGGTGGGGTTGGGGAGGAGGACTTGAGCGTCTGGCGCATCCAAAACTTTTGGCTTGAGCTCTAGCTGATTGCGTGGGCGGTTTTTTGTTTTTTGGGTGGCTGCACTGCGAAATTGTTAAGCATAAACATTAAAATAAATTTATGCTATCCAGAAAAAAATGTGCTCGGGAGGCACAAAAAAGCGAGAGTGGTAAGGGGGGGTGGGGGATGGTGGCAGGTGGAGTGAAAGGGAATACGTTGAAAATTGTTTATCGCTATGAAAAAGTTTTCGGTTTGCAGCAAGCAGCCGTTGCTGGTTTTTCCTTGTTTGTTGTTTGCTTATTTTATTTTTCTACTTTCCTATTGCACACTTGTGAGCGGATGTGTGTGTGTATGCGTGTGAGTGTGTGTGTGTGTGTGTTGTCTGTTTTGAGTTTTGAGTTAATCGAAAAAGTTAATCATCGAAGTTTTGCAACACGCTAAGCATAAAATGAATACCCCAGCGCGGGCCACCTGCACCCACCGCAACGCCCACTTGCAACCTGCTCAAGCAGTGGGCGTGCCACGCGCCAAGCCAAGGAGAGCGGTGGCTAAAGCAGGAGCCTGTCAAATGTGCACGGTCATTGAAAATATAATACCAACAAGAAGACAACAGCAAAAATGACTTTATTACAAAAAAGAAGAAGAAAATAAATAAATATATAAATCAAATATGGCATCAGGCATTTAATCACATTTGACCCCAAGAAGCGGGCGCCAACTTGGCAAAGCAGCACAGAAAATAAATCACATAAAAAAGGAAATCACAAGCACAATAAAAAGTATATAAAAAACCGAACTTTTCAACAAACCGAAATATATTTAAATTGAATAAAGCTCAATAATTGACAAATAAAAAGTTACGATTGTGCATGGAATGTGCAATTTGAATTAAAGATAAGCTTAAATGAGGCAAAATGCGGTGGATGGAAAATAGTTAAAAACTAATTTAAAGTTTTTAGTTAATATTATGCAATTTATGCTGATTGGAATTGAATATATAGAAAACAAATGCAAACTCTGATAAATTATCGATAGTTGGCTAGCTCTTATGCCTATTTATCCAGCTGTCTGTGTATATATATTATATTCCAGACCCTTTAATCTTTAATCTTGAATCTTGAACCTCTTTCTCTCTCTCTTTCTCTCTCTCTCTCCCTGTCTCTTTCTTGCTCTTTGTATACCTTTCGCAAAAGTTTCAATCTTTTACAAAGCTGCCATAATCTTGACAGCATAAAATAATTGCCCCCCAACGGATTCAATCGTAACATTTTCAAAACAACTGGCTAGTCACCGACATATATATATATATGTACAGCCACTCCCACTCCCCCCTAAGCCCCGTCACCAGCCACCTTATCCATTCAGGCCCCTCTGCAGAGACAATGACAAGGCAATAAGGCAGAAAAGTCGCTACTAAATCCCTGACACTCCTTCCCTTCTCTCTCAGACACACACACACACACACACACACACACACGCACACTAACAATTACTTAGGCCCCACTGACAAATATCATTTGGGCCGCTAAGTTGACTACTCCATGCCACGCCCCCCAACAAGCCTCCACACCGCCCGCTCCCGCCCCACAACTTCAGAAGCTAAATTTTGATCCGGCAAACATTTTGGACACTTAAAAAATTTTCAATGCACATTATTTGCTGATTGATTGAGTGATTGATTACTGGCAGAGAGGAGGAGACGTAAAGAAAGCAGCCTGCTCCATTCTGCTCTGCAACAACACTCTGCCCCAACCCCTGCAAAGTGCCTGTCATTTGTGTGACTACTCCCCCCCCAGCTGCCCCTCTGTTCAGCCTGTTCAGCCTGTTCTGCCTGCTTTCCTTGCCTGGCATCATTTTATTGGCGGGGCCTTCTTCATTGAAAGCTTTACAAATTGTCAGTTGAGCACACACACTCACACACACACACACACACACACACACACACACACGCACACACACACAAGACTGATGAGGGGCAAATGTGCCCCAAACTGATGCGTCGAGTTACGAGTATTAAGTGCAAACCTCCCACGCCCCTCCTGGATAGCCCATCAGTTTGCACACGCGACACATTCGAGTGAAGAGACGCCATTAGTTTGGCATTGTCTGTCGCTTCCAGCAGCTTCCTTTCCACTTTCCACTTTCCACTTTGAAAGTCAATAATTGAGCATTAAATATTATTTAAAAACGTATAGCGAAAATGGAGTCGGCGGAAAGATAAATTAGGGGTTGCGAGGGGTAGGTTTGGGCAACATACTAGCGCCAGCACTTGGCTTGATTGTCAACGCCTGACGACGCAGTATTTCTACGCCAATCGCAGGATACCTTTGACAAATGTTTAAGCAAAAACCATCGAGAAAAGTTACAAAACTTAAAACAGCAATAGTAATAAACCAATATTTGGGCAGATGATGTAAAAGAAAACAGTTTTCTTCACTGTGCGTATACCCAACGAAATCATACGTGTACAGGGTATTGTGAAAATAATGTTGCATATTTTTTCATTCGCTGTTCAATTTCCAAATGTGCGTTGAGGCGTTGTCTATGCGATTGAAGGGGGCATGCCACTGCTTGACTGCGCTTTTCAATCTGTACAAAAGGGACCTGCTCTGGCAGGAAACAAAAAGCGCAACAAAAATTAAGAAAGTAACGTCGAAATAATAAAAGTAATCAAAAGATTGCAACACGTCAAGCACAGGCATCACTTGAACAAACAGGTAGAAACGAAGATCTCAAAGGGAGGAGGACAGATAATGATGCAACTCAATATCTATGTCTATATAAGCAGGAAATAAATCAGGAACTGACTGAGTGGGAGGGATGCAAGCAATCAAATGGTTCAAAAAGCAACAGGATATTAATATATTCAACCAAGCAGCAAATTGAATTTAATTTTGTAATTTCCGTATTAAAAAATGATCTTTCTTAATTATGTAGGTAAATCTGGGAAGGAATCACCAATGAGCCCATTAAGTATATATCTCTTTATACATATATATTCTGCAACAGAAGCACCAACTGAATTGACTTGTAAATTTTAAATTTCAAATCAAGTTTTTTTTATCGATTTTCGATGGCAATTAAAATTCCAACTGATATGCATTATAATCGGACATAATATTGATTAAATGCAATTATTTTCAAGAATTTCAAAATCAAATTGTACAAACTGATATCAGCTAGCTTACAGCTGGTTTTAGGGTATCCGCTAATGCCATGAACTTGATGGCTTGTAATATGTTTAGGTTTGCTACTTATCAACGATTAGTTATCGATTGCATTGTCTCATTTGTGTGGATGATTGAAATATTCAATCATGGCTTTTAATACGTTTTATGCTTTATGAATTTCGTCCACTTTTATTCTCTCTTCTGGAACAAACACACCCACACACACGGACACGCACACACGCAGATATGATTAATTAATCAAGCAGCCACGTTGACTGTCCGTTCTTATGCCTCATGAATATTTCTTGCAGCAAAAGGATTTTTTGAAAAAATTTTAAAGAATGTTAACATTTTTTTATGTACAGTGCAAAATACTTGCATAAAATTTGTTGCATAGTTTCGAAAGCAGTCGCAATGCAGCAGCAGCAGCAGCAGTAGCAGTAGCAGCAGCAGCAGAAGCAGCAGAAAATGCTGCTTTTGTTGTTGCCACATGCCACATTTGCCACACGCTGTGCTACCGTTTGCTTTATGTGCTTGCTACTGACAGCTTGTTGCTGTTGCTTTTTATATTTTTGCCACTCACGAAGTAGTTAAGACAAAAGGCAGCGGCAAAGAAATTAAATATTTGCTACAGTTGAAAAGGGGTAACTAGACAGACATAGGGAGAATGAATCAGAGTGTATGTGAGAGAGAGAGAGAGAGAGAGAGAGAGAGAGAGAGAGAGAGAGTAAAGAGAGATAGTTTTGCCCGACAGGTATGCTGTTAGCTGTTGGCTGTCAGATAAAGGGTCAGTGCTCATAAGAGCCAACGACCTGAGCCGTCACTTTAGCAAAATTGGACAAAATTAGCAGAAAATATGAAAGTGGCATGGCAAAAAAGGGTTAGAGCAGTGGGCGGGGACAAGGGAGGGGCGGCTATGTTTATGTCATGTAAGCCAGGCTAAAACTCGAATACTCGAAAGCAGTGAGCAAAAAAATGCGAAAACCAAACAGCCGACAGACAACTTGGCTAGAGCCACTTTGCTTAATTAAACGCATTCAGTTGATAGTTGTTGTTGTTGTTTTTGGTGTTGTTGCTGTTGTTGTTGGTGCTGTTGTTGTTGTGTGCCACAGAGATGGGAAAAGATTGAAAAGTGTGCCAAGTGGCGGGGGCCAGGCCAGGCCAGGCCAACTCAGACACTTCAGTTGCGCTCGAAACGACTTTCGCGGAGTCACAAAAGTTTTGTGGCGAAATTTGTAATTTAAATAATTAAAGAAACAAGCCAAAATAAAAACAAAATGCCTAACTGTCAATGGCAGCGTGAGTGCGATGGCAATAGCCCACCGGCTGTGCAACCATCGGCGGCAACATTATCATCATCATTATCATCATCATGCTTAACATCCTTTCGGCATCATCAGACTCAGCATCAGCATCAGCATCAGCACTTTTTGCATTTTAGCACCTTTCAGCAATAAAAATTTTCTGCGAAACTCGACAATTTTTGCGCTTTAGACAAAGGTAACAAAAGTCACTCACACACACACAGAGAGAGAGAAAGAGTAAGAGAGACAGAGAGAGGGAGAGAGAGAGTGAGCGAGTGTTGAACTAGAGTTGCCTAGCCAACAAGATCTGCATGGCCAGATAAGCACACACAATTTTAATGAAAAGCCAGCGACAAGAGTGAGAAGAAATAAAAGAAAGAAGAAAAAAGAAAAAAGAAAAGCAAAACCCAAAAAGGCGTCACAAAGTTGTGCTTGGCAGGCGTTGCGCGTGTCCTGCGAGAAGCCGTGTGCGATGTGTGCTTCAGATAACGCTTAGCTCAATGCAGAGCAGCGGAAGCGATGGCGTTGCCAGATAGCGCAGTCTTGCTGTCTTAAGAGGCTGCCACTGCGTTCTTTGCTTATCGCCTGTCTTAAGTGTGGACGACCCTTAAAAGGAGGAGCAGCAGCAGCAGCAGCAGGAGCAGGAGCAGGACGAGGATATGGTTGGCTCTGCCACACAAAGAAAACGAGCGCCTATGGCTCAAAAACGTAAGATCTGGCAACTCTGATAGCTTTAGTCTTGCCAGCAATTGTCGAAAACTGGAGCACTTTGCACAGAGACAGCGATCTTAGCTTTGCATATTTATAGGAAACTTAATACCTAAATATCTATAAGAACCAATAAGCAATAAGTAAGCAAGTTCTGTTCAAATAGCAACCAGTTCAAATAGTTCCAGTTCAAATAGCAACCCAAAAAATGGACAAACTTTTGAGTTGCTTTTGCAGGCGGCATCATAAATTTATGCTCTGCTCTAAATCAAAATGCAATTAAATTTCTATTTGAGCTTATCGAATGGTGAATAAACAACTCTTGCCTATTTGTCAGCTCAATCATAATTCAGAATTCATAATTTTCTGAATTCATAATTCGTTTGCCTCGTTTTGTTTGCCTTTGCCCAATTTTATTGCAAAATTTGGCAATCGAATTGATAGCCCATATCAGTTGTCCAAACTGTTCGCTGACCACGCTGATATTAATGATATCGATGTCAGGCTTCTGGGGTAACAAGGCAGGGGGGAAAGAGGACGGGGATTTGATGTTTCATTGAGTTGGTGTATAATCTAGACTTATCTGCATAATGGCCACACGTATATTATGGCCACCTAATGCCCGAATATTTACATATAGATTGTGTATTATAATTTCCAAATGCCTAACGCATATCATCAAATGAATGAATGCTAATGACATTCTCCGCAGCACACACAGTACACCGCACACAGGACACTGGACACCGGACATTGGACACTGGACACAGTAGAAATTTCGGACGTGGCCATATCACGAGTTAATTGCAGCAGCTGAGCAGCTGAACAGGAAGCGAATGCCAATCTGAGTGAGAAGCGCAAACAAAGTAAATTTACTCAACTGTATGGACAACACACACACACACACATATATATACATATATACATATATATATATTTATAATTTGACTAATTGAATGCGCTAAAAAGGCAAACGTATTTTCACAGTTGAAATGCGATTGTGAAACGAGTTGAGTTAATAATAAAATCGCCCTTTTTCGAGTAGCAAATGCCAAAAATATACAAGACACAAAAAGATGAATAGAAAGAATGTTAAGAATCTTAAGTTTATAAATATCCAGACAGAAGACAGATATTTCAACAATAATCAATGATGAATAATGAAAGCAAAAGTTGTTCATTTAGAAACTGCGATTCTTTATTCATATATTTAGGCTGGGTTCATGTTCAGCTGTAATCGAGTCTTAAGTGAAACTTAAATGTTTAATATTTGCCACATAAATTACAAAAAGGAGTTGAAAAAAATGAAATATATTCTCAAATCAAAATTAAGTCTAGCTCAAATCAAATTAAAGTCTAGCTAAGCTGTTCTTTCCAAAAAGTGTGAGCAAACTCACATGCCACGCAGATATAGTGTATGTATAGATATATATCTATATCTGTATATATATATATATACATATCTATATCTGTATATACACACATATCTACGTACAGAACAGACAGTATATGATATATATAACAAATGCGTGTTGACTAGTCAACTAATTAGGTGGTCGAGACGTGCCGCTAGGACAAACTTGTGTACAGCATCACTTCGTGATTGTGGTGCAGGCGGCTGAAGGGTGTGGTTTGGGTTGGTTGGTTGTGCGTTAAGGTCAACGATTAGCTAATACTATGGCAATTGCAGATTGAAGCTGGCCGATGACAAAACTTTTGGCTTTGGCCACTTTGTGAAATTGTTTGCCATATTTGCTGCTAAAACTTAACTCAGTCAAATACAAACCAACAAGCAGAAATACACACACACACACACAAGCATAAACACACACACACACACACACAATAACGCGCAAACACTAATCAAATAAATGAGGCAAGCGAAACTTCAAGCAACAGAAACCAGAAAAGGAGGTTGAACGGGCGTTTTTTGTGGGTGGAACACACGCGTATTGAATATGCAATATGGCTGTCAAAATACACACGCACACACACTCACACACGTACACAAACAAAACAACAACAGCACAACAGTGGCGAAAATATATGAAATAGAAAGTATAGAATCGATTTGACAATATAAAAATAATTTGATTCTATTGCGAAATGATTTCTTTCTTTCTTTTGTTCGCATTATATAATCATAAAATGCATCAAAAGCTAAGGCAAAAAATATCTTAATTATTTATAATTTTCAGTAATATTTTGTTGCATAATGACTTACTAAACATTTTTGAAGCCATTATTTGGGAATCAGTTTAATCGATGTATTTTTAAAAAAATATTTTGAGCTCTATACACAAGCATTGTATTTGAAATTCTTAGGAATATTTAGAAATTTCTAATTTAGAAATGAATCTCTGGTTACTATACAGGACATAGATGGGGGCAAGCCAATTTATTGGCAGTGTTCTCTCAGTGTAACAGCAACAACAACAACAACGTCAACAACATGAATAGCGACTTTTATTAAGTATGAAGACGATATCAAGTTACACACTTTGCTGCTGCTGTCAGGGTGTGTGTGTGTTTGCGTGTATAAATTGTTTAGACGGTCAACGTATGAAAATATATATGTGTGTATGTGTGTGTGTGTTGGGCCACTGGCTGGGCTAATTAATGAATTGGCATAACTTTCTTACTAACTCGCTGGGCCAGTTCCCCGTAGCACCCTATCGTGCTATCAATTTGGTCAACAAACCAACCAACTTTCTCTACCTCTCTCTACCGCCCTCTCTCTCTCTCTCTTTCTCTCTCTCTCTCTCTCTGTCTTTCTGTTTATATGGAGCGTAGATGCGTCTGTCTCTGTCTTTAGCTTAATTCGCATAGATTGCCAAATTGCTTTAGCTTTTGTTGACTTGCCTCCATCTCGTGTTGTTGCTTCATTTAGTTCTGCTTAGCAGCAACAGTAGCCACAACAACAACAACAACGGCAACAATATGCGCGCACACAGCATAAATGTCATTTGCAACAAATAAAGAGCAGATGAAATGGAAGAGAAGTCACAACACACACACACACACTTTGCAAAAATAAGTTAAGTTGCTCAAAAAGTTGTTAAGCCACATTTTCTACACTTCATTTCCGTGTTGACTGAGATTTTTGCTGTTGTTGTTGTGGCCATTTGCATATTTGTTAACTTTTGAGCACCTTGACGACACATCAAAATAGCTGAGCATAAATGCAGAGTAACTAGCAAAAGAATTTGCCAATAATAAATGCAAATCGAATGCAAAAAAAGTCAGATGAATGTGAAAAGTATGCCAGAAAATAATGCTTCAGGCAGATAAACATTGGGCAATAGTCCACAATTTGAACAATAAAAATAAATATAAAGATGAGCATAAGCAAAAATAAAAGAATTGAGCCGGATCAGTAAAGTTTTAATCAGCTATAGCACAAAGCGACTGCTGAGGCAGGCAATTTCGATATCGAGCGAGGGTGCCACAAAAAACAAATGGCATCAATTAGAGAAGGGGAAAACAGCTTGTTGTTGCATAAGTAGGCAGCAATAACTGTGCAGGCTGCACTCAAACACTCAGCTTGGCAATAAGCGATTACATGGCTAGGGTAAACGGGACGGGGGAAGCGGAGGCTTGCAGTCCTTTTCCTTGCAGTCCTTTTCCTTTGTAGCTACTTGGGCTGAATTGCACGAACGCCAGGAAGTGTTGCATACTTTAAGGGCGCCCAGGTGTCGAGAGAAAAATTGCTGCAGATCGCCCAAATCCTTTGGAGATTTCCGAAAGATATGGTACATTGACATCACAAGCACCAGCTCTATCAAATTGCACTCAAGGATAATGGCGTCATTTATGAAACCATTGCTTGGCCAGTTGGAAAAATGTTTGACAAGGAATCGAACAGAATATGGTCAAGCTCTGCATGAAAAGGGACTCACATTGCCAAAGCCCTTTTTTGCGTTTATTCGAATTGGTGAGCCAAAGAAAGTCTAGGTTAGATATACTGACGACTATTTTTTAATATTATATCAAGCTAGTCCTTAAGATGGCAAATTAACTGCCGATTTCCGAATATCTATTTTTCCGATGTCTTCTGATTTCTTCTCCTGCTGACCCCCCTGTCGAATCCTGAAAATAATTGTTGCCAATTTATGTTCCTTATTCCTTTGGGCTTAAAAACTGATGTCCTTATGAAATGGGCGGGATGTGATCCAAAAGCGATTGGCCTTTTACAAAACTTGCACCAAATCGGCCAATTTCCTGACGATTTTCGATGAAACTGGTTTTCCAACGAGCAGGGTTGCCAACTCCATCGATCTGTGTTCTAAGAACCCAAGCTTATGTCGAATTCTCACTCGCATGGAAATCCGTATAAGCAGATATTATCTTTTAGGCCAGTATACTTGCGGACTGCTTTATATGAGACAGATGATAACCCGAGTAATCTTAGAAGGATCAAAAACTGATAAATATAGCTGGTATTCTTCTTTAAAATTAAGCAAAAAAAATTATCTAAAGATTGTTGTTCTTAGTTAGACTAGTTGACTTGTTTAGACTAGTTTAACAGAGTATAGCGCTATAGGTTATGCTCTTCTGCAATGTTTTTTTTTTTGCACCCTCTTTTGATGCTCAACTACCGGCGCTATAAAAATACACATGCACAGAAACACATGCGCACGCGAATAACATAAAAGAATAGGACACACATACTCACACACACACACCCACATACCGACACAAACACACTCACACACACACACACACACATAACGCCCATCAAATAAAGCGTTGCTCTGGCAACAACAACGACAACAACTTAGAATCGCAACAAAATTTAACGTTGTATTGTAAATCTAAACCGAAGAAAGGACATTAGCCGCATTTTGTCTAGGCAACCACACACACACACACACACACATACATACACACGCACACACACACACAGAGACTAGAGCACTTTGGCATGCGTTGCACGTAGCAATGCCGCCAGTCTTATACCTTGACTGCTGCTTTGGTGGCTGCTTCGTTCAGCTTTTGGTAGCACGTCAAGGAGGAGCTGAGCGGGGAAGCATGTGGCATGGATTGAGGTGTGGTTGGGCCTGTTGGTGTTGCTTAGGCGTTACGATTCATAGCTGGTGTTTTGTAGCTAGTTTAAATGCTCAACGCCATGCCGTGCTCATTTTTTAGTGAAGTTTTAGCATAAGAAGAAGTCTACGACATGTACGTGCAACAATAGAACAGCAGACAGCTCGGACAGACACGACAGACACAACAGACAGGAGCAGAAACAGAAGGACAGCACTGCGTGGACAAGCACACAGCCAGACAGACAGACAGACAGCTAGGCAGACATACGGACAGACGGACAGACTGTCGTGAGTTGCTCGGAGCATGTGCTCAAGATAACATTTCTACTTGTGGTAGTTGTTGTTGTTTAGTGTTGTTATTCAGTGGTGTTGTTGTTGTTGTTGTTGTTGTTGTTGCCTAGCAAAGCGCGATATCCATTTAGATAGATGATGCTACGAACTGAAAGGCAACACACACTGATGTGTGTGTGTGTGTGTGTGTGTGTGTATTGTACACTAAGAACAAAAATATAAGTTGGCAAATAAAAATATAATTGAAGAAATAGAAAAATCAGAAACCATGAAAAAGTTTTGAGCTATCATTGTACGCTTTATATATATTTATATTATATTTTATATAACACAAATAAGTGATCGTTTTTTTGAGTGTGTAAGATAGATAGAATAGATAGGGCAGGAGCCCAAATAGATAACAGGATTCATTCGGTTGGCACATGACTCTAAACTAGCGAAATTGTCAGTTTCCTGGCGTTCTGCGCCGTGAGCCGCTTACAAAACTGGGGAATATGCCTGGCGAACAAAAACAAAAAAAAACATATACAATAAAAAATAAAATGGTTAATTTGCGATTTATTTTTGCACGCATCTGCACCCCCCTCCGAACGGGCAATGAATTTCAAGTGTTCAAACTTGAGCAAAAATAATGCGATTAGCACACAATTTGAAAAGATCAAAAGTTGAGCAAGCAAAATGAAGCAGAAGTGAAGAAAGTGTGGAGACTAAGACAAAAAGAGAGTATATTTGAAGAAAATAAATCTAAAACGGATTAAAGATATATTTGAAGAAAAAACGGAAAAGGTTTAAGAAATGCACAAATGAAAGACAAGACACCGAAGTTGAGAGGGAGTTGTGTGTGCCTTCGACTGTGCCGTCGCAGTTTTATAAGCTACTGCAAAAACCATAACTAAACAGTTGACAATTCCTGCTGCAAGTGTTTAAAGTACGGCAAAAGATATGTGGCAATATGACTTCGACAAGACTTGAGCAATGCTGCTAAATATATTCGATTTTGAATTGTTGAATTTCCCTTTAAAAAATGTTGCACACGCAAATGTAAGCATGCGTAGAAGGGCTCCCATCTCTTATAACTAGTTCAGTTCAGTTCAAAGCTATACTTTAATAAAAAGCTCAATAAGAGAATACCTTTTGGACTATAGCTTGGGTGTTTCTTATCCCCACTTGATTAAATCAATATGTAATATGTCAGTGTCTACGATATATTGATTAGAAAGGTTTGCTTAAATTAAAATTATAGCTCTCATTGCTATCTGAAATCGATAAGTATTCGCGCAATGGATATTGTTATCGATCAATAAAGAAAACCTGATATCTCTAGCTCCTATAGTCTCTGAGATCCGCGTGCTCATGCAGACGGACAGGGCCATCTCGACTCAAATGTTAAACTTGTTTAAGAGTATATTTACTGTCTCGAGTCGGAGTTGCATCCTTTCGCCTGCCTACACCCATTCTTTATATGAAATGACTAACTTTGGTGATTTTCCAAAATTCCAGTTCATATATTTTCTGCCGAGTTCAACACTAACAAAAGCAACAAGCATCTGTGATTGTATTCATATTTGCTTTTGAGTCTTTTGTTGTTGTTTTTGTGATAAACTGCTTCAAGTTTTCAAATGCAGAAAGTTGAGCTGCAAGTGAATCTCTGTTGCTGATGCCAACTGCTGACTCTTGCCCAAGTCTTTGTTTAAATTGTGCCACAGGCCTTAAGCACGCACTCACACTCACACTCGCACACACACACATGAGCGCACACACCATAGATGCATGTGTAGAAACGTGCCTGGAACTCAAGTTGTTGCTGCTGTTGCTGCGTGTTTGCGCAAGAATGTTCTTACTCAGAATTTGGATGGTGAAGACGTTGATTCCAAATTCCACAACTACCCAATCCACCGCCTCCATTGGCCAGCCGCCACGGAGCGAAGTGTGACCAGACTGCATTTGCACAGATTTATCATCCGAGAACATTGCTTGAATGACGACAACTAACCCGAAAACATTGCAAACATTTCAAACATTTCAATAATTTCAACTATGAATTATTGACACAGGTTGAATTAATTTCAATTTCAATATACATATGTATATTTTGATCTGTGTAATTTGAGTGCTTTGCATACTTAGTGAATGGCTTTTAGTTGATTCACTTTGAATGTGTGATTGCAAATGAAAGTGTTTCAACAAGTTCATCGATGTGTTGCAACTGTATCCATTGATTGCCCCGTCGATTTCTTATCAATATATTTGAATATAACATTATCAAAATTAATTAAAGCCTTATTTATGCTTATGCTCTTGGCGAAACAACTCTGCCATTTTCAATTCGCACAGGGTATATTTCAAAGAAATTTACTGGCTTCTAGGCGAATTGTGTTTGTTAGTGTTGTTGTCTGCTGTCAAAAGGATCAAAGTGTGTATTGTGTCGTTGCAAACGAATCGTTTCATAATTATGTCTCCGAGACACTTGAGCTGCAAATTAATTACTCCATTTTCTTTTCTGTTTTCGAATCGTTGAGCGGTGTCAAGTTGGCCAGGAGGGAAGAGGTGGAGTTGGCGGTGCGCAAAATACTGGGTAGCCACATTAATTAGCGTTCATCAATCATGTTTCGACCGTACCGGCCAAGGGCACTAGGTACTCAACACAGCAGTCAATAGCAAATGCTTCTCAATATATACGACTTTTTCTTCGTTTCTCTCTCTCGCTCTCTCTTTCTCTGTGTGTCTCTCTGTCTCTTTCTCTCTCTCTCTCTCTGTCTCTGTCTCTGTCTCTCGCTTCACCTTGTACTACTTGGCGAGTGTTTGCGCCTTGGTGTAAATATTGCGCAATTTGTCGTCATTATCCAGGATATTGAACCTCATAATGTGCGTCGACACCATCAATTCCAAAATGTTGACGGATGCACAGAGCCCACACCCCCGCAATCCCCCCACAGCACTCAGCGGTGGGTGGTGTGGGTGCTGCACCAAGGCAAGAAGCCAAATCAAGGTAGGAGCTGACAGAAAGCAGGCTGTGAACACAACATACTTAGTTTGCCTCCATTCAAATGATGTATAGTGTAAAAAGGCAAAAGTTGCACAATCGCAAACATTCCCCTAAACAAAATTGATATAAAGGATACTAAAGGACTTTAGCAACCAGTGTTACAAGAGTTGAACCAATCGATAAAAAATTAGTGATGTGAATGAATCTATCGACATCGATAGAGGTGCGCAACAGTTTATTGATCTGTTTGTTTGAACTCAATTAATTTGAACAATTTTATCGATAACACTCAAAATAATCGAGAAACTTAAGAGTGTTACTCATTAATATTTTTGTCTTGTTATCGAAGCGTTTGCCATCTCTAATCGATTTCACAAGCGCCTGAACCACAATAAATGGGCGAGTCTGCAAGGGGGGCGACTGAATGGGACGCAGGACCTGCCCCTCCTCCTGGCGACAGCATTGACAATCATTTTACACTTGGTAGGATATTATGTAAATTGCTTTTCATATTTGTGCAACATTTAAATTTACACACACACCAACTGGGGGGCCGCTGCTGTGTGGCAAGTAAGTAAATCACGACGGTCGACTCTGTGGTGTTGATGTCAAAGTAAAGGCCCAACAGACAGACATCATTATAACAGGAGACAGCGCTGATTGACTGAAAGAGTGATAAACTCAGCCAAACGAAAGACACAGAGCGAAAGAGCGAGTGCGAGAGAGAGCGAGAGAGAGAGAACGAGAGATGCTACGATAAGCAGGCGGCAGAGAATTGTCGCGTAGGCATCGAGTTTGCGTCTATGGGGAAAAATTAACGATGCGTAAAAAGTCCTTACTGCGGTTTTCATTTATGCGAATGTGTCCGCCCCCACACACACTTACATACATACGCGCACACACAACAGCAATAGCATGTGTGCGAGAGTGTGTGTGCGTGCACATTTTTTGAGTCTTGACGGAATTATTTGATAGTCCCAGTGAAATAAAATTGCAATGTGTCAGTTTTAATGGCGTTGCAATTGCTCCGAGCGCTTAATGTCTGTCTATCTATGTATGTATATGTATGTGCGACTGTGTTTGTGTGTGTGGGTGTGTGTGTGGGATGGGGTGTGTGCGTGTGCCGTAAAATGCACAAAATGAAAATGTTTCAAACTTGACAACAGCCGCTTGGGACAGTAATCCATAGTCAGACGATTGATGTTTAAGTACAGTTTACAAAAAAACAACAACAAAGGGACAGCGAGCAAAGAGTAGCATCAGCGAGTAGCGTCAGCGAGTAGCGTCAGCGAGTATCGTCGGCAAGCAACAAGAAGTGTTGACAGAATGAGTAGTATCTCTCTTGAGATGATAATGTTACGAGAAAGAGAATCAATCACTAAATAATGCTTGCAATTAAAATTGGTCTGTTAGCCAATCAACGAGCAGCGAGTAACGAAATCAAATCAGGACAGAGTGTGAATGAAAGCCTCAAACTTAAGACAAACTAAGAACAATAAAGAAGTTTAAGCAACACAAAACATTTGCAGGTATAATATAAGCCCCCGTGTAACGTGTACTGAGAACAACAAAGAATAGTTCTACGCAGTTTCAGACATCAAACAGACCGAGATAAGTAGGGAGAGCGGTCCATTTGAAGTCGGGAGACTAACAATTATTATCACTTAAAAGTCAGTTGAACGGCTGCAGCAAGCAGCGAGCAATGGAAAAGGGCAGAGGCCAGAGCAAGAGAGGGAGAGGAATGCAATTAATGTCAAACCAAATTGGAAAAGGCAGTGAAATGATTGCAAATGAATATTGAAACAGTCTCAAACTAAAAGAAACAACAAGCAGCGAGTAACGCGACGCGTTGGGAATGGAAGAAATGGCGAGATGTCTGCAATTAAGTCCAAGGCAGAAATGCCCCAAGCAATGAGGAAACAAGCTGTCAGCAGCAGACAGAAAAGCGAATGTAAATAAATATTAAAACCGTCGGTAAAAAACAGAAACAGAAACAGAAACGAAGTCAAGCTTAATTGAGAAGTCACTAGCAACGATAGGGTGACCAAATATAAATCAATCAAATATTGCCAGACAGGCAGCAAAAGAAATTGAGTTATAAGCACTACGATGCAATCAATGCAATCAACACTTATCGGAATCGAAATCTATATTTATATATATACTGTGGCTACATTGACAAAGTTAAACGTGACAAGTTAAGCAACACCGTTGACAACTAAAACTCTAAAAGAGAATAAGCCTACAAAATACCAGTTGAAAAGGGGTATTATCATTTAGGGGTATTAGTTGAAGGCTGGAATAATTTCAACGTAGAAACTCTAAAATGAAAAGTTCCTTAAAATTTGAACTGCTTGTCTCAAAGTGTGTTTAATTAAGTAAAAATCCGAAGCAAATTATGTTGGCAAATTTGTCTAGTGCCAACTGTCCAGAGTTGCCATGCGACACAAAACAGGCACACACGCACACAAACACACATACGCACAGATACACACATCTGCACTGAGATATTTGTCCAGTGAATATATATAATTCAAATTGTGTGGCGAGCAAATTGCCATTTTGTGTGTGTGTGTGTGTGTGTGCGTGTGTGCCTATGGCCACGTTAAGCATTTGCTTTTAATTAACTTCAATGTCGTACTCACTAAGACCCAAGTGGGGACTTGGGCGAAGGGCACAATGATGGGGGCGGGGCACGGGGGCCGGGGGCCGTGTCGGTGTTGTAAAGCGAACAGCAGCTCAACTCACCTGAAAAGACACGAAGCACAAAAGAAGAGAAATGCGTTAAAAAATATGCAGACAAGTTAAATTGTATTATATTATATATAAAGATATATATATATACTTATATATATATATATATAAATATCGGCTTATGCCACATGGTGCAGTTATGATACGGCCGGGGTAGAGGGTCAGGGGCGCCCGGGCATAGGCGAATGCGGGACTGGATTGTGGGTTGATTGTGAGCTGAGGTTCTTGCCTAAGGAGACTCTCCCTCTCCCTCTCTCCCTCATCAACTCTCCCCTGTACTCTCTTTCTCCCATCACCCTCAGCAGATGTAGTTATAAAATTTATATCAAACTGAGTTCACCAGCCAAAATCCCACAATCAGCTACACATGTGTGTGTGTGTGTGTGTGCGTGTGTGTGTGTCAAATGTATTTGCCTATTTACAGCCTATTGCACATTTTGATGGACCGTTAAGGTGGTGGTTGTGGGTACACTTCAAGAAAACACACTGTGATTTGCTCTCTCTCAAAATCGGGGCTAATATTTCAAAGCAATCATTAAATCATCAAATAAATCGACTTTTGTACATAAAGTTTCTATCAGTTGCCAATAATAGTTTCAGATAAAAAAAGGAAAAGAAAAAATAAATAAATGAATATGATATTTTTGTGAAAGCTGTTCTACTTTTTAGCAGTGCATTCTATGCATTGTAAAAGTAAATATCTAAAAATAGATCAAATTGCTACAGGTACTCAGGGTGACTTAACACATATATATATATATACATATATATATATATTCATACATATGTATATCCATTTCTTATAAGTATTTATGCCAAGTGTAGGCGAATGTGATTGTGTGCGGGTAAAGGCAGTAAAAAAAACTTAGTCAAGCGCAAACCGAAAACTAAATTGAATTTCTGTGCAGGACGAAATATGAGATACAGATTAACATTGACGCTCTCTCTTCACGCACACACATGTGTGTGTGTGTGTGTGTGTGTGTAGTTGTATGTTGTGTGTTGTGTGTGTGTTCTCTCCACTTACCGAGAATGCTTTGAGAAATACCAAACACTGTATGATGCCCTCCATTGTATCGCCAGTGAGACAGAATGTCCCTGTGAGATGTCGTCCCTTGCGTCCGACCGTTGCCGCCGCGAGAGAGGCGTGGACGAGGGCGCGCTGCTGCTGCTGCTGCTGGCCAGCGATGCCGACGACGCCCTTGACGCCAGCAGCGGCGCTTGCAGCGGCAGCGGCGGCCGTTGCCACAACGCCGCTGGTTAACATGCGGGGCAAGGGGGCGGCGCGCATTAAACGCTCCAGCGAATCCATTTCAGATCTCTCTCCCAATCTCTCTCACTCTCTCTCTCTCTCTCTCTCTCTTTCTTTATATATATATGTATATATATATATATGTATGTATATATATATGTATATATATGTAGTGAGTGTGTGGTTATCGATATGTGATATCGATAAACGATTCACGTGTTACGTTTAGTTCAGTTTTATCAGTTATGCTTGTTTTTTGGTTTGCTTTTTTGATTACAATTTGCTGTTGTTGTTTTTGTTTTTTTTATTGTTAATTTTTAGTTTCTCATTTTTATAATTTTTCTTGTTTTCTTGTGTTTTTTTTTTTGTTTGTTGTTAGCACTAATTTGGTATTCCTTGGATTTATTGTTTGTCTTTACGAGTTGTTTGTCGCACACATTTGTTTAACTGGGTGTTTTTTGGGGAGAAGGGGAATGTTACAGAAATTGTCGAAACACACACGAAAACTCAAGAGAATTTGCCAAAGAACGGAGAACCAAAAAACCAAAAATTATTAATCAAACAAAATGTTGAAGAGCCCGAGAACTGCAACTGACTGACTGACTTACTGGCTGACTGACTGACTGAACTGACTGACCCGACAGCCGTTTACCAACTGAATCAGTTCAGAATAATATGCACAGCATTTTGGAATCAAGACCAAGACAAAAGTGGAACACAACTGAAGCGACCCAAAAAAAAGAAAAGAAACTGCAAGAAATTGTCATAATGATGACTGCGTACAAAAGACATCAACTTCAACACAAATACAGCAAAAATTCTTCTTATCTCTCTCTCTCTCTCTCCCTCTTTCTTTCACACTCTCACACACACACACACACACTCAATATCTGTCGCAGTGGTGCTGGCTGGGTTTTCGCTGCACCGCTGACTGGGGACTAATAAAATGCAAGTTAAATGCATATTAAAAATTTAATGCTAAGAAAACAGTTGCAGATGGACACCAAGCGAAAGGGAGAGAGACAGAGACAGAGAGAGCGATAAAGCGAAAGAAAGAGAGGGAGTAAGAGAGAGAGTGAGAGAGGGATACACAATTTTAAAAGACAGCTAACATTTTTTGGCAGCCGACCAGGCGACGTCACAAAAATATCAAATTCACTCTTCGAATTTCTTAAAGCTTAAAAAACGAATTCGAAAGAAATCGCGATAAGATCCAAATATTTTCAAAATTTAAACCCTTTAAGCTACTTCGCTTAGATACATTCTGTATGCTCAATCGAAAATAAATAGAAGAATAAGCGATTATTTCATAGATTGATTCCTGCACTTGTTTTGTGCTGAATAAAAAAAGGAGAGTAAAAAAGCAAAAAGGAAAGAAATCCCAGCAAGCCAAACTGTTTCCCAATGAAGCACTTTTCGATGTCCTGTTTTTTCTGTGTCCTGTCGGCTGTACATGTGTGTGTGTGTATGTGTATGTGTGTGTGTGCGACTGCATTCACAGTTCAAGAGAAATAAGCATACAAAGATCCCAGCTTGACAGCCGTCGTCAGTGAGTGAATGCAGGATATACATATGTGGCCAACATATAGTAGGGTTTGGTCCTTAGGATCCTTTGCTGTTGCTGCTGCTGCTGCTGCTGCTGCTGCTGCTTTCCTTTTATGCTTGTGTCCGAGCTGTTGGCTTTTCCGCTTCCATTCGCCGAGCGCTTCAAGCGTAATTTATCTGTTGGCAAAATGTGTGGCTGCGACTGTCAACGGGACACCAAAGACGGCCAAGACGGAGTGCAGACTGTCAAGCAAAATTTATGCGACCAAAAGCGTATGGCCAACAGTTGCTAGCAGACATACACACACACACACACACACACACATCAGTTGAACTACACTCAACAAAAATAGACATCAACTTGAAATTGGTGTATCATTTTTGTTTCTTTTGAAATGAATTGTTCGAAGCGCTTGCTAACAATGGCCTTTTTTCTCTGAGTGTAGAGCGTAGTAGGTACTGTATTAACTGCAACTAAATCAAACTTTTGAGCCAAGCTATGAATTATTTGCCATTGTGCAGCATGCGAAACATTTCTTTGTCGCTTTGTCCTTGCCCATTTTGCCAGGAAATGGCAACAGCGGGGCAACAATAAGACCCGTTTCCTCAACCCACCTCCTTCGCCCTGTACGACATAGGCCAGAACGGGGAACATCCGGCGGACTAGGCTTTGTGATGCCATTTGGCTACCTGCACTGTCATCCTGCTGCTGCTCGACTGCTTGGCTGCTCCCGTCCACATAATGTTTGTGGGCCAAGTTAATTTGAACATAAACAACAAAAGCAACAGCAACAACAGCAACAACAAGCTGAACCTCCATTTCGTAGCATACTTTTTCTCCCTTTTTTTTTTGGGGCGGGCCTAGCAAATTTGTATAAAATAAATATACGAAATAGAGAAAAAAAAAATGGAAAAGGTTTTTGCTTCTTTCTATTTTTTATTTTTTTATTTATTTATTTATTTTTTTTGTTTTTTGCCTGGCTGTGATGATGTGGCAGTTGACTTTCTGGGACAGTCGAGACACGCCAATTTCATAGACGACCCCATAATGCGCTGCTTGTTGTTGTTGCTATTTTAGAATCGACCCAACGACAACAACAACAACAACTACAAAAGCCAGCAAACACGGGCCAAAAAAACCAAAATATGAACGAGGGTAAAAAAAATTAAATGAAGCACAAATTAAGTGAAAATAAGAAACCCTTGGGCGGCAAAACAAAGCAACAAACACACACAGCAGGCTAGAGTGGCGGGCAGGGGGTGGGGGAGGGGCGTGATTTACATATATATATATATATATATATATATATATATATATATATATATATATATAGGCCTAGTTGCGCCCCGTCTGCGAATGTTTGCTGTTCGTGTTGTCGCCGCATTAGAGTTAATTAAAGCTTGACCTCGCACAGTGAAGTCAAACACATATTTGAGCGTGACCCTTTTCCGAACTTCAAGGTTCAGTTTCAGTCTGACCTTGATTTGCTTACAGGGCTATCGATAAATTGATATGAACTGTGCGAAAGCAACTGCTGCGAAGGCTTTAGCAGAGTATCTCAGTGGGCATTTTATATCATCGCTATAACTATATAAATGTACGATATAAAATATTGATATTGGCTTCAAATTGTAATCGATTTTAATATCAGAAAATCGATAAAAAGTTAACGATCAATTCAAATGAACGGTGCGAAAGCAACTGGTATGCATGCGAATCGATATCAATATAATTATGCATTTATTTGTCGATGGAGAAAATATTAGCTTGCGCAATATTAATCGATTATCGATAAATGGTTATCCAAAAATACATACAAGTAATGAAGGCAAAACATTGATATTGGTGCAAAATCCTAACCGATTTAAATCGATAGCCATTTGAGGAATTGAGGAAAGATTCGCTTGCGCGTTGTTGATCCAAAATGCTCACTGTATTTTTCTACATCTCTCTACTCTCTCTCTCTCTCTCTCTCTCTCTCTCTCTCTCTCTCTCTCTCTCTGTCTCTTTCTATCACTACCTCTCACTTCCACTTTCAGAAATATGAGCCTTTCATTTATTTTTATACTCTTAACCACAGTGAAAACTTAGAATTCTTATCAGCACACAGTCTCAAGTTGATTCACGTGTGTGCAAGGGAGTGTATGATTGTGTGTGTGTGCGTGTGTGTGTGTGTGTTGTCAGTCAGTCAGTTTGTAACTGGAATCCTTGCAAATGAATGGCCGGAATAGAAATAATGAGCCGTATTTACATTTAAAACCGTACAGCCAGCCAATAAGGAGAGCAATGTGCTGAAACTGTAATGCGACAACTGGTTGAAGGATCTGCAGGATAGACAGACACAAACAGAGAGGAAACAGACAGAGAGTGAGAGAGAGAAAGAGTGAGAGAGAGAGAGAGAGAGAGAGAGAGAGAGAAAAGGGGCACACTGAGTGCGGACGTTGGCCGATTGCATGCAATTTGTTTTATGACCGGGCATTCGCATTAAGCGCACACTTAATCACACGCACAGGGCGGGGTCAGGGGGTCAGTGGGCGTGGCACATCCGCCCATTTTTCGGTGGACCAAAGCCGGCGACAAATCAAATTGATTTCACAATAAGCCCGCGCATATACCCTTGCCAAAGGATAATCCGATTTAAGCGTTAAGTGTGTGTTCTAAGAGGATATTATTCCTCATCCTCATTGGGAACTATAATGATCATATCAGAGAGACTATAATGATCAGCTCATTTTCTAAGAGACTATGGCTTCGGATATATTTGGGACACATTTTGTACTCTTAGCATGAGAAATGCACTCACACTGGCTGCACATTAGAGAAATAAAATTAAAATTTCTATTTGGAACTGGATTTTTGAGTTAATATATTTATGCAAATTTGGTATATCAAATGCGTATGCCAAATAGGGGATGTTAACGCAAATCTGAGTACTATCTAATGCATAAGACCATCTGTGAAAAGTTGTGTTTTATTTCATATAAAAATTATCTATTGAATTCGAATGTAATTTTTGTGGTTTTTTTTCATTATTTTATTGCTCATTTAGCAGCAATGTTTGTGTTCTACAAATAAACTTTATGAAATTGGTTTAATTTAATCGAGTAGATTTGATTTATGATCTTTATTACATATCGTTAGGGTATTTGAGCAACGGCAATTGCCAGACTTGTTTTTCGAATTGTTTTTAGGCATTACTTGTTGTTGGTGCTGTTATTGCTGCTGCTGTCGTTTGGGGCTTTAGCGCAGCATTATTAAATCACTTTTATTGCCATTGAAATGTGCAAAAGTTTTCTGTGCGTTGGAATCTCAGCCGCACAACCCCTCTGCACCTACCCCTCTGCTTGTGCCGCCCTCCCCTCACAAAAGAAAGACACGTATCGCATCGTAGGCAGGACAAAGGCTAGGCAAAAGTAGTCGCTGCTGGGCGTTGTATGCGGCGTATGCGTAATATGAATCCAAGTGCGTAACTCATCTTTGCGCCTGTCGCCGCCAAAATGGATAAAATTGGCGACTTGGCTCAGTTCATTGCCGAGAAAATGGAGACAAGTGAATTATATTTATATATATACATATACATAATACATATATATTATATATGTATATATACATACGTATATATTTAATAATGTTGTCTGGAGCTTGCTGCTCCTGGCCATTGCCATGAGTGACTGACTAGCTGACTGACTGACTGGCTGACTGACTGACTGGCTGACTGGCTGGCTGGCTGATTGGCTGGCTGACTGACTGGCTGGCTGACTGGCTGACTGACTGACTGACTGACTGACTGACTGGCTGACTGGCTAACTGACTGACTGCCTGCCTGGCTGACTGACTGACTGACTGACTGACTGACTGACTGAGTGACTGACTGGCTGACTGACTAACTGACTGACTGACTGGCTGACTGACTAACTGACTGACTGACTGGCTGACTGACTAACTGACTGACTGACTGACTGACTGACTGACCGACTAACTGACTGGCTGGCTGACTGACTGACTGACTGACTGACTGACTGGCTGATTGCCTGACTGACCGACTAACTGAGTGCCTGACTGGCTGACTGGCTAACCGACTAACTGACTGACTGACTGCCTGACTGACTGACTGGCTGACTGACTGACTGACTGACTGACTGCCTGACTGGCTGACTGACTGGCTGGCTGGCTGGCTGACTGACTGACTGCCTGACTGCCTGACTGGCTGATTGCCTGACTGACTGACTGACTGACTGTCTATCTGACTGACTGACTGACCGACTAACTGACTGACTGACTGGCTGACTGACTGACTGGCTGATTGCCTGACTGGCTGACTGACTGACTAGCTGACTGACTGACTGACTGACTGACTGACTGACTGACTGCCTGACTGACTGCCTGACTAGCTGGCTGACAAGACAGCTAAAGCAACAAAACATAACGAACAGGACAAAAACACAATGCGACTTTGGGCACTTGAGGCGCCACAAACAAAACACGACACGACACGAGTACAAGAACAAGAAAAATAAGTGGCGTCTGCCCTGCAGACAACTAAAGCCTACTAGTGTGTGCATGTCTGTGCGTGTCTGTGGGTGTGTTTGGGTGTGGGTGAGTGTGCGGGGAAGAAAACAACACAAACACAGAAATTGAGCAAATGACGTCAGTCAGCCATTAAATCTACTCTTTAATTCCATTCAATCAGCTCATCAAGAGTTGCATAAATACATATAGTAAGTGAAATTACTCAAAATACATTTATGTATATTATATGTATATATAAATATATCTGATACATCCGACGATTAAGCCATTATTTTGGACACCCGTTGCTCTGCCAGTTTTAAAGCTATCTTGCATACTTTTGCTGACTGCGATGTTGAATTTGGAACTGATTTGACTACTCTAGCATATAGCTGCAATTCGAATCTGATACAATATCTGATATCTACACAAATGTGGCAATTTACAACCAGTCGTACAACAGAAAGCATTTAATTACAATTTCTTTTAAATATTTAAAATCATGATAATATTTTTTTAACTAAAATGTATCTTTCAGCAGATTATATCGCCAGCTTGTCAAAGATTCTTAAATTCCTTTTTTTTCTTGTTACTTCGCTTTAATGCCATTTAACTAAGATCCAATGTCAGGCTAAAGATAACAGCGAAAAACTAAAACAAATTTCGACTGCATAAGCCCAATGATAAAGACGTAGACGCATCAACCACAACAGCAAGTTTCTTGAGTGATGGGGGTGGGTGGTGCTAGCTGTGCTGGTGTTGTGGTTGTGGGTTAGTAATTTGTTTAGACTTCAGTTGTCTGTTGGCAGTTGGTTAGCAGAAAGTCAGAAGTCGCAAGTCGCTGATTAATTGAATTGGATTTGGCTGGATTTTGATTGTGAGTCAAAGTTATATACAATTCTAGAGATGAGAAATGGCAGACAAGCAAAGAAGTCTCTCAAGTGTTGGGGGTGCAATAAAATTCGGCTAATTGGTCATCAGAAATAACATGCTAAAACTTAGGCGATAAAAAGAAATTTCGACACAAACTCCACTGAAAATATTAACCAAAAAAAAAAAAAGAAAGAAAAAATTTAAAGCTTTAAATCAACACTTGCTTCTCTAAACATATATATATTTCATATATATTTTGCTTCTCTCTCTCTTAGTGAAAACACTATTTTTACTGTGATGATATTTCTCAGTCGAATTCTTAAAAACGAATACAATTGCGTTACGTCTTAATTGTTATTCAAAATAATGATGAGTTTGTGCTGACAGAAGCGAAATAATCAAGCAAAATGAATGCAGCTTGAATGCAGTATGCGTTTGTGCTGTTTTCTCAATCTATCAATACACTTCATTTGCCAGAGAATGCCAATTTGGATTCAGGATTGCCTCGGAATACAAAATAGTTCTGAGCTGACTAGCTTAATGGGGCAGGGGCGGGGCATGTCTGATGGGAATAGGAATGGGAATGGAAATGGGAATAGAGACGGGGGTTGTTTAGGAACAAGAGACTTAGCTTTAGTTTCAGTTGGGATTATTTCTTGTTTGCTTTTTGTTATTATTATTGTTGATATTGTGGTTGCTGCTGCTGCTGCTGCTGCTGCTGCTGGCGCTTAATGATGTAGAAGAATATTGCCCTTGACTGATTGGTGAGGCAAGTGCAGCATCAAAAGCAGCTGTAAATGGACATGAAACTGAAGCTAAGCCGTAGCCAGTGGCCAGTGGCCAGAGGGTTGCCAAGTCTGCAATGCTTCGATTTGTTTTTTATTCTTTTTGCTGATTTTTGGCTGCAGTGCTGAAGCGTTTTTTGAGTTGCTTAAGCAACTGAATATGCATAGGTGTGTGTGTGCGGGTGTGTGTGTGTGTGTATGTTGCTATTGTTGTTGTAATAGCAACGACAAGCCGTCATGGAAACGCACTCACACAAACTCACACACGAGAACAGAATAATTGGCAGC
The DNA here is from genome assembly GCA_035042145.1 of Drosophila kokeensis. Taxonomy (NCBI): domain Eukaryota; kingdom Metazoa; phylum Arthropoda; class Insecta; order Diptera; family Drosophilidae; genus Drosophila; species Drosophila kokeensis. The sequence goes on along the minus strand of JAWNLT010000657.1, from coordinate 378,633 downwards.
AAAATCAGTCCTACACAAAAGGCCAGAGCGCACAACATGATATTATCAGATGTGTGCGAGTTTGTGTGTGTGTGTGTGTGTATATGTGTGTGCGTGTGTGTACGGTTAAAATGAAACAGCGTCCAACCAGCAGCATTCTCAGCCAATGGACTCAATCAGCACAGCAACATCAAACAACAACAATAAGAATAAAAGAGAGCAGCAAATCAGAAAAACTACACACACACATACACACACGCACAAAGGAAAAATGAAACCGGTTTGTATGTATATGTATATATGGTAAAAACAAACAATAGTAAAACTGATTAAGTCGGGGCAAAACCACATCAAGCTAAACGATGATGAAGAAAAGACCAAAAGATTACGAACACTGAACTGAACGCAGGACGGATGGAACATGGATGGATGCAAGAATCCGGCGAAGGACAATGCGAAAAGCATGTGGACGCTTGGACGCGAATCTGAACCACACGCGGACTTCACTAACACACACACACACGCACACACACGCAGACACACACACGCAGACACACACTCGCACACACATATTGACTCGAATGGGAGCAACAACTGTGGAAGTGGAAGGAAATGAAAAATAATGCGGGTCTTAGGGCTGCCTGTGTGTATTGTGTGTGTGTGTGTGTACAAAATAAAAATGAAGCACAAGCTGAGGGTTGTAGCAACGTAAAGAAAGGCAAAGAAATGTTCAGCAAAAGGAGCAGAACAGGAAAATGCTACCACATATCGAATAATTGAAAGGATTCGCACAAGCTGCGCAAAATGAGCCAAAAGCCTAAAGACTAAACGCAAGAGCGAAGCGGCCAACGAGAGGACTCGACTCCCAACTACCCTGTAACCCTGTTATCTATGCATAACATTTTGAAGCCAAGTGAAAACTTTCAGCTTAAATAATCAACAAGTCCCAATGCAATTTGGAAATTGTGTATGTATATATAAAACAAAAAAAAATGAAAATATAACTAAAAAGAAGTATGTTCAAAAATATTTGTAACATACATAAGCAATATGTAATAATCCTTTGTTACAGATTTGGAACCCAGGACCCACTGAAGCAGCTTATCTACAGATGCTGTATGCCCTTAAATCTCTGACGTGCATTTGCATAACTTTATTATGCCTTTCCCACACCAATTTAATGGTTGCAGAGCATGAAAGTAGAAAAACAAAGAAAAAAGAAAAACAAACCGGAGAGGGGGGTGGAGGGGGGGATTGGCTGAAGAGCAGGATTTAACTTTGAAGCGACAATTTGTAAGATATGATAGTAATGCTCCCTAACAGCAAACGACGATGCTGCTGCTGTTGCTGTTGCTGTCGCTATTGCTGCTGCTGCTGCAGCAACAATGACAGCAAAATTAGTCATTGTGCTGGCGAGCAAGTTGGAGACTTATCCAACATGCCCACAGTTCGTCGCACATTTGCATATATGTACCATGTAGATAAGTATACTTATATACATAGACACACACACACACACACGCACAGTCACACACACACATGTATTCATGCGTGTTTTGCGAATCTTGCCCTAGTGCCTGACAATTATGTACAATTTACTTTGCATAACACTCAAGAGTCACAATAACAACAACAACAACAACAACAGCAACATTTGGTTTCGGGTTGAAGTTGCCCCGGCTACAAGCGGCTTGTGGCCTGCCACGCATACGAAATTGAGGGTTGGGGGTTGGTTCTTGGCATCGGGTCTAGCTAGTTAGCATTTTGTTGTTGTCTGACAAAAAAAAAACACTCTCTAAAAGCAAAGCAATAATACTTTGAAGAGTGTTTTGAATATGTTTTGTGGAACAGCTGAAGCTCAAAATAAAGTTGGTTGCACACAGTTACAGCTAACTGTTATCAGTCGTTGTTAGCTGGCATGTTTTGAAATGGAATCAAAAGTTATTAACGCACAACTATCGGGCCACCCAAACAGTCAGTTATTGTCACATTTTCATAAGCTAAGAACTTTAGCTTGCCAAATAAATACCAACAAATTGGGCGTTAAATATTAAGATAAAATATATACATTTATAAGAAGAAAGTACTATCGATAACTATCGATAACTAAAAATAAGTACCGGATTCAAGTATCAAAGGATGTCTGCTTAAAGGAAACAAATAAATAGAAATCAGAAAATCAGACCCACGTTGGGCGCCAAATGTATGTGTTATTTGGTGTCAAATTTTGAAGGCTGCACAAAATAAAAAAACGAATTTTGCATCAATTTTTAGACAAAATGCTCGCTTTGAATTGAAATTGGAATAATTGAAGGCTTACTAGTAATCGGGACACACCATGCGACTGCGAGTGCAGCTGCTTTGTTCAGTTTGGCTTTGATCAGAATCTCTGTGGAAATAGTATTAGTTCAAGTTAAGAGCAGGCATTGTTTTCGTTATAACATAAATGTGATTGTGAACATTTGTGAGACGAACGGAACAAAAGTAAAAGAACGAGTACAGAGAGCGACGCAGTGGGTGAAACTTGTGAATGGTGATTGCAGCTGCATTTATTTGAGAACATTGTGAAGTGAATTCAATATATATATATATATATATTATTATTATTATTATTCATATATATATATTTATAGGTTAATTCTTATTTGCATGGTGTGTGTGTGTGTCTGTGTGTTTATGTGTATGTGAGTGAGTGAAAGAGCTGAGAGCAACAATTGGGTGTGAGAAACGTGAGAATAAATAATATCGATAAAGATCAAAAACATAATCGAATAATCGAATAATATAAATGAGTTGAGAATGCAGTGCAAATTCTATTGGCAAATTTCAATTTAGTTCAGTTAAATATTTATCTTTTGAAGCTAGATTGCAACTCGAGTTATTTATTTATTTATTTTTTTTTTAGCTTACGCTTGAATTGAGTTTGCTTTTGCTTAAGTCACTTGTTTTGTTTTTTTTTAGTATTTTTTGTTGTTATTTTGTTGGAGCTTTCTTTTGCTAACCTTGTGTGGGGTATTTCGCATATGGAAAATTTGTGATTTTGCTTGCATTGTTTTTTCTATTTTTTTTTTTTTTTGATTTTGATTTTGAGTTTTTTGAATTGGAATTTTGCAGTAAGGCAGATTCGATGGATGATGTCGACAAATACACATATATATATATAAATATGTATATATATTTAACGATTTTAATTAGAATTTATGTGTATTTGCAAATAAATTTTGTTTGATTTTGTTGGCCTTTGGTTTTTTTTTATTTTTTGGGGTTTTTCTGGTGCAATGGTGAGTTGAGCGCTTTTGTACAGAAATGAGTTGAGTTTTGATTTGGATTTTGATTTGCAGCTTAGCGAGATTTGATTTTGTTTAATTTTGATTTTGATTTTGAGTTTGAGTTTGATTTTGATTTAGAACTTCTCCGATATGCTATAGATGCGCTTAACGCTCACGCACTTGCGTCTCAGACGCTCGCACTCGATCTCCCGAATATCGGCGTGTGAACTGGAACTGGAACTGGCTGCCAAACTACAAATCGGTTCTCCGTGCTCCGTCGATTGCCCGCCGATACCGATGCCGATATCGTCAATGGCAATGTGATGAATGCGAGGCAATTGAGATGCGATGCAAATGTTCGGCTCACTGTTCGCAGAGCCGGCAATGGCGGCTGGCGAGTTGGGGCCGGAACTACCGGAACCTGTAGCACTACGGGAACTACCGGAATTGCACGATAAATTGTCGTCGTCGATCTCCTCGTCCTCCTCCTCCTCTGCCTTCTCCTCGTTCTCCTCAACGCACTGCGGACAACCGTTGTTATCGCTATCGTTATTGCCGTAAATCTCCCTGCGATCGTCGTAGTCGTTCTGTGTCGAATAGGCCTGGGTACGGCGTACCAATGTACGGCTGGTACGGCTGTTGGTGCTTATAATGGCGCGCTTGAGCTCGATGAGCAGGGGAGATGTCGGCAGTACCGACTGCAACGGCGGCTGGCAATCAAAGAGACCCAAACTTGCCACCGATTCGCCAGCGGCAAGTGGCAGCGGCTGTGTGGTAATAACCGCAGCAGTGTGCACACCCAAAACACCGTGCGTCGTGCTCGACTCCGGATGGATGCGATTGTCCGAATTGGTTGTTGAAAACTTGGACAGTAGCGATTTGGCACTGGCCTTATTCTTCAATTGCTGCTGCTGCAGATAGTAAAAGTCGCGCGGCAGCGATGAGGTGGCATGCAACGGATCCTCCGGATCGTAATAGCCCAAAGCGGCAGGACGAAACAATCCCGGTGTGCTCAACGAATGCGTTTGTTGTGCCTGCGATTGTGATTGCGATTGCGATTGCGATTGGGATTGTGATTGCGACTGGGATTGCTCCTGGTCATAGGAGTCACTGATGACGCTCGCTGTGGAGGCGGTAGGCGTGGTGGTGCTCAACGTCGATTGCGAGCCAGCGGCAGCGGCAGCGGCGGCTGCGGCCGCAAACTGTGCGCCCAAAAGTGGCGTTAAACCGGCCAGAAATTGTTCCTGCTGCTGCTGCTGGCGCTGTTCGTCGAGTTCGCGGCGATAGGCCTCGATTTGGTCGCTCGGTGTGGGCGTGTTGCTGTGTATGCAGCCTTGAAAGAAATCCAATGCTTCGTACAGGATAAAACACAGGCCCAGGACAAGAAATGTCTCCATCATAAGGAACAAACAGCCATTGAAAACGTGCAACACCAGAAGAAATACGCGAAAACGAAACGAGAACCGTATTCAAAACGAAACGAAACGAAACGGAACGGAACGGAATGGAATGGAGTGTAAACCACTATTACCGTAAGCTATGCGCTAGCCTTCACTTTCCGTCTGACACGGTACGCAACGGAATGGAATAGAACGGAACGGAATTGAACAAAGCGAAGCGCAATTGAAATGAGTTAAATCGGTTGTCGTTCACCGTTTACCGTTTACCGTTAACCGTTTACTGTTTACCGTTAACCGTTGGCTATTTACTTTGCCTTCCTCGCTTTCTCTCTCTCTCCCTCTCTTTCTCTCTCTATCTCTGTCTCTCTTTCTGTCTCTGTCTCTGTCTCTCTTTTTATTTGGATTTCCTTTGCTGTTTGTTATTGTTCTGTTTGATTTTCCTTTGCTGAACACTTTTTGCACTTCATTTTTGTTTGTTGTTTCTTCGAAATTTTCATTTGACGCCTTTTTTGGCTTCCTCCTTTTTTTCTTTTTTTTTTTTGCTTCTGCTTGTTTATTTTATTTTCTCCTTTTATTATTTTCTTTTATTTCGTTGTTATGCAGCACTCAAATTAATTTCGAATTTGTTGTTGCTGTTGTTGTTGTTGTTGTTGTCGTTGCCTATTTGTGCGCTTTTTATTTGCATACAAAGAATGATTCTCTCTTGCTTCCATTTACTACAATTGATACATATGTATATAAATATTTACAATTAGTACAATTTCGGACATTGCACAAATACACATACACAAAAAAAAAACTCACACACATAGATATTTATTATATATATATATATATATTATACTTATTTATGGACATTCATATATATACATAAAATATATACAATTTTGAAAACTTTTGCTTTGTTCTGTAATTGCTTCATTGTTCTTAGCAGTGCGTGTGTGCGCCTGTGTGTGTGTGTGTGTGTGTGTGTGTGTGCGAAACGTGTTGGAAACAAAGCATACAGCATACATACATACAGTTACATCTATATACACTATATACAGATAATTATTCACATTCATAGATCGGTACATTAAGATTGTGAATATGAAAAATGGTTTTCAGTGGCTTCGCCCAAAAAAGTAGGCAGTGATTCTTGCACCTACTTCAGCGGCTTTGTGTGTGTGTTTAAAAGTTAAAGTACAAATATAATATCATAAAAATCAGAAAAAAAAGAATATCAAATAAATACAGGAAAAAACCCAAATCCCTTCCTCCACAAGCAGCATACATCTAAGCTTAATAAAAAGCTGAAAAGCGACTAAAGTGAGCCACAAAAAATTGTGCGATTTGTTGTAGCTACAAAAAGTGCAACTGTAAGTTAAACTTAACTGCTTTCAGGAGTACAATACAGTAGAATCTCGCTATCTCGAATCAGCCCACTATCGATTTTAAGAAGCTCAAGTTTATTTCGAGAGGGCAATAAAGATTGATGACCAAACACGAAGGCTCATTTTGGGCAGTACATGTTAGTTGAGCAGTTAAATTATTTCTAATTGCAGATAAGTGATGAAAAGTAGAACAAACTTGCTTTAAATAAAATACTACAATTTGGGACTAGTCAATTTATTATTATATATATTATTTATATAAAGATAAAACTAACTGCAAAGTTTAAATTTAGCCTTATTTCAAAACCAGTTGCGGATTATAGCAAAAAAAAAAAAAAAATCATGATATTTACAATGTAGAAAGTGCAACAAAACCCAAAAATTGATAGAATGCTCAAAAGCTCAACATTTTCAATTTGACATAAGCTCAAAACAATAGACAAATCAAAAAAAAAAAAAAAGGAAAGAACAAATATTGTTACACATGCAACTGGAAATATTTCAGCTTCGCCTGCTGTCGACCATCATTGACAACCAAATACATTCCAGGACAACAACAGGCAAATATGTTCAATGCCTATTGTAATGCCCATTAGATGACAACTGAATAACAATAGGACAGCAACACAAAAAAAAAATAAAAATAAAAATAGAAAATAGAAAAGCTGGCAACCCTGCTCGCAAATCACAGTCATCACTATGAAAAGTGATGGACAGGAGTACAGTAGACATACACATATGTAGGCCCAACCCCAACCCCCAACCACAGGCACCACCCCCACAACCAAATGCAACCACCATTCCCCAACAACAGCAGCAACAGTCAACTACATGGAAATCTTTTCTATGGCCATGGAAAATGCTGAAGACATCTGTTTTCCAATTGTTTGCACAAATATGCTTAGTGAATATCAGAATGTTTTCTGCTATATTTGGTTAAAATTGATATTTGCTTTTGGAATGCATTATTTTTATTTTATATTTGTATGAAAATCAATAACACATTGTTTTATTTTCCAGTCTTTTTTTTCATTTTGCTTTGGCTGTATTTTAATAATTATTTTATATTTTTCATGAATGTTGTTATGCACTCGCATTGCTTTGCCATTAATATCGCAAGCGTATTTACATGAAACCAATGCTTTTTGCCAAATTGTTCAGTTGAACCGGGAATTGATGTTGGCCATGAATTGAATTTGCTAACGTATTCCAAATGAAATATTCAAGTGAAGTAAATATTGGTTGTGTGGCAATATGATGTGTGCTCGAAATTGGCCAACTAGTGCAATTCTCGATTTGAAGCTCCGATTACAAGGTACTTGTGGAAGCACCTAATCAATAACAATAAACAAATAGTTACCGAAATATCATCAAATTTGAAAAGCTAAAAGATTTAACCCAATTCCAATCAGAGCATATTACGATATTTGAATTACTATCGAGTATATATGTATAAATAAGCCATAACAACACAGTTCAAGTGCACTTTGATTCATTTACATTCAGGACGAGGAATACCAATCACTGAAATAGAGCTTAAGAGAAAAGGCGAGAAACCTGAAAATCTTTGCTCAGTGATTTTGATAACCTTTTCCGTTCGAACCCAATTTGGTATGCAATATGAATGAAGATATCTATAAGATATTTACAGCAATTTGCAGCTATAATAACAATCTGAAATACTTACACACACATGCACCCACACACACACCCACACACACCCACACGGGCACATAAAAAGCAATATTTACAAGTGAAGCAAGGAATCCGAAACCGAAACGGAAAAAAGAAAGGGGAAAAAAAATTGGAAAATAAAACACTTTACAGCCAAATACGCAGCGAAGCTCAACCCAAAATGATGTGAATGATGATATGCCGCACTCTTTTCCTCTCACTTTTGCTGACACGCCCACACACCCATACGCCCATACGCCCACATGCCACACTCGCAATCGATGATGCGAAAAAGGGCGCAGCAATCACAGCCACAGTGTGACCAATGCGCGCTTCGCCTTCCAAACCCTCCCCATGCCCTATGCTCGAAGGACACGTTCCGTTAAGGAGTCGCAGTTGATGTTACATTTTCAGTTCCACTTTCCCGTTACAGTTACAGTTACATTTACAATTTCATTTCTTGGCCACATCAAAATGCACAACGTGTCGTTATTTATGGTTTTGGGCTCTCTACCGTTAAAACTACAATTCTAAAGAGCGTGAGAGAGAGAGAGAGAGAGAGAGAGAGAGCAGAAAGAAGGAGCTTCCTTAACCCTCTCGCGGTTGACAAAGCATAAGCCGAAGGACGCACAGCAGATCAAACAGACAGCACGCCGACTGAGCTCGGTGACAACACTGTGCACAGTGGGACAAACAGCAAAAGTTATCTACTAAACAAGTAATTAATTAATTACTACAATGAATCTCTGGTAAGAATAAATTTAAAGCAAAGCTTTGAATAGCTAACGAATATTTAAAATACTAGATTAAATTTACATGTAAAAAAAATGTGAAAACATATGTCATATAAATTATCTAAAATTGTTGGCAACAAATGGCTAAGCATTTACTAAATGTACAAAAAGCTGTTCATCTGCGCCACTGTGCAATGTAAGCCATAAAATGCCCATACTGAGAGACTCAGCAAAAACAGAGAGAGAGAGAGGGAGAGAGACGAAGAAGAGACAAAACAAGTTTTCATTGCCATTGCTGATTGCAGTTTGGCGGCTGAAAGCTGCGAGGTATCGCCGCGGCTTATGCAACTCGGCGAATTGCTGAACTCACACAAACACAAATACAACACACACAAATACACAGTAACAATGGCAATGGCTATCCCCCCCCCCCCACTACACCCTCCTCCAACTATTCGCGCTTCGTTTTGTGTTTCAACTCAATTTGCTGGCAACTTCTGCTCGATTTGTTTCGATTTTAAATTTGATTTTTACTTCCTTTTTGCATTCAACAAACACCAGCCTCTCCCCTTCCACCAACCCTGTGCATACTCTATTTTTCATTCTTTTTAGTACTACTATGCAAGACACTCTAATTAAATTTCTAATGTGTCTGTTTGTGTGTGTCTGTTTGTGTGTGTGTGTATGTGTGGGTGTGTATGTGTGTGTGTGTGTGTGTGTGAGTGGAAAGGGAGCTAAAAGTTTTACAGGAGTCACGCTTTGCATTCAACTTCAAACAAATTCCAAGTAATTGCACTTTGAAATTGAAAGAGATCGTTGCTTTCAAAGGAGAGATGGCGAGTGAGGGAGGAGTTGATATGGGTGGGAGAGCATTAACTGTACAAGTTGGTATGGGTGGGAGAACATTAACTGTACAAGTCTCTCTCTCTCTCTCTCCCTCCCTCTCTCTGTAGCTGTAGACTGTGCTGATGACGTCTCGCTGACTTCTGATGCGACTATTTGAGCGAGGAATATCAGCAACATAAGCAGCATCAGCATTTATCTCTGTCTTATCATATTCTTGTTGTTGTTGTTGCCCTTAACTCAAAGCTTAAACTTTTTAATAGCAACAACAACAACGAAGACACCTTGAACTAAATTGAAAACTCCCGCTCTCTGCTCTCGCTCCCTCCTCGTCCTCGTCCCTTATCGTCAAGTCAAGTGAGCGCGAAAGAACAAGACAGCAATAACAAAAACTACAAGAGCAAACAGGACGACCGAGGATGGCAAAGTAAAGCATTAATTTGTTGTTGTTTTGTCGTTTTTTTTTTCATGTCATGAAATTAAATTCCTGTGTTTGAGTGTGTTTCCTTTTTCTGGTCAAGCTGCCAGTGAGTGCGAGCAAGAGGGGCAAGAGGAGATGGAGCACTGGGAATTAGTAAGAGTAAGTATGCGTGTGTGTGTGTGTTTTAGTGTGTGCATGTCATGGTCAACAGCAGCAAAATAAAACAAGTGAGAAATTTGCAGTCGAGCGTAACCGACCGCGAAATACTCTTTTACAAATAAGTCATAAGTTAAATATATGATCAATATGTGACTTTATCGTTTGGCTACTTCATAATTTTGGCACTTTATCTGACGCGGATGACGCTCATACAGACGGACAGACATTGTACAAAACACATATACTCTGGATGCATTCTTTAATAGAGTATTACAACTCAAGTTGAACTTTGTATGCGCTACGCAATGAAGACATAAGCGAAGAGCTTTCCTTTTGTCTTACGTTTTTCGATTTTATTTATATATATAAAGTTGTAGAAAGCAAAATCGCTGGCAAAGTAACAACAAATGTTGCAAACTTGAAATGCTGACTGCTTTAGCTGCAGCTGCTTCATGTGTGTGTGTGTGTGTGTGTGTGTGTGTGTGTTTGCTGTGTGTTGTGTGTGTGGCGGAAAGTAAACCAACACAAGTGTTGCGACTTTCGTTGTTATTGTTGTGTTGGTGCACAGAGATGCCAAGATGCAAAATAGTAACGTAGACACAACGAGCAAGAGTGAGAGCGAGACAGAGCGAGAGACAGACAGAGAGGGCGAAAGATAGAGAGAGGGAGATAGAGAAAGACGTTGTCCAGTTGCAGTTATTTTCTTAAATATTTCTTTTTTTTTTATTACCAAGTAAATGCGGCGAATGCTTAAATATAGCAGTCGAGTGGCCGACGACTCGGTATTGACAGGCCGCAAAATACCCTGGATTCACCATGCAAGCATACACTTCTTATTTAAGTCACAAACACAATGCACAATAAACATAAATTATTTCTGCGCTCTCTTCCACATAATGCAAACTGTTTAAGACATTGTTCAGGGCTGCAGGGTATCAGCAGGCAAACAAACGGCAGAAGCAGGCCGCTTACATGGTAGCTGGGAGGCGGGTGGCGGGGGTAGGCGTCAAGAAGTGCTGCCGTTGCCGTTGTTGTTGTTGGCCTTGCCAGCTGCATACATTTTTAAATGTGGCCCAAATAACGAAACCCATCCACTAACTCCACCCCACCCCTGCAGGCAACCATGCAGGCTCTTCACAAATTGTTTGCTGCGGCTTTTGTCAACTGCAGCAACCTTCACCTTGTTGCATGCCACCGCATCCACGCCCACGCCAACGCCCACATATGCCGCAGAATGACAACAACAATAAAAAAATAATAATATGAATGCTTTAGTCGGGTGAGCTCGACTACGACATGCTCTAAGCCCAGATCTGGAATATATTATATTTTGATTTAAAATTTGATTGCTACCGGAAATCGATATATATCGATATTCACGCCACGAAGGCACTTATCGATCGAATAAAATAAATAATGCGAAAACAAATTATCTCTCATAGTCTCTGATATGGCGATATCGACTCGACTGTTGATCAAGAATATATATGTGCATATATACAGTGAGTCACACCGAAATTTGCACAGTGTCAAAGAAAATAGGCTACTTTTTTACATAATCCTACCTAGCAGGTGGGGAAACCCCAGTGTATTGGGGTCATATATTAATTTAGGTGGTTAATATGGTTACCTACTATCGGTCTTTGGAATTTTTGAAAAATAATGAATGATTAACTTATGGAAGGCAATTACATTATTTACTTGAAGCTGTGCAAATTTCGGTGTGAGTCACTGTACTTGCCTGTTACATACATTTGAACAAAACCATACCGTATACCCTTTCTATAAAAAAGGAAATGGCAATACAATAACAAAGCGTATAAAAATGTTTGCTTATTGTTATTGTTATTGTTGCAGCAACTGTAAAATGCATTTGGTATTATGTAAGACACATTGTTGTTGCTGCTGCTCCTGCAACAGCATCAGCATCACTATCAGCAGTGCAACAATTCTGCGGCATACACACTGCGAGACTTAGAGCGAGAGAAAGAGAGAGAGGGAGCGAAAGAGAAAGAGAAAGAGACAGTGAAACCGCAGAAAGCGATTGAAAATGGTCGTTATGCCACGCACTTTTGTGGCATGGTATCAGTGGCACTGAGCACTAGTGCACCACTCGATTGCGGTCTGAGCGGTTTAAGTTGGATAATTATAAATATAGATGGAGAGGGGCAGGAGGAGAGAGAGAGAGAGAGCTGAAGACTGATTCTATTGCTCATGCTAATTAATTAATTAATTATTCTGTCAATTCCAATTAGCTAAGCAAAGTGAGTAGTATAGAATCAAGATAATCGATAAACATATCGCTAGATCTACAAACACAAATTTCTAATTCCTTTAGCACAACTGTAGAATCATTGACAAGCAGAACTTTTGGTCAATTAGCACATCCCCAATTAGCAGAAACAGGGGTGTCGTCTTAGGGGTGTCTTTTGGCCAGATATTTATGGCAGAAATAAACGCATAACTCGCTCTTCAACTTTGATCCAGAAGTCAAACGAGTTTACAACTTGCATCTATCTATTTCTTGCACTCACTTAACGTCTTTGACTCGCCCGAACACTCTCTGTCTCTCTCTTTCTCCCTCTCTCTGCCACTCTTTCTGTCTCTGTCTCTGTCGCAATTTCTTTTTTTTCTGTTTTTGTCTATCGCTTTCTGTGTGCAACTGGTTTGTCTAACATGCATTCAAGTGCCTTAAAGTGGCCAATTCAAACTTTGAAATTGTTTTCGTTCAATTTGCAAGCCAAACAACTCAACCATTATAGCAATTTTCCGAGGCTTTAGCCATGGCAAGGGTTGTGCTGTGTCGGAGTGGGAGTCGTAGGGGGTTGGGAGTGCTTGAGCTTCTTTTTTTTTTTTGGCAACATTTATCGCGCACATAAATAATTAACCAAAAAAATATTTTGCAAACACAGTTAGAAACATTTCAGTGTTGCGCGACGAGAAGACGTTTTTGCAAGTGTTGTAAAATATGCAAATGCGAAAGCAAACAGTAACACAGGGTATTATCGAGTGTGTTTAATATCCTTGCTGCCTGACAGTCCCCTCTCTTGCCCGCCTACAGGGTATATGCAAAAGAAAACCTTTGCTGCATGTTAAATATTTAATGTCTTCTGGAAATTGTTTCCATTTTTTTTTTCCTCATTTTTTTTAATATTTATATGCACATAAATACATATATTTTATTTAATTTCCTTTTGCATGCTGCATTCTGATTTTATTATTTACTTTACGCAGCTCCTATTTATTTAAATATATATACATATATATATATAAAATATATATATGTATATATGTATATACTTTTATGCGAATGGTTGCTTTCAGTTTGGTGAAAAGGAACCAATAATTGACTTTGTTGTTGTATTTGTTGTTGTAATGCTATTGACTGACTCTGGCAGTCATTAAATATATGAAATTTCATGTAAGACCGAACACATGCGCATGCACTCAAATGCCATGCAGAAAGTGGAGCTTAAGGAAGGGTAGATGTCACAGGGTTTTGTACACTTAAATGAATTACGCTGCATTTGCGTTGTATTTTCATCGTTACATGTGCATACATGTATAAATGTGTGTTTGCGTATATATGTGAGTGTGTTTGTGTGTGTGTGTGTGTGTGTGTGAACGTGAAGCATCCACAGCACGGCCTCATCTGTAATATGTTTGAGCATTTGCCTGCATTTAATAACCCCGATGAGGCAAATGGACACAAGACCCGGCAAAAACACCCACACACAACATACACACGAGCAAGCACATCCACAAACAAACACGAACACACACCCACACACACCCACACACACACACACACAAACAGCTGCAGGCAGACAACGCAAATAAGCACGAGGCAAGCCAAAGAGCTGGAAATAAAATGTGCAACACACTCAAATGTGGTAAAAACAAATAATGTCGCTACCTCTATCACAGGCCATCATTCACACATGCACACACCCACACACACACACACACACAAACACACTAGCTATCTGTCTGCCTGTGCAGCACCTGACAAAGGACAAATCGCATGTCGATAAATTACTAAGCAGCCCAAAAGCCGATTAAACCTATCGCCACAGTCTAAGTCGCATGTGCCGAGTGACTTAAACAGTAACTATCCAAGTCGACAGATTTGGATCTTAAGTTTTAGTATTTGGTTATCGATTGCATGTAAAGCCGTGTAGTTTGAGATCAAAATTAGCCATGGACTGAAACAGAGCCGAAATATCTTGTGAATGATATTAATTTATCTAATCTTCGATAATATCCGTTGCTGTTAATCAACTGATTTATGTAAGCATATTTTTTGTTATTGTTAAATATGCTTAGTGTCCCCAAATGTTGTCAACCATTTATCCATTTAAATATTGAGTATTCCTCATAGTCTTGGTATCGTGTTTTGCCTGCCTCTATCCTGCGCTGCGCAACACACGCAATCTGAAACTGTTTCTCCTCGCACCGTTACCATCCTACAGACCCAGTTCTCCATAGCTCTCGATCATCAGCTGTCTCTAGACTGATATATCGATAATATATTCGATTACCTCTTTGGCAGCTTAGTCAGTTGCAAATGTTTAGTTTCCTATGGTTGCCCACAACTAATCCATTTCCATAATGAAATTTCCCTCCTGGCTATGTGCTATTAGTCACCTGATATCTGTTATCGATAAGACGACACACTTTGGTGACAGCCTCGCCCGAATGGTTGGCGCCAGTCTCAGCCGCCCAACTGGCCACCTGAGCTGTAAACTTTGCAAACAATGGCCCAGAGGTGCTGTCAAAGTTTGTGCGTTATTACATTTGCCGATTTTCGTGCCAGCCAAAATTTGGCAGAATCGGCAGAGCTTTTATTTATTTTTTTTCCTTTTTTTTTGGCAAGAAGAGAGAAGGCAAGAGATAGAAAGAGAGAGAGAGAGAGAGAGAAGGGAGTGGACCAACAATGTGTTAAGCAAAAGTTGTACAAAATTGACAAAATATAAATAAAATATGGCACAAAGCACACAGGGTAAAAATAAATAAAAAGCAGATGGCAAGACAGGTGAATAGACAGACAGACAGGACGGGACGACAGGTAAAAGGGTAACAAATAGAGATATTACAAATAGAGGCAGACAGAGAGAGGGCGAGAGAAGGCGTGAGAGAGCGAGATAGGGAGATTTGCTGTCAGATTGACGCTAATGTTGTCGACAAAGTATTGACACAACTGAAGATCTGAAACGACTGACAAACAGGCAAACACAGCAGCGGAACTCACAAAAGAAAGGTGTGAGAAGGGGGAGGGGTGACTGGGTGCCATCCTTCTCCCCCTCCCAACCCAACGCTTCATATCCAATTGCCATTTAACAATGATGACGTAATTGATTTTTAAGCAAATACATTTTGTCAGCTGCAAAAAAAAAATGCGAAGAAAGAAAAATGGACGAAAAGTGCTTGAATGAAATCTTGGCTAAAGTTGCACAAAACTGAAAAGGAAAACTTCGCATACATAGAGAATGAGAGAGAGAGAGGGAGAGAAAGATAAAGAGATAGAGATAGAGATGGAGAGAAAGAGATAGAGGGAGATATGGAGGAACACATGGATGCGACACATTTCCAACTAAATCAAATAAAAGCAAAGTAGATTAAGCATATATATATTTAAAAAACATATATATAAATATATATCTGTATATATATATACGTGCAGGTGCAACTGTGAGCAGCAGTGGTTATTTTTCCAGAAAAGAGACAAGTTTTTTTTTTGCTCTGAAAGCAAATGTCAACCAGAACAAACTCAATTCTGATTGAGGCAAGCTTAGCTTGAAATGCATTTGCCAGAAGCTAAAAGTAGATGTTCGAATGTGTAAATGAAATAAGTCAATAAATCAACTTGCTGTTAGTTGATAAGAGAAATGCTCAATGAAATGTCAACTAATTGCTACATAAACAAACAAAATGTTTAGATCTGCTCTACTCAGATTTTAGCAAGTCCATTTTCAATATAATCAGCAGATAGCAATAGGATTACTGCAATATAATATTATTAAGCATATATGAACAATATGGTATATAATATTATTATTATTCTGAGCTAAATATATTTTCCAACAGACCTTTTGCTGCTGTAAAAATGGCAGAATTTTTCTCTAGTTGAGGATTTCTCTGTGCTTGCCGTGCTTAAGATATTTTTCCCTTTGATATTGCATCTTCTGCTGGCCAAGACAAGAAAATTCCCTAAGCATTTAAGTCTACAGAGTACAGAGTCCATATCAAAGGTGAGTATTTGGTGGCACAGCACTCAAGTGCCCGAAAAAAATGTTGAGGCAATTGCTTATCAGATTTGTTCCAAGCTTATTTTCATCTGCTGTTGTACCTGGCATTCTTGTGCGTAGAGAGAGAGAGACAGAAAAAGAGAGAGAGGGAGAAAGCAAAATTTGAGGCACATGCCACAAAAGTACTTAAGCTCACTAACTAGTCTTATGGTTAATAATCAACGTGTGTATCAACAACAAATGAACCAAATGATAACTCCAATCATGTGTGCAGCTTAATCCTGGCAGAAGTAGAAAACGCAGGATAACTAATCCGAAGGTCTTTGAAGTGGGAAAGTCCTGTGAATAGGTTAAGCGCTGAATACTGTGCTGCCTGTTGTCGTTATTGACTATGTTTGTCGTTGTTTACTTGTGTGTGTGTGTGTGTGTGTGTGTGTGTGTCAGTTACAACATGAGCACTACACTGCCAACAATGATGAGCCTTGAAACGTTTGGGAGTTAGATTAAGCCATTGCTGCATGAATATTATATAAATAAACCAGCTTTCTGGGGCTTCAGGGAGTACTGAAACGCATGGAAGTTTGACAAACAAAACAGTTTCAGAGCTGCTGGCAAGCAAATAGATGCTTTCAGGCTGAGTTTCCAAAATAGAATTTTAGACAATTTTTATGAATTGAATAGTCCAGCAATTGAATTGAATATTTCACAAAGCATTGATGACGACAAATGAATATTTATTTTATTTATTTAATGTCGACCGAATATTAGTCGACACAGAACAATGCAAAAAGTTAAACATAAATTAAAATAAATGAAAAATTACATTTCATATTTAAATAAATACGAAACAAATTTGAATATTTTTTGCTGGGTTTACTCAAACGTGAAACTTGTGCACCATTTGTGGCATGGTTTGAGGCGAAAATCGAGAATAACCCAACCGAACCAAAATTCAAAAATAGTTAGTATGAATTGACTGTCAGATTTGAAGGCAACAATTTGAATAGAGACTTTCATGAATGGTTGCTAAAAAAAGAGATTTTAGGAAACCAACTGGGACTAGAGGTTCGCATATTACAATAGAGCAATCCTTAAAAGGGAAACTTTAATATAAAGTTGTGTTTTCAATCGTGTTAAATAGGCCGAGTTTAAGAGTAGATGTTTGTTTTGCTACAGCAGCTGCTAAATGGCAGAGGATAGACTTGGCGTATACTTTATCTGCATTTTGTGTGCTTTGTGAACGAGTGTCAACTGGGCAAATTGGATAAATTGAGTGACAAAAGCAGAGCCAGGCATACACAAGCACATACACGCACGCACACACACACACACACAGCAACACACACAGAGGAAAACACACAGGCTCAACTTGAGGAACTAATCAAAGTCCAAAGAAAATTGGAGCTAAAGGTCAATATATACAATATATATATATATATATAATATATATATATATATATATATATGTAACTTTGCCAATATTTTGCATATTGTTGTTATTGACAATTTGCATATGAAAATGAGAAACCAGGCAAAGTCAAAGTAGATGTAGAAGGCGCAGCAGGGAAAAACAACAGCAGCAGCAGAAAAAGCAGACACTTTTGAGTCCAAAGCAAAAGTTGTTGTTCATAAAAATAAAAACAATAATCATAAAAAAAAGAAGCAAAATACCCAAAAGCAAATGAACTTAAGCATGTTGTTAGTGTTGTGTCAATCTTTGTTCATACCTAATAATATTATATATAATATATATGTATATACTATGTACAGAGAGCATTTACAACACGTACGATATGCAATATTTAATATTTATGCGTTTTTAGAGTAGTACAAAAAATTGCAATCATTTATAACATAATGTTCAAATATTTGCATTAGCTTTTGCAATGTTTATGCAATTTTCAAATATTTACAAATATAATAATTTACTTGTAATTGCCCTTAAGCTATGTTTATCAAATATTAAACAAACTAGCAAACACACTCACACATACACACTCACACACACACACACGCACACGCCTTGCTTTAAACGGTTATTGCATTTACCGCCAAACTGTTTTTTTTTTTGCTTTTACAATTTGTACGTGTATTTATTTGTTGTATACAATTTTGTTTATATATTTTTAACCATTTGTTTTTTATTTTTTGGCTACACTTTGATCACACAGAAAACAAACAATTGTTTATTTAGAAGAAGAAGAAGAAAAAAAACATAAAAAAAATATTAGCACAGTTTTTAGCGCGCGTTGTCGTCGGCTCTTTGAATATTTGTTTTGGTTTTTCTTTTTTTTTGTTGTCTTTTTTGGTTGTTTATTTGAATTTTTGTTTTTATTATTTATTTAATTTGAATAGTTGGCGCCGCCAAGGCGCTTGCTGTTTGTTGTTGTTGTTGTTGTTGTTGTTGTTGTTCTACCACTTGGCTGTGTTCGTTGCTGCTGTAGCTGATTCTGTTGTTGTTGTTGTTGTTGTTGTCGTTTTGATTCAAGTATTTTTGCCGTTGATTGTTGGCCCGTGCACGACGACCGCTTGACGCCCGTATTGAAAACAGACTGCGGCTCCACACTGCAAGATTCATCCCATGAAGATAGCGAAATTCAAAAAACGAAACGATTTCAACGAACGAAGCGAACGAAAGCAGCGAATCCAACACACGAAGCCAACACGACGACGACATCGTTCACTTCCTGAGTGTGTGTGTGTGTTTCGTTCAATGGAGCAAACATTCAGCATCCGCAACGTATGTGTGTGTGTGTGTGTGTGTGTGTACGCGCACGCAGCAGCAGCCGAAGTTAGATTTTTTTTTTGTTTTTGACTGAAGAGCGCTGTAAAGTTGGCAACGCTCTTTCGCCAAGCCCCACGCAACATTTTGCGTGGTGAGAAAACGAGCCGACAACGACAGCAGCCAACAATAATAACACCAACAACAACAACAACGAGAGAAAGAGCAAAAAAAAAAGAAGGTATTTGTTGCTCTGGAATTGCTTTAACCAAGATCACGTATACGCAACGTGGCGCCAGTTAAGTAAATAAAAACGAAGCAAAAGCAAAAACAAAAAAGTAGAAAAACAAAAGAGACCAGCAAAGAAATAACAATGGCAGCATAAATAATGAAAATAAAGAAAACTTGATAAACTACTTTAACTGCTGGCTGACAAAGACATCTGCCACTTTATAAACTACTCGCAACTCGAACTTTTTTATTGCATGCTGATTGCTAGCCAAATTTGCTTTGTCGGTTAATACATCATTAGCCATGACAAAGAGCAACAACAAAATGGGCAATCGGCTGTTATTTCTCATACGCGAAAGTGATCCTCCTCCTCCATAAGACTAAAATAACCTACAAATTGAAAACACTTTGCGCACTTTAAGCAGTGTCAACTAAATTCTTAGATTTCTAGTTTCTCATTTTTACTTCTTCTGCAACTAATTCCTGAAACTTATTTATATCAGCTTAAACATGTTCTTCAGTTTGCTTAATTTTCAAATTTCTTTTATTTATTTTTTATTTAAAAATACATATTTCTTATAATTTATTGCAACTTATTTTTTTTCATTTAAATTTTCATAGTTTTTTTTTTTTTGTATCATTTATTGCCACTTGAGCAAATAAGAAACTAAAGAAAAGAGAAACCTGCTAATTGCAATGCTGCTTCAAATCATATCACTGAATTCCTTAACATTTCTTCCACCCACGCGCTCTCGCCCCCGCTCTCTCTTTCTGGCTGTCACGCTCACTAATTCTTCAGGCAGGCAGCAACTGACAACAAAACAAAACAATGCCCACAAAATGCCGCCCAGCCGTTTTTTGCTCTTTTTCGCCTTTCGCACACTCTCTTAAATCGGTGAGAAACGCGCTCTTAAAATAACCACTGCGAAACTCAACACACGTTGACAAATTCAACATAGTCGGCCGAACGGTTGAGCGCCATCTGTGGTCGAGCAACTGCAACAGCTGCACTTTACAAACAGTTACAAATGACTTAAATCGAGAGCAACAAAAAACAGACAAACAAATAAATAAAAACGGGTGAGTTTTTGACGTGGCCCGAAGTACAATAGACAACCCCTCCCCCCCATCCCTCCAACACAGTACCTTACAAACTTGAGAAGGCAGCCTTAACCCCCTCTTAACTCATTTGTTGAGCCACTGAGCCAGCAATTAAACACAGGCGTAAAACGCTAATGACAAAGCAGAGTACGAGAAAAAGACGGAAGAGGTGGAGAGAGAGGTGGGACGGGGGAGGGGCAGTGGTGTAGCATAGAGATTTCACATGGGGTCACACACATACCCATACCTCCCCCATCACATCCTCCAAACACACTCGCGCTCTCCTTCGCCTTCGCCTTTGGTTCTAGCTAATTCGAATGAAATTAAGCAAACATTTAATGAAGCAATTAGCAAATGTTGGCAGCTGGCCCAAGCCAAGCAAAAACCTTACTAACCACACACACTCACACACACACACTCACACACCACACCCCTCCCAAGCGCATGCACCTCACCCGCACCTCCTTTAAGCCAGTCAGCATTAGCATCAGCCATCAGTTTTGCGGTTAATATCCTGTGCGAACTCGCATGCATTAGTAATAAAGTAGTGTCGAGTTGCGCAAACAGCCCCAAGCCCTAAAACCCCACACCCCACTTCCCACTCCTCAATCCCCACCGCCCATGAACAAGCTGCGTCATGAACAGTGGCCTCAGCTGGGAGGAGCTTTATATTGTTTTATAACTCTTAAATTTATATTTATTTTCGATTTATTTACTTACTATTTATTTATTATTTTTCTCCTCTTCTTTTTTTTGTAATTCTTAATTAAACTCACCTAGGGGTGAGGCATGGGGGCGGGGACTATAATGGTCATACCCCCACGTCAAATGGGCACATCAAAGGGGATTTCAGTCGTAAACATCACACAAAAATTGCGTTTACTCACCTGCAAAGAAACGAAGAAGAAGAGGCCAAAAAGCGTTAGTAACAGAAACAAAAAACAGGCAGAGTAGAAATCACACACACACACACACACACACATGCACATATAAAAATAACAAGAAAATGGAAAACAACAAAAATAGAGTAACATAAAAAGAACAAATAAACAGGTAAAAGTTTTCTACCATTTTGGCTGCTGTTGTTGTTGTTGTTGTTGTTCGGGCGACCAGGCAACATTTTTTGGCCAAATATTTTCATAGTCTGCCAAATGGCTACAATCAGTAAGCACAGTGACCAACCAACACACACACACACACGCACACACACACAACTAATAAAAACAGGAACAAAGTTTGATTAGAGCAAACAATGCGGTAAAGTGCAAAATACTGTTGCATACTTTTGGCACTCAGTGTGGCAAAAGTTTTCGACGTGTGTCCATATTTATGACAACAAACTGGCCTAACAAGTTAATAAGTAATGCCTACCAACACACACGCACACACACATCAAAATATGATTTGGCTAATTTAGAGAGCGCAAAATAATTTCACTGAAGTATTTTTTGAGCCCATTCAAAATGCGAAAATTCAAATCAAACAACAACAACAACAATTTATACAACTCTAAAATCGAATCTAAAATGGAATACACTGTAAAAAGCATATTATGTAGTTGTGCAAATGCATCAGCTAAAAGGTCAACAAAGATTATTTTATTCATCTTGTTTTCAAATTATTTTCATTTAATGTTAAGCGCAAAATTTGGAATTTATTTGTAAATATTTAAATTAATTGTTCATATTCTATATATATATATATATATTCATTTTATTTAATTTTCTATTTGATTATTATTATTATTATTATATTTATTTTATTTTTAATTTAATTTCAGTTAAGCTATAATTTATTTAATTTATCATTTATTTATTTATTTTTTGTTTTTTTTGTTGTTGTCACAAAAAATTGTACTTTTCAGATTGAAATTGACATCGAATTTGATGTTTTTGTAATAAACAAAAAAAAACAAAAATACAAGAAGCAAATAAGTCTTTCTGTGGAAATTACTATCAAAGGATATTCCCATTTTTCAATAATAGATTCGTCCTTTTTGTCAAGACTTGCAGTCTGAAGATTCGAAACTAATCAAATTGTTGCATTTTGCTAGAGTTTTATGCTGACGATCAGTTAAAAGCAATTCGCTTTCGCTGTTATTGTTATTGTTGTTGTTGTCGTTGTTGTTGTTGTTGTCGCACGGAAAAACAACAAATACAACAATCAAATAAAATTGATGCAACAAAAGCTTGCACCATATTATTCGATGCCTTTTTGGCCTCTAATCGCCTTTGCCAATGACTGTGCAAGTAGAAGCACGACTGTGAGATACCCTGGTACCCCAGTCTGTAGTCTCTAAAAAGTGGCAGACAACTGCAGCATACCCCTATCAGGCATTTAAATGGGTACAGGATATAGAGAAACCATTTTGTTTACATAATTCTGGCAAGGGCCTTGAAAATGCCACAAAAATTCTCTTTATCTCTATGTGTCTCCCTCTCTCTCTCTCTCTCTCTCGCTCTCTCGCTCTTTATCTATCCTTTTTTTCTTCTGTTTTATCTGTTTTGGGTCAGAATAGGGATTATACAAATGTGTGTAGTGCAGGCGACTGTGTGGCATATGGGGCAACAAGATTAGTCGAGAGTCACAGAGAGCGATTAGTGGGGCAGAATTTACTTCCATTTGCCGCTGTTGCAAAGATTAAACAAGTTGCCAGACCTAAAAAACCAAAATAAAAACAAAACAAAACATGACAAAAAACCAAACACACTCACACAAATTGTCTGCTCAGTTTTTGTTGCCTTTGTTTGTTTGCGTGTGTTTGTTTGTTTGTTTGTGTGTTTTAAGTCCCCTTTTTTGTTCGAGTGGAATTTCATTTGGAAACTGATTGTAAGTAATCTTTCAATAAATGAAGAGAGAGAGAGAGAGAGAGAGAGATTTACAAAGCAAAGCTACTTAAACCCATTATATAATGCAGCCAACATATGTCTAACCGATGAAAGTAAAGTGAGAATTCTCGACTACGAGTTACACTGTTAAATTGTTGACATTTTATAGTGGTTTGCTTAGTATATATATATATATATAATATATGTATATAGTTTTTAGCCTGCATATAATATTATTATTAAATATTATTATTATTATTAAGTTATTTTCCTTTTTGAATCTGCTCAACTTGAACTGCTACAAGTGTAGGGTATCACTCCGCATGTTGTTAGTTGCACGCTCGATGGGATGCCACTTGATAGACTGAATGAAGCAAATGATTTGGGTTTACTTCTTGATCACAGGTTCAAATTCGATAACCATATTAAACTCACTGTCAACAAAGCTTTACAACTTTCTTGACCAAGATACTTTTCACTTCCCTTGTAAGTCCAATTCCGGAATATGGAACTCCACAACATCATGTTCATCAAAGTAGATTGGAATCTGTACAGTAGAGCTTCTTACTTTTCGCTCACCATTGCTTTGACTGGGGTGTACTTCATCTGTACACCTATATCTATAACTAACCGTGGTGTTATGCCAGGGGTTATGTTTGTAGTTAAATTACTTAAAGGTAAAATCGATCCAGCAGCATTGATGAGCCAAATCAATTTTTCTGTTCCCTTTAGACCTTCTCGTTATTTCTTCCCACTTTCCCTTAATCGCTGTACTACCACTTATTCCTAGCATGAACCGTTTCGAGTACTCTGTAATGATTATAACAAACTATATCATATAATCAATTCAGAGTCTATAATTAAAAACTTTTAAATAACCTATCTCGGGAATAACTTTTTCGCATGCACAGTTGGTAGTTAACTAATTCTTACTAATTATCTTTGGTCTGATTGGGTTTTTTTCTGTGGGTTTTCCCCAATTCATGCAATAATTGTTGGATCATTTTACATTTAAATACCACCAGAAATCAATTTATTCATAATTTTAATTTGATTTTAAATTAAATTAAATTAAATCTCTAACTTTTTGTATTTTTTGTGTGGACTGATCTTAGAAAAAAAGTAAAGCAATCGAATTTAATCAAATAATTGCAATTTTAATGAATTTATTTTTTATTTTTGGGGCTTTTGTGTAAAAAGAGATTATTAGAAGAGAGAAAGCACTCGAATAAATTTTATTTTAAGTATAATTTCATTAATTTGATTTGTTTTTAATAAAATTTAAAAATCAATTGAAATTAATTTGAAAATTTTTATTGCACACCAATAATGCTATCGAACATCGATTTAAATCGATATTCACTGATACTTATCGATCAATTGAAATAAGCCGAATCTGTTCGTTTGTTGTTTCTGTTCAAGAATATATACATATGTACATATATATGTATGTATATTTGATGAGTTCGGAGCTGCTTCCCACAGCGCCTCTAACACACTTTCGCACAACTCGATGGTATTTTTTTCAATGGTTTTGGGGCATAAAAAAAGCAAAAAACGAAAAATTGGCAAGAAGCAAGAAGAGGGAGAGCTGCAACAATAGAGAAGTGAGAACTGAGAAGTGAGAAGCGAAAAGAGCGAAGCGAGATTGATGATGTTTCAATAAAGCCCATTTGGCAGATTGCATTGCCTGCCTGGGCCAATAGTTTGCAAATTATTTCTGGCTTTTTAACTATTTGCTAGTGTGTGTGTGTGTATGTGTGTGTGCGATTGTGTTTTGATTGTGTGTGTCTGTTTGTGTGTATGTGTTGTCCTTTCAAGCCTGTGCAGCACAGTGCAGACTTGGCACTAATTGGTATGAAACTATTGCCAGCAACTTTTGCCAGTTGGCCTTCAAAGTCAGGCCAACATGAATCATGGCCAACAAACTGTAAAAATTCATTATATATAAAACTTGTCTGTTACTGTTGCTATTCTCAGTGTTGTTGTTGTTGTTGTTGTTGTTGTTATTTTTGTGTGTGCAGCGACAAAAAATGTGTTTTTTTTCTTGTGGCAATTGAAATTCCGTCGCACTACGTTTCCGTCTAGTTAGCAAAAGATGGATGTGGGCTGGGCATGGTAGCTGCGGGGCGAGGAGAGGCAGAGGCAGCAGTGACCTGGCGCAAAGCAAAGGCTGCTGGTGGGGGGGGGGGGGAAGGAGAGCGGGTCGTTGTTGTCCAGGGAAGCCAGGTCGCTATTAGCTTTTTTAGCTGGCCGCACACAATTGATTGTCGCTCCTCCGTCAGTCGTCAACTCTCCAAGGCCCCCATTTACACCACCCACCCCCCCGTACGTACGTATCCACCAACCAGCATCCCCAATTTACCTTAGTTAGCCACGTTTTCGGTCTGTCTGTTTTCCAAGCCCGCCTGGTCGTTGTCAGTGAAGTGTTAAAATCGATTAAATAAAAGTTTATTGCTAAATTGCCAACTGGCTCATCTTGCTTACCACCACCTCCCCACACCACCCTCCACCCTCCAGCCTCCAGCCTCCTTACCCATGCATACCCCAACCACCACGCATCGGTTCGTTGCCCAGTGGCTTCTTGAGTTTTATGAAATTCGAGACTTTGAAGTTTTGGCCTTCGTTTTTAATTCGTTACACGATTTTGAATAGACAGTTACTCACCAGCAGAAATTGTCCAACACTGGCATTTAAGTATTGAGTTACATAAATGCCACTGAAGCATGCCACATCAGATTGAACAGATTTCTCTCTTCGTTCTATTTTCTATTTCCGTTCCCCAATTAGACTGAGTGCCAATTAAAATTCAAACTAATTAAAATATTTATTAATTTAAAATTAAGTGAATTTAAAAGTGAGGTTAGGCTAGTGTTGGAGTGTTGGCTAATGCCACTTCAATCGAACTGAATAAATTTTATTTTTGCTCTTCTTGCAAACTTTTTGTTTTGCATCGCATCGAAACGCAGAGCGCGAAATAAGCTTAGGCCATCTAGGGACGGTCCCTGGCCCACTAAGGGGTTAGTAGCTCAAACCGAATCGAATTTCGGATTCGGTTTCAGTTTCAGTTTCGGTTCCGCTAAAGCTAAGGCTTATGAATTGGTTCCACACATTTTTTTCTCCGGTATTCTGTGCCGTTAACAATATCGGTATCCGTAACAGGTTCATAAAAAAAAAAGTTGAATTGCGGTTGCCGTTTCCGTTTCGGTTTCGGTTTCGGTTTCGGTTTGGCCTGGTCCTGGCTCAAAGGCGAACGGCGATTATTTGTCAAGATAAAGAATTTTGTATATTTTGACAGCTTGACTGTCATTTATGCTTAACTTATTAGTGCTCTGTAATTGAAATGACTCCAGTATTAAGAAGGCCAAAAGATGTGGCTAGCATTTAAATGCAGAACATTTGCAGTGCAATTCGAACCCTTACTTCCAGCAACACCCTGCCCCTTCTGCCCTTTTAATTCCACTCGAAAAAATCTTAAGCTATTAAACTGTTGGGCAACTCTTAACCCCAATTTGGCACCCCTTTCTTGAAGTCCCTTAACCCTTGGCTACCCTCAGCCTGCCCAGACCTTTTAGCCACTTTAGGTTGCCAGCCCCTCGCTCCTCCTCTCGCTTGATCCTACTTGTAACCCTCGCTCCAAATTTGGTTTTTTTTTTTTTTTTTTTTAAGTGTATCCCACATAACATTATTGTTATTATTTTTTTGCGTTTTGTAATTTATTGAAGTTTTTGGGTTTATTTTTGTTCGACTGGAAACACACTTGAAATTAATGAAAAGCATTTTCGATTGTAATTATGTTTTTCGTGCTAACGCGCCTAACGCGTTGCCGGTGGCAACCTGAAACAGTCATCAGCTGCCATTTAGCTCAACCACCCGCACCACTTGCCGCACCACCACAATTTCATCTTGTTGGCCCTCTAAAGACCCATGGCCCACATAGCCCTTGCTCCAATTTCCATAACGACTACTCGCTCTTCTCACCTAGCGACTAGTTTGGCTCATTAGGCATAATTTCGCTAAGAGAGTGAGAAATGGAGACACAAAGAGAGAGAGAGAGAGAGAGCGAGAGAGAGAGAGAGGGAGACAGAGAGACATCTCTCATCATCAGCTCAAGCCAGCGGCACTTTTCTTAGCGTTAGGTTTCACGAGGGGGTTGGTGGTTGTGGGGGGTTTGCTGAGGGGTGGTTGGTTGGCTTGGTTCTTACGGTAGCGCTGCGGGGCTCTGCATTTAATTGACTGTAAATTTGCATCACTCCAAAAAGCTTCAACTACTCATTAAAAAAGTCAAAATACGGCAATAATAAAAAAAGAAAACGAAAACTGAAAAAAGAAGAACGAAAACTGAAAAAAGAAAAAAACGAAGAAAAAAACGAAAAACGAACAAAACAAATTCAAAAGATTTGCAACTTATGACTGCACCGACTATAGAATACGCTGCTCGGGCTAAAAATAGCCGACAAATGCACAATTCCGGAACTGCAATATTCCGGAACTGAATTCCAAATACTTTTCTCGAATGGTTCTTTATGAACTATTTGTAGCTGTTGCAGCAACTGATTTTGTGGCATTGTGGCTGAGCTTGAATCGGTTAGATTGCAGGCTAATATACTCTTTGCCCCATTGGCATAAGGTATATAGGTATATACATACATACATATATATATATATATAAAGAATACGTAAAAAAAAACAACAGCCGGAAGTAAACAGTTGCTTTTAGCGATTACGCATACGCCTCGTGTGGCAGCAGATAGCTCTTAAGACACACACACACACACACACACACACTCATACAGACACACACTAATGCTGAGGAGTGGGAGGGGGAAGAATTGCCACAGCACTTCCATTATCTGCAGTTTTACGGTCTAAATCCATTTCCACACGCACACACACAAACACACACACACACGGCTGTAATAACATAATGGCTGTAAAATGTGCGACTTAAGAGCTCAGGTAAGTTACCTGCATGTGTGTGTGCGTGTGTATGTGTGTGTGTGTGTTTGTCTGTGTGTGTGTGTGTGCAAAAGTAGCCAAAAACACAAAAAGAAAAAGCAAAAGGCAACAGCAGACAAAGCCGAGGCATAGCATAAATAAATAGAGATAATTAGACCATAACGACGACAACAACACAACAGCACTACAGCAACACACACATACACACACACACACACACACACACACACATACACACGCACACACACACACATGCAGCCTAAGCTATATTTGTAACCCTTTTGTGCAGCTGAGAAGAAAACAGAAATAACAAAATCCTTTTCGTCCGCACTTTTATTTATGCGCTCGCTTTTTCCCCTTTCCCTTTTCCCTTTCTCATTTTTTTTTTTTGTTGCTTTTGCTAGCCACTTTTTTCTAGCCAGTTTGCTAGCTTTAATTTTAATTGCAGCTAACAAAAAAACAAAAAAAAAAGGGGCAAGCACATATATTTTTTGGACCACAAAAAACTATGCGGAAGAAGAAGAAGAAACAACAGCAGCAGCAGCAGAGCTGAGCAAAAACAAGTTAAAAGAAAGGAAAAAAAAAGATGCGAATAGACAAGTTGACCATAATCCAGATACTTTTTTGTATTTTGGCTGTGGGGCAAGCGAATTAGGTGAAGGATGCGAGACTAAAACAACGCTGAATGTGTGCATATGAGTGAGAGCGAGAGAGAGAGAGAGAGAGACAGAAAGAAAGTCGAAAAAAGGTTTTAAAATATGCACAACAAGAAAAAGATACAATTTTTTTTTGGGGGATTTTGCGAATGGCGTCTATTGAAGCTGAAGTTGCAGCCAGCTGCTGTGCCACAAAACACACACATAGAAAGACAGACAGAGCGAGAGACAGGTAGAAAGAGAGAGAGTGAGACAGGTAGAAAGAGAGAGAGAGAGAGGGCAAGAGTGAAGTGTGCAATGTGTAGGCAGACAAACAGGCAGCTGAAAGATTTCATGGGTATAAATGATTCAATTTATCCTGTCAAAATGCAATTAGAAGCGGTCGCATCGATCAGAGCAAACAGAGCTTGCAACAGGCGGCAACTTGCAGCATGTTTCATTCAAAGGCACTGATTGTATCAGTTACTATTCGAAGCCAGTTGAAATGCTTTGCACTTTACTGACAATTGTTTATTTTATTTTTTTATTTTTTATTATTGTTAATATTATTATTATTATTATTTTTATTATTATTACGGACACAAAGAGACCAGTTCATGGAACGTTAGCTCAAATCATATCCATTTGTTAATTTAATCGTTTGATCTTTCTCCCTCTCTCTCTCTCTCCCCTCTCTCTCTCCCTCTCCCTCTCTCTCTCCCTCTCTCTCTCTTTCAAAACGAGTAGAAGAATTTACGGCGAGACATGAGTAAAAATGTGAAACGGAAACCGAAAACCGAAACTGATATGGAAATTTTTGCATTTTTGCATTTTCGTCGCTATTGCATGCCACACACAAGTGCCACAAGTACTGTTGTTGTTGTTGTTGTTGTTGCTGTTTCTATCAATCAATTGATGTTTTTTTTTTGCTTTCTCTTTCAGTCGCTCCATTTCAATCTGTGCGCACTTCAATCAATTACCAAATCTCATTACTACTTAATAGAGCATGTCAGAGCACACACACACGCATACACACACACACGCACACACACACACAAACTTTGAACACATTTAGTTTGCAGTTTTTGCAAAATGGATTTTTGCTGCAAATAAGTCAAATTGCGTCAGAAAACAGTTACGGCTTCCCATTGACCACGCCCCTTGGCCAAACAATTTATATTCAATTTGTTCGTTGCTGCTATATACCCAGCAGCAAAAGGGTATATACACTTTTCAATCTCTCTCTCTCTCTCTCTGATTGCTTTCCTTTCAACAGAAGTCTCATTCGACAAGTGAAGTGTTGGCCAGAGTTGCCATCAGACCAACAGATATATTGCATACCCAAATCAGCGTATCTGCAACAAATGGG
Source organism: Drosophila kokeensis (assembly GCA_035042145.1). Taxonomy (NCBI): domain Eukaryota; kingdom Metazoa; phylum Arthropoda; class Insecta; order Diptera; family Drosophilidae; genus Drosophila; species Drosophila kokeensis. Next base: position 348,688 of record JAWNLT010000657.1, on the reverse strand, counting down.
GGAACGCTCTCAGCAAATATTGAGTATCATATAAGTTCACTTCTCAAACCTAGCTCCGCTCAAACTATCCATCCACCGAATAAATAACTTTATTTAGGATTGCAATTTACAAAAATAAAAATGGAATCGTTTGCTAGTCACGATTTGTTTAATTGTTTTATATGTACAGTGAGTGACAGCTCAAGTGGACCAGGGTCAAAGAAATTCCAAAAACCACCAATCTGAATGTATGACCCTAATTAACTGAGGTTTCCACACCTGCACTTGGTCCAAATCAGTTGCAGCCAATTACTTATTTTCTTTGACCCTGGTCCACTTGAGCTGTCACTCACTGTATGTACATATATAGGATATCCTGCCTGTCAAGGACACTCACAGTTTGTTGGCCGCAACTTCATTAACAAAACTGCCTGCAATTTTGCAGTTAATTAATTGATTACGCAAAACGCTTCAATGCACTTGCTCTATGTGTGTGTGTGTGTGTGTGCGTGTCTTTGTATTTGTGTGTGCGTGCACTTGTATTTGTGCTCTCCACAATTTGTTACGCTTACCAATTACATGCGGAACAACAGCTACTTGCAACACTTGACCTGAAGCCTTCGCCAGCAATATCGCAGAGCTTTTTTTGCTTTTATTTATTTCGCATATTTTTCTTATACTGAATGAACCAAAGTTGAAGAACTAATTGAGTCCCAGTTAAAGGGCTAAGGGGGTATGGCTGCACTGGGTGGTATGGGGGGGGGGGGGGGGTTTGGGTGTAGTGGGCTGCATAAGGCTCTCGAGGAGTGTCAGGCAATCGGGCTTCAAATCCAATTTCTACGGTGCAAACTTAAAGAAGCCAACTCAGCGCAGCACGCACACTGGTTGCCGCACAGTGGAACCAGTTTCAAATAATTATAAAATATATATTTATAATTTTAAATATTAAAGGAACCGATAAATGCGGAATCAACTCAGAATCTTTATCGGAATCGCAGCTGAAACACAATTCGCTTTGATCTGGACTTAATAAGCCAAATTAAATAACTGTCATCCAAATGAATCGATATGTTACAAGTATGTGGTGCTAATCGATATATATTGATGTTGATGCCAAGTCGTGACGAGTAAAAACTAAGCTGCAAGCAATATGCCAACTGATATGTCTATGATCTGAAAGATACATTTATTAAACTCATCGATAAATATCGATACACTAAACAAATCGATAAACATCGATACATTAATGCAGGTTGCTCTTCATATATTAAGTAATATATTTAGAAACTCAATAAACATACAAATATTTTATATATATGTATATATAATGCCAGCGTTGCCAGACTGTATTTGTTTGTTTAGCAAGCTGGCAACACTGTCGCTTGGGCAGTTAACTTGTTAAGCTAATTTCTGCCCCTCGTCAATTGGCGTTATTTCAAGATGGGCCCTAACTTAATTAATAAATATGGCTCACGATGAGCACGCTGATGAGCCAGCAGCAACAGCAGCAGCAGCAATTGAGCCAAACAATTTACGGAACAGTTAACTTATTAGTGTGCTCACCACTTGAGTGCAACTCAACTATCTTGTCGAAGCTAAGATAAGGGATGAAAGGATGCGCGGATGCGGGGGGAGGGGGCAACTTCATCTACCCGGTTAGCGGTCATCAGTTTTAACTTGTTTACAGCGTGCGCACAGCTTGAAACGACTTTTGTTTTGGCCAAGTTGAATTGGTATTATTGCCTCGCTTTTTCAATCTCTCTCTCTCTCTCTCTCTCTCTCTCTTTCTGTCTTTACGAATGTTTGAACTCTGATTGAGTGGCTCTTCTTGCCACATCAAGTCATGCAACATTTATTGCTGCCGCTTGTTTTTGCTTTTTAACTCGATTTGTATTTTTTTTCTGTGACAAGCTCAATGCAAGTGACTGCTTCCAAAGTTCAAATATTCAAAAGTTCAATCGGTGGCTGACTCAATCAGTCTGGCAACGCTAAGCACTAATAAGTCAGCTCTGATTCTGTGATGCATTATAAAACACGCTGGCAACGTCAGAGCGATATTTCAGCAAATAATTGACAGTTTTTTACACATCTATTATAAATATATATATATATATATATATATATATATATATAATAATATGGGCTCTGGTACTGCTGTTGCTAAATCCGCCGCCGAGATGGTCTTGGCCAAAGATAACTTCTCATCCATTGTGTCGGCTGTTGAAGAAGGTCGCGCTATTTACAACAACATGAATCTGATTTCGTCCAAAATCGGCGAAGTTGTCTCTATTTTCCTAACAGCTGCTCTGGGTTTGCCCGAGGCTTTGATTCCCGTTCAGCTCTTGTGGGTTAACTTGGTCACTGATGGTGTGCCAGCTACAGCTCTTGGTTTCAATCCCCCAGACTTGGACATTATGGAGAAACCACCAAGGAAGGCTGACGAAGGTTTAATCTCTGGATGGCTATTCTTCCGTTACATGGCAATATTATGTATGTCTTTTTATGTATATATATATATTATAGTAAAGACAATTGGAAAATGAAGCTATTTATTTCTACACTCAAAACGCGAGCTGCCAGAAAAGGATGCTTGACAATTTTAGATAATGCAACACTATTTAATTTAAATCCCCCCATCCGCCCCCAAACCTGGAATGTGAAGAATTTATATATATATATATACATATATATATATATATATATATATATATATATTTATGTATTTATATGCTAAAGAGCTTGCCGCATTAATTGTAATTAATTCAAAGGCTAACAACTTGAAGCAGCGCAAAACAACAATTAACAACAACAGCAACAACAACAGCAACAACAACAGTTACAACAACAGCAACAACAACAGCAACAACAACAGTTACAACAACAACAACAACAATAGCAACAACAGCAACAACAACAATTGCAACAAATTGGCTCGCATTTTTCGCTGTTATTTAGATTTTGACATGCATTGCTATAATTGATGTGGCAGGCCATAAAAGCGCAACAAGAACCTCTGCAAAACAGCGAAACTGTGACAGCAACAACCACAAGTAGTGTTTCATACTTAATAGTGTTCGACTAGCAGATACTCTGTACCTGCTCTGGCACTATGTGATTTCGATTTTTAACTTGATTTCCAATTTGATTTATATAGTTTCTGTATTATATATAATGTGGACTCATTTGTTGCTGCTGATAATTAAGGGTCGCATATACCCCTTTTCGAGTGGCGACAGGGTATAATGCTTACCAGCATGAAAGCCAGCAACAAAATGGTACGCTGACAAACAGTCAAACGAACAAACGGCAAAAAGGACAAAAGACAACGAAGGACGAACAACAATTTAGAAATTCAAAGTCTCCAGCCTTAAGGCATTTCATGTGGCACGGCTAAGATTTTGGTGCCGCAACTAGCCATGAGAATGGAGAACAACAACAGCAACAACAACAACAACAACAACACCTAAGAATGACAAAAAATAAAATGGTTGCCTCGAGGTCAGAGCTAAGCCTCCCTCTGTGAGCTCAGCATAAATATTACGCTTTGTTTTGCCTAATCTCAGACTTAGAATCAAGCAAGCATCTTACATAAAGTCAGATGGGTTGCGAGCAGCGTAAAGTGAGAAGTTTAAAGCGAGAAGTTGCACTTATTGCTAACTGTTAACATTTAAAAGATTGCTCGGTGAAGCGAGAAGCACTGAGAGAAAAGAGAAATTGCTGCAGCTAGCGCTTATTTTGTAATGCTTTCTGGGAAATTAGAAAAAAATAAAAATTTAATTAAAAGCATTGAGAGAATCAAGAATCAAGAAGCGAGAAGATTTAAAAGAGAAGTTGCACTTATTGTCATGTTGTCATGTTAATATTTAAAAGTGAGAAGCATTGAGGGAAGAGAGAGGCTCTAAGACAGAAAATGGAAAGTGAGAAGCGCTGAGAGAAGCAAGTAGCTTTAAGCGTTTGACAGAAGCGAGAAGCGAGAAGATTTAAGAGAGAAGTTGCACTTATTGTCATGTTGTCATGTTAATATTTAAAAGTGAGAAGCATTGAGGGAAAAGAGAGGCTCTAAGACAGAAAAAGGAACGTGAGAGCTTTAAGCGTTTGACAGAAGCGAGAAGCAAGAAGCGAGAAACTTTGGGAAAGAAGTTATTAAAGCTTGAAAAATGCGAGCAGTTAGTAAATCGTGATTTTATTGCAAAACGATTATTTAAACCATTTCAATTTCTTGCTTCGATTCCTGCTGACAATGTCGATTAATAATTCACTTACTTATCACCTTGCTTCGTTCATTTTAATTAATTTCGACAGATAATCCAATCAAATATTTGAATTATGCACAAATGCGCTAAATTGACAAAGTACAAGGTTAAATGCTTGGCTTAAGCATATTTTATTTATAATTATTCGATTGCCATAATTGAAGTGCTTTTGTTTCACACTTTTGTCATAGTTTGCGTCACTTGATGTTCTCCATTTGCCTCTTGCCATTTGCCATTTTTAATTTCCGGTTTCGATTACACTCGACTTTGTGCGTAATGACACTTTTGCTTTTATGGCACATTTTTTGCACATTTTATGCGACTACAATGATGCTCTTTCTGAGCGCAGAATTTCTTCTTCTTGTTTTTTTTTTTAATTAGTTAAAATCTGAAAAAAATGCTGTTGTTTGAACTTAATTATTAATTTAGTTATTGCATTTGCTTGTGAGGGTATTTCAAATGCGGTGTGACGAAATTTAACATTTTTCTTTATGTTTTGTTTTTTACGCCCAATTTGACTATCGACGTGATGTCAACTTAATTTCAATTTATTGCACGTACTCTGCTTAATTTGGTTGCGCATTGTTTGGGCGTGTTTCTTTGTTGTTGTTGCTGTTGTTGTTGTTGTTGTTGTTGTACGTATTTCAAATATTTATTTCGCCTGATTTCAAATTAATGCAATTAAGCGCTGCCGAGGACAGCAACAACAACAACGCTTTAAAATTATTGGAAATGGAAATTGTTATTTAAACTCGGATACAATCAATAATCGATGGACAACTTGAAGACATAAGCCCACATAAGACACGCCCACTTTGGCCCCCGCACACAAGCACAAGCCAAAGTAATTGGATTAATGATAAATCGCAATCACAGCACATCTGCTGCTGCTGTTGTATGTGCAACTAAATGCACTAGGCTTACAGTTTTAGAGTCACTGCAGCAGACTGATTCAGTTGTTGTGCAGAAGGATTAAGCGATCAATGTTCGACTTCTACTTCTACAGCCACACCCCCTCTACAAGTAAATAACAATATTGCATAACAAATGCAAGCAGACGACAGTCCATTGCCAGCCAAGTCGATATTCTACAGTTTCCAAGCTATATCTTTAAGTATATCTGATAAGAAGTCGAAAGATGAGTTCATAATGGCAACAGTGGACTACAATTGAAATGTGAGCAGTTTAACTTCGGTCTGCAAGTGATTTCTTTCTAGTTTTTTCTTTTCTTTCACACACACACACACACACACACACACACACACACGTTTGTGTAGTTCATAAAAAACAATCCTTAATAGATTTACAAGCACGTACATTGTAGTCAGATACAAAAAAAAAAAAAAAAATGTATATTCATGTGCCAGTTGGCAGTGCATCCTTGTTTGCACATACATACATACATGTATGTGCGTAGGTGTGCGTCTCTATATGTCTGTGTGTGTGTGTGTATATGCTGATCCCGAAATGGCCGCAAAGACAAGTGAACCGTATAAACAATTTATAGCCCGCACCCGCAACACATACATAGCATTTAGCCAAGAACAATAACAACAACAACAACAACAACAACAATAACAAGGCAGGACATTGCCAGTGCCGGCTCGTAAAAATGCAAAATGAATCAACAACTACAAAAGCAACAACAGCAAAGGATTCACTGCAAGCTGCGCAGCTTTTGGTTGGTTTTTCATCATCATCGTCGTCATCATCATCATCATCATCATCATCATCATCATCATCATCATCATAAACCACTTATTTGCGCTCCAAATGCAACAACAATTTGATAAATGTACATGCACAAGTTGTAACACACACATGCACAGCAGCAGCACTGTGTCTGTGTGTGTGTGCGCGTGTGTGTGCGTGTGTGTGTGTGTGTGTGTATATATATTACAACTCTAGCTTGAGCTGGCAGCGCTGCAAAGTAGGCAACACTTTTCATCTATTTTAGGCAATTGCCTTTCTAGCAATCTCTCTCTCTCTCTGTGTCTTTCGCTCTCTCTCTCTCACACTCATGTCGTCTAAAATAGTAAGCGAATTCCAAAATGTTATTTAATACAAATTCTGCATTAGCTTTGCAAGAATATGCAACGAAAAATAGAGATAAAAAAATATATTTGAGCTAAATTTTGAACAAATTTTTCGGATATGATTCATGGAGTCTACAGCTGAAGATTATGATATGATTCATAGATTCTACAGCTGAAGATAAAGTCGTTGAAATATTTCCAACATTACTTATGCAAATAAGCAGAATTTTCCAAGTGTTCGAATAGCGGCGATTATTATTATTATTATTTTTATAATTTTTAAATGCAATAATACTTTGTTCAGTCAGTCAGAAGTCAGTTGTATAAATATGATAAGGATTGAAGTAGGATTAAGCTGCAGGACAAATCGAATCATATATATATCGATTTATATATATATGTATTCAATGTGCCAGCAGAGCTGAGCACAAAATTTAAGTTTAGGCTCCTCAAAATGGATAACTGTTTTGCAGAGCCGAGCAGCTTAAGTCGGGCCAATGTGCCCAATGTCAGTCATATATTAGCACCAGTGCTTATGGACTGACCTAGACACCAACAGCAACAGCAACAGCAGTAATAGCAACAGTAGCAGCAGCAGCAGCAGCAGCAGCAATATAAATAGACCCTGACTCAGACTCGGTTTAGCTGGATGCTGGATGCTGGTCAGTAAAATCGTTTGAAACATGAGCTAACCCAAGAGTCGAGTTGTTCGAAATGTACGTTGTATGTTGCTGTTGTTGCTGATGTTGCTGTTGTTGGTGTTGTTGCTGATGTTGCTGTTGTTGCTGTTGTTGCTAATGTTGCTGATGTTGCTGTTGTTGTTGCTACTGATGTTGTTGCTGTGGCCAGAGACCGGCATTAGCTGCAACTTTTGCGCGTTAGTCAACAAAAACATTGCCGCAGTGACCCAAATATTGTATGACCAGAACAACGGCAACAGTGCAACAGACGAAGCAACAACAGCAACAGTTGCTGCAGCGCTGCATTTTTTATTGCTACTGTGTAGGCAATGCAACAGCGGGCGCTGGCAAAAGTAGCAAACATAAAACTGACAGCAACAGAGCCGACAACAACAACAGCAACAACAACTGCAACAAATTAAAACAAACGAAACAATTTATTTATGTCGTTGTCAGCAGCAGCAGCAGCAGCAGCAGCAGCAGCAGCAGAAGCAGCAGCAACTACAACAGCAACAACAACAGCAGCTGATGCTGCCACCAGCAACAACTGCGACGGCGATGGCAGCATCTAAAACAAAAGTGCAAAACAATAAAAATTGCTCAACTGCAAATAATTCACTGCAAAATATTTGTAACTATAAATTTATTAGCAAACTCCACAGCAACAACAACAGCAACAACAGCAACAACAACAGCAGCAGCAGCTATAATAAATTTGGTTAGCGTACGGCAAATAAATTATAAACTATTTCAACATTAAAATCAAATTAGTTTAGTTACAAAATATAATTAAAATATAAAATTCCAACCAATTAAATAAGAAGCGCTGCACAAGTTAAGAGAACTCGACTGACAGATATCCTATACGAAAGAAATGTATGCAAAGATTAGCTTGAGTCTGATCACAGGGTATCTTCTAGTCAGGCATTGATTGTACAAATTTGACACAAGTTCAGCTTCACAATTTAAAATGAATTTAGCCACAGTCAAGCGTATTGCCGCCAGATGGCGCTGTTAGGCTTAAGGCTGCCATAAAGCGCCAAAGTTATAGTAAAAGTCTAAGGCAAAGCCGAAAAGCTCACAGCACTGTACGAACGGCTTCGACCTACTACTTTTCAGCAAAAGCTCGCGGCTACAAAAGCTTTTAGCGCACATGTTCCGCAAAAGTCTCCATTTTAGCGCATACATTCCCCAAAAGTCTCCATTTAAGCGCATACATTCGCCAAAAGTCTCCATTTTAGCGCATACATTCGCCAAAAGTCTCCAAAAGCGTTGCCACATTCAAAATTACGTTTTAAATATTAAAAATGAATTTAATTAAAAAACTATATCGTGTTAATAGTTGATATAAATTTGCAACATAATTCAAATTTGAATTGAAATTTATTTACCATAAAAATGTACATTTTAACTGCTAGGATATGCAAGAAATGTGATTTTTTCGTCTGTTTTGTTTTGAATACCTTTTTTTGCACTGCCGCATGCAAAATATTGTTTTGTATTTGTTTGCTTTTGCACGGATGAATAGAGTTTGAGTGTATTCACATTCAAAAACCGAATGACAGATGCATTTACCTATGGGAAATTTGCATATGGCATATCAGTCGGTACGTGAAAGGAATAAAAAAATAAATGGAACGCAGTAATAATAATAATAATAATAATCTGCAATAATAATTCAGGGTGTGTGTGTGTGTGTGTGTAGACGAGTTCTTTGGCTGGACATAAATCAAGCGACAACAAATACAGCCAGCAAACGTTGCGTTAATTGTGAATAATAATAAGAAAAAATAAATAAAGAGGCACAGACAAACTAGCTGACTCTCCTCTCCTCTCTCCCTCCCTCCCTCCCTCTCTCTCTCTCTCTCTCACTCTCTCGCTGTTTGTGTGTGCTGTGCAACCTTTTGTTGCAACACAGCGCCGGAAGGACATTGTTTGCTCAGCGCCCCAAGCATTGTCAATAAATTGTATGTGAGATTTATTGTCTGTGCCGCCTAGAGAAATGGCCCCGAAACTGGACAATGCGCCACACTCGCTGCCACAACAACCAGCTAACTCCCCTCCTCTACCCACCATCCGCAAACCCCCTTAGTTGCCCTATCAATTATTATCCTTGTTGCGTCTATCGTCTCCTAGCGCAACAATTTCCAATTAGTGAGAAATGTGCAGAGAGAAAAATCATCTTTCCAATTCGAAATGGAATACGCAGTAAATTGAAATCAAAATCGAATATATGTATGTACATAAAAAAAATGTATTCACTCAAAAGGAGCAACTGTAAATGAAGCAGACGGATCACATTCACAAATAAAATACAGACACACTCATAAACTACAAACGAGTACTTTGAGTAATGTATGCCAATTTTATGGTCTGCTACCCTTTGCAACTAATCCAGAGCTGGGCGAGGTGTGTGTGTCGGTGTGTGTGTGTGTGTGTGTGTGTGCGTAAATACCACAGACAGTAAATACCACAAGCAGCACAAACGTGTGAAGACTTGCTTGCATTCAAAGTAAATTTAGCAAAAATGTAAATTGATTAAGTGCTGTAAAAACGAATTTCTGAAATTGAACAAAACCAAATTACAAATTACAAATGGACAAATTTACAACATAAATCGAACTGAAATTCAAATTGAGTGCAACAATTTTCTCGAAATAGAAGAATTGATAAATTGCGTCAAACAATTTTGAGCCAGACCACAAATATTTATATTTGCTTAGGGGCATTCCTGTGCACAGTTCAAGTTGAACAAGCAACAGCAACCATAATAAAAATAACAAAATATAAAAAAAATTATATAAATAAATAACTTGATCAAATGAGCGGCGAATGAGCAACATTTAAATGCAAATTGCCCGAAATTGCGCTATAATAACTGGCTACGTGACCAGACATCATTTGAATAATCAAAATGTGATTTTAGCTGCCGGACATGTGCTTGGCCATCGATAGTTGGAGCAGTGATGCAAATCGATTAGGGCTGCAAGCATTGCCCAAATTACCATACAATTAGCAAACACAAAAGACTTTACAATTAAAGTGTGACAAATCCCCTGCAGCCTGGTAGATGCCACAAATTCTATGCGGCTTGTGCCTGATTAGTTTTGAATCGAACGAATTAAAGTCGACGCGTAAGGTTGCAAACATCTGTCAAACATTGATTAGTGTTCAGTCTAACTTCTGAATATTGATGCACGAATATTGTATGGTTCCCAGCGAACTCTTCTTCTTCTTCTTCTTCTTCTAGTCTTCTTCGATTTGGAGTTGTTGAGTTGTTTTGTTGCCAAGGAATTTGTGTGTTTGAGTTTTTAGCTTCGAGTTGCGAATTCTGAGTTGTGAATTGTGAATTGCGAGCTGATGGTGCAACTGAGGCAGAGCAGCAGCCGCCTGAAGTTGTTGGCTTCGAGTTGTTGCACAAACTTGTACAACATGAAAACGACATGACTGGGAAATGGAAATGGAAATGGGCTAAAGCCAAAGAACACACAACAAACAGCAGGAAAATGACGCCAGAAGGCAGCCAGCAATTCGCAGGCTGACAACGGTCGGTGTGGGGCAAGTGAGGGGGAAGCAGGCTCATTAACTTGGCATTATATGCACACTCACACACACACACACAAACACACATACACAGATATATTATATGTGTTTGCGACTTTCAATTCCGTTGCAATTACTTCTAGTTTCTATTTAGATACGGGAATAGACTTTCACACATATAAAAATATACATACATATATATATATATGTATATATATATACACATACATATATATATAACTTTTTTGTATTTTTCTCTTTTTTTTTTGTTTTTGATTTGATTTGATTTGTCGTCTCTTTGGCAGGAAATTGAGAAAAGTTTTGCTGTCGTCACACAGAGAGCGGAAAACTTTACTAATTAGAAATAATGCCGGCGCATACAACAACCGTTAAGCTTAGTGGTAATACACATCTTAGATCTGAATACTTTAATCCCCCTCATATATAAACATATATATATGTATATATACGAGACTATATATATGCTTTTATATGGCTGTGTAGTTAAATAGTTAGTTAACTTCAGACAGGGGCGAGCACACAAGCGCACATGTGACAAAAATTGTGCTTAATTTTTATTACTATATCTTTTTCGATTTTTATATATATATATATATTCTTCTTCTTCTTATTTTTGTATTTTCTACTAAACATAAATACATAAATAAAAATAAATAAATATAAATGCGCACAGGCGACAAATATTTTCCATTTATTTACTTTTTTTTTTTGTTCTCTGTTTTGATTTTCCAATTTGTTCGATTCGTTTTTAATATCATATTTTTATCATATTGTCAGTAGTATTACTATCATAAATTGTACATTATTTAGCATTACTAAGTCAAATCAAATCGTTTGCTTCTCTTCTCATATTCATTCAATATTCTGCTCATAATTGATGTTCAATTATTTCCATTAAATACTATTGTCATAATTTCCAAACATTTTTGGCAATTCACAGTTCGAATATTTGATTTATACTTTTTTTAAGTTTTGCCTGACTTTTTTTTTTTTTTTTGTTAGTTTTCTCTTCATTTTTGCAGGCCAAAATGCGGCAGCTGCGGGCGCCTGCATGGCTAAAGGTACACACACACAAATACACATACGCTAATAGACACACACACACACACACTAGCATACACAGAGGGATCATTTGGGGCAAGGGCGTGAAAATGATTCGCATGCTGTGGCAGTAAATCATGAGGCACAAAATGCAATTAGACGCATTAGCGTGTCGCCCCAAAGGAAACGAGGGGGACGTATGTAGAGGTATGTAGTAGGTCACACACACACACACACAGCAAGCATTTAGGCCACATCGAGAGTCAATTTTACGCATAAATTGGCAAAAAAAAAAATATATATTAAAAAAAAAAAATGAAAATAGAAGCAAAAAATAATTAGAACATTTTCAATTTGCGGTTTAATTAAATCACACAAAATGTCAATCAAAAGCAGGCAGGCAAGCAGCCAAGCAGCTACAAATAACAGCATCTAATTAGTTGCCAAAAATAATAAAGGAAAAATTATAGGCAGCAGAATGAGAGTGAGAGGGAGAGGCAGAGGCAGAGGCAGAGGAGACAGAGACTGAGAAATATAAATTTGTTTGTAGCATTTGCATTTTATTTGGTCACAAATTGAAAAATGCGACAGCAAAGCCAAAGCAAAAGCAATCAAATTACGATGGCCAATGCCTGCAGAGGAGTGGTAGAGCGGTGTTGGAGTGGGAGAGAGAGAGAGAGAGAGAGTAGAGAGAGAGAGAGAGAGAGAGAGAACGGGAGCATAGCCCCTAAGCCCACATCAAATATTTATGCCACTCGCAGCGCAGCCTAAAAATGAAATCGAAATCCACAGCGGGGAGTGGGTTCCGGGCGGGATGGTAGTGGTTGGTGGTTGCTGGGTGGTGGGTGGTGGTGGTAAGTGAACAGAGACAGGCTGGTCTGTTGCCACGGGCCGCGTGAATTTGGTCCGCAAATTAGCTAACCAATTGGCAATGACACAGCCATGTGAGACCTTCTGGCCAGCTCCGGCATAAAACACACGTATTTTGACAATGCGGCTGCATCCTGTGTCCTGTGGTCCCCGTTGAATAGACCATGATATGCCACCAGACTACCCAACAAATGTGCCTATATATCTATATATATCTATATATATATGATATAGCATTTAGCTGCCATGGGAACAATCGGTCAGCTTTTGTTTTGCTGTCCAGGTAAATTTTAATAATGCGAATAATTTGTGTTGCACATGCAAATATTGGCCATATTCATATATATGTATATACACAAATTGTGAAAGCGAGTAAGAATGCTGATACTGATCAGGAATGTATATACTCTATCCTACAGCCTGTGTGACATGCACAAAACATGACACAAAACGATTCAATTTAATTTTCACACATTTTAAATTGGTTCAGCGAATAAAAAAAAAATAAATAAATTCACACCTGTGTGTGTTATCGATACCGTCAAATGTGCAACAACAACAACAACAACAATTAAATACACAAACACCGTTTTTTTTAAGCGACTGATTTTTTTAGTTGCTGCACGCATTTTATCTCTGAATATATTGTCTGTCAATTTTATTTTTAACACAATAAATAAAAGAAAGAAAAAAAATTTAATTTACACTTGTTCAATTTGAGCTCAATTTCAAATGATTTTTTTTTTTATCATAAAAACTTAATAAAATTATAAATAAAAAAACGTTAAGCCAAAGCAGCTTAATTCCAACCAGCGATAATATTTTTTTTTTATTGGATTTGCTTGTCAAAAATGGTTAATGGGATTTGAGTCGTTGTCGCAAAGCTAACCAGCTAGCTGAGAGCGGCTGCCAGGCAGCAGGGTAGCCAAGTTTAGCAATGTTAGAGCCCCTATGCTGCCAATTATTCAAAGGTTTTGCGCTGCTCACGTTGCCCACTCACTTTGGCTGCTTGTTTAAATAACCTTATTTTATAATTCAGCTTTGCTTTGTTTTCATACATTTTTTTTTTCTTTTTTCTTTTTACTTTTTACTTTTTTAATTTTTCTTTTTACTTTTTTCATTTTTCTTTTCTGTTTTTTTGTTTTTCTTTTTTTTTGTGTGTTTTTTTTTTTGTTGTTGCAAGCATTAACTCTCGTGAGAAAGCATTTGGGCTGCTGCTCTTTGTGCGATTTTTTGCTTGCCTGCAACTTTACAATTTGTTTGCATGCGACAAACGATTGTGCTACTCTCTGGAGGTGGCAAGGGAGGGGTTGGGCTAAAGTTTTGCAATTTCTTGTTGCATGACATTCATAAATGCAACGCTTAAGCTGAGCTCGTGCTCTCTCTCTCTCTCTGCAGAGAAGCCGCTCTCTTTCGAGCAATTATTCAATGTTGCAAGTGTGCCGAAAATCAAGAGAGAAAAAAAAAACTGAAACCTTCAAAGCAAGTTGCACATTATTTTCATCAAAACTGACTTTCATCATATTTATTTGGGGTAGGTATGGGGATGGAAGCTCGTTAATTATAATGAGTGTGGGCGGCTTGTGTGTGTGTGTGTGTTGGATTTATATTAATCATACGCAGCGTATGACGCTTTAAATGTTGGGACTTTAAAGCAAGCACAGCCTGCCCGTAGGTGGGGCAGGCGTTGATTTTCGCTGGGTTTTTTTTCTTTAGGGTGGGGGGGGGGGGGTGACAGTCTGTTTGTAGTTTGGTTGTGGCTTTGTTGTGGCTGCAACAGCAATTGCTGTTTTTTTGCTGATGTTGTTGCTGTTGCTGTTGCTGTTGGGTAAAATGCAAATTCGAGAGCGCGCATAAATCCAAAAGTCCACTTCACAAAAAAAAAATAAAAAGAAAAAAAATATGAAAATGAAATAAAATCAGTGAAAAACGAGCCGAGCATAGGGAGGGAGGGAGGGTGGGTGGTAAATTGGAGGCAGGGTGTGTGTTGCTTGCCGCTTTGTGGTTTATTTACGAAATAAAAACCGAGCAGCATCCCCACAGCAGCATCAGCCACAAAGTAGTAGTAAAAAAAAATAAATAAATATATATTTGATATTCTGTTCGCTTTATTGCGGCTGCTGCAACTGATGTTGAAATTGTGCAAAAGTTGTAAAAGGCGGCAAGGCGGCAAGGCGGGCCGGGACGGGGCGGGACGGGGCAGACAGTGGCCGACAGCGTTCTGCTGCAATTTGTTGTAATTGCATTTTGTGTGCACACACACACACACACTTATGTATGTATGTGTGTGTATTGTTTGGTTCTTCATCATCTTGCGCATCATTAGAGTTTTTGCAGCTGCAAACCAATTTCAATGCCCCCAAACTTGAATATGCCACATTGCGGCAACTAATGAGACTCGCTTTCGCTGCTGCAATCAAAATCCAAAGGCAAATTAAAAATTGCTCAAACAACAAACAGCCAAAACCCAGCCAGAACAACAACAACAACAACAACAACTGAATGGCAATTGCATTTTGAAGTTGCCGTCTCAAGTGGCATGGCATACAGCTTGCAACAGCAAAAAAGCTTATTTGTTTTCCTATTTTTTTTTTTCTTTTCTTTTTATATATAGAAAATAACTAATGGCTTGAAGCTGTCGGCCACTGTGGCTTTAAGCGCAATCCAGCAACTTTAAGCACACCCCAACTCAGCTAAGCGGATCTAAATCCAAACGGAAGCTGATGCGGAAGCCCCACACACAACACACAAAACACACAACACACAACGAATCGAATTGAATGCAACTATTCCGCTTGAGCTGAATCTATAAAAGTGCTGCTGCAAAAATCGACTAAATCGACGAGCACACCTTTAAAGCCAGCCCTCACTTGAAATCAAATAAATTAGCATAATTATTCTGTGTGATATTATTTTGCCATCGAGTTCAATTTACCAAATGAAATGCTTAAAAAAATAAAAATAAAAATAAAAATAAAAATAAATATTGAGAATATCAAAGAAGAATCAATTTTGCTTTAGCTTTTGCTTTTGCTTTTTACCTCAACTTTTTTTGTTTGGGATCAAGTGGAAGGCAGTAAATTTGCACAAAATTCATAATTGTCCACTGAACTGGAATGCAAATGAGTTGTGTGTGCGGGTGTGTGTGTGTGCGGGTGTGTGTGTGTGAAAGAAAACAGCTTTGCAAACCACTCAAAAAATAAAAAATAAGTTCGAGGCTTGCCTGATTAATCGCATAAAAATAGATGTTTCACATATACAGTTGTCGTTTCAAGTTTAATTCAAATTTATTGTTTAATCAACCAAAAAATATTCAATTGAGAAACTTTGAATTTCAATTAAATTTATTGCATTTTTTTTTAGTTTAAAATAACTGAAATTCAAAAATTAATCGATGACAAAGCATAATTAAAAGCCAAATTTGTATTGGGTAAAGTTAAAAAAAAATAACCCCAGAAAACCATATTAGTAGCAGACAATGAGTTGAAGTTTTCAGCGTTAACTAAATATAAGGCAAAAGAGCATCACTCAGTCGGATAGCAGCGAGTGAAAAACCCGACGCTGCTGGGTTCATTACGCGTAATGCCCGTCCCTAAATATTTAAATCAAACGCAAAACAGCTGTAATTATAAATACTGAATTATCGCGAAAGCAAAGCAAGCACACAAAAAACAAAAAAAAAGAAAAAAGAAATTAAATTAAAAATGTGGTTGGGGGTGGGGGGTGGGCGTAAGGGGTCGCATCAGTTTCTGGGAAGTTCCAACGCGATTGGTGGTCGCTGGCTTGGTTTGCTAGTTGCCAGCGATTATGCAAATGCAAAAGACAAAAACACAGAGAGAGAGAGAGAGAGAGAGAGAGAGAGAGAGAGAGAGAGAGAGACTGTGGGTAAGTTGGGTGTTGTGTTGGGTGGGCTTGGCTGTTGCAACTGAGCTGTTGGCTAAGTTTAACATGCGTTTGCTGTGTGCGGCAAAGTTATAAATATAAATTAAGCAAATGTGTTGTATAAATTGTTGTTGTTCCTCGCCAAGGTGTATTAGCATGTGTGTGCGCATGTGTGTGTGTGTGTGTGCGATGCTAACGACAAACTGGCAGCAAAAATTACGAGCTACAAACACAAGAGACAACTTGCAGCAGCAACAGCAGCAGCAATGTTGCATTCGCAACCCAGTCGCAATTTACATTTTTAAACGTTCAAGCTTACTTTGATGCTGAAGTAGATTTTATACAGAAAGTAAGCTAAAGCTAAACTAAAGCTTCAATATGAACGTCTGACGGATATATTCATTAAAAATCGAAATTTGTCGCTATTCGAATTTTAAATAATCCAATATTTAAATGGATATAATATTATTTTGATATATTTCAAGTGAAAAAAAAACAGCGATTGGCAAAAACTATAACTTAAATATATAAATATAAATATATATATATATAAATATATATATATATTCTACAAATATGCTTTTCGCTGACTGATTATGTACTGCAATATATTTCGAAACCCGTTGGAAGATTGAGGCTCCACAGCTGACTGGATGGGATTTCAAATGTAATGCAATAATAAATAAAATAAAGGAAAAAATACGAACATTATATAGATATACATAAGCCCATATATATATAATAGATGCCAGACATATATATATATATATATAACATTACTTTTCTGCTTTACTCAATTTCCTTGCAAGAAATGTTTCAATTTATAGTCGGAGTCAAAATGTGCTTCGCTTTCAACTGGGTCACCACGAAACAAATTGAAAGCAATTTAAAATTAGTGAGCACGTGTGTTAGTGTGTGTGCGTGTGTGTGTGTGTGTGTGGCAGGGTGTCTGCCTATACACTGATACCACAATATTTGCATATCATATATGCATAAACAGACGCGACATTCCGGGCAGACAGTTGCAATTAAGTTAGATGCCCGTGCTGCAGCTGTGTGTGTGTATATGTGTGTGTGTGTGTGTGTGTGTGTGTGTGTGATGAGTGATGATACTGTACAAATGAGTCAACAACAATTGAGCACAAAGAAACAACAACAAACTGAGTAGGCAGTTTGCGTCTGCCACCTGAACTTAGTCAATCAGTCAACAGAGGCGATGACAACAACAAGAACAACAACGAGTGCTTTGGGACAAACTAACAGGCATTTGTAGATGTCAAAGATGTAGTTAAATATGCACATGCATCATGTATATGCACACACACGCACACACACACACACACACACACGCCTGCACTCAGACGCACACACAGGCAGACAGACATGATAAAACAGGCAGCAGACAATTTGCATTGCCTACTTTTGGGCGGCCAATTTTCAAGTACAAGAGAGAGAGAGAGAGAGAGAGAGAGAGAGAGAGAGAGAGGAAGAGAGAGAGAGAGAGATCAACACTAAATGTCTGCGCATTGAACAAACGATTTAATTTGTATTCCGTGTCCGTATTTGATGCAACTATTTGCCAGCTTTGGACATTTACACACATACAAACTGATTTAACTAATTACGCAAATTGCGAGTAATTAAGCTGATCATCGCTTACAACTAACTAGAGCAATTTAATTTTAAATAATCATATCTTACATATGCAATAATTAATTAAACACATGTATAGAATTTAGTTTCTTTAACTGAGGAAACTTAATTTTGCTTCATTTTATAGTGAACGATTACCGACTTGGCCCTCAAACAATAGATCCGTAACGATTCAGTCACTACTCTGTTGGCAGTTGATCAACAGCTGCATACAGTTGGCCAAGAAGAAGAAGAAATATATGTTCCGCTAAAAAATGGTTCGTATATGGTATTTTCGAGACAATATAATAATATTGATTCTGGTATTTTGGCTTTACAAAAATGTTGAATTTATTCGGATTCCATTGCTCGTCCGATTTCGACACATTTATTTATTTACTTAATTATTTATTTATTCATTTATTTATTTATTCATATATTTACTTATTTATTTATTTATTCATTTATTTAATCATTTATTTAATCATTTATTTTTTTATTAATTTATATATTTATTTATTTATCTATTTATTGCCAACTAAAAACAGTCGACACAAAAAATAGAAAAATAAGAAATTGAATTAAATTGAAATTAAAATAAAATTAATATTATAAATAAATTTAAAAATACGAAATATTTATAAGATTTCTGGGTCCAACATTTGTCGCATGAATTAGGGAAACCCCCCCCCCCCCCCCAAAAAAAAAACCCAATCAGACCAAAAATTATTAGTAGGAATTAGTTAGGCCCAAAAAAGTTACTCACAAGTTTCGGTAAGTACTAGTATATCAAATTCAAAAGAAGGACTGTCAACATGTATATGTATATATAGTTTAAAAAGTTTAGTCTTAAGACCTTCAACATTATGACGGGGATTTTAGTTTTTTGGTGCAACATTAGAAGAAGAAGCACCAGAAGGACAGCCACAGTTTAATCTGCACATATTCTGCACAATTTCTTCATAGATTCATTTTGCAGATACCAAATACAAAATACAAAATAAATGAATGTGCCAAGAATAAATATGAAACTCAATGGAGAAAAGCCATTTCTCATCGAATCAACTATTTATATGAGAAGAGCATCTATTTGTTGGGTGATAGCTCGAGTCACGCTTATCGTGCACTTATTATGTGCATTATCATTGCTGATTACGTGCCAACCGCGCCACACACACATAAGCACGCACACACACACACGCTAACACCCCCAGTGGTAGGTGCTCTAACCGTTAGCTGTATTCAGCGTACACGTTGCGCAAATACAATTGCATTTTCCGCTACTTCATTGCTATGTGCACTTTTCACTTAATTGCTCACATTCAGAGAGACACCAGGCACACACACGCACGCACACTCACACGCACACGCACACTCAGTTGTGGAACTATTCAAATCATAAAATTAGCACACTTTACACACAGCCCCAGCAGTTACACACACACAAAGCACACACGCAGACAAAATCAATTAAAACACAAAAGCGTACGCAGCTTCGGCACGCAAAAAAGTCGAGCTCAAAAAAAGAAGAAAAAAAAAACAACAAAAACAAAAACAAAAAACGTGCTGGAATGCGTTTTAAGGTGTTTGCACGACCAGCGCATACCCTGTTCAGAAAGTTCTTGCTGCTAAACCCAATCTAATTATAGTTCTTCATATTCCAATTTGAAATCCACGCTGCAGCATCTATCACATTAAATTAAGCACACTTCAAGTCAAGACTTGTTTTGCTAACTTTCACTTCAAGTACGTTGAAAGCTGAAGTTAAATTCATTTCAACTTTTCTTGGGTGCAGCGGGCTTAAGCTGATTTAATTTGATATCTAATTTGCTGAACTTCAAATTTATTTCAATTTAATTAATTGCATTGAGTTTCCAAATTCGAAAAATACTAAAAACAACTTTTAAGTAAAACTGAAAAATCCCATATATGCATATATATACTTACCTCTTTTTAATCAATATATATATTCATATTCTTTTCATATATATTTATGATATTCTGAAATATTTTACATTATTAAGCTGCAAAACAAATATGAAATATCTCAGTTTTGGCCACACTTGCATATACCCTCAGCTTTCAGCTGTAAGCTGTGCACGAAAACAGGTAAGGGACGAAGGGAGTTGAATGATGGGTGGGTGTGCTACCGGTTGGTGTCAAGGGGTGTAGGTGTAAGGCAGCATGAAATCTCTTGGTCGGCGAATGGTATGCGACGACATGGGTCGTGAGTTGGGCTTCGCATTTTTGTTGCATAACTTGCGGCGCTTTTGTGGCCAAAATACCCGCACAGGTGGAACTCCCATCTCTTATGTCTGTATGTGTATGTGTATGTGTGTGTGTGTGCGTGTGCGGGTGTACGCGTGTCTGATATAAAATGCAAATGCTTTAATTAAAAGCTTTGCAGCATCACTAAAGCGTGCGCGTGACGACGCGAACTGGAATGACCCGTGGGTGCGGGGCAGATTGGAGACTGCGGGGGGTATGTGGGGTATGTGGCAGTTGCTGTTGGCTGTGCTGCTCCATAGTTTTTAAAGTTTTGGAGGCGCGTGTCGCTATTCTGCGAGCAGTTTGTCTTCTCCTTTGGGGCAAGCACCAAGAGCACAACACCGAACAGGTGGAACACACTCAGCCCCGCCTCTTACGCCTGCCCTGCCTGTCTCATCTTTATGCTGATTTTGTGGATCGGAGGTGTGTGCGTGCGTGACAGGGGGGTGGGGAGGGGAGGTTGCTGCTTTTGCCACATGTTAGTTGTGATTTTTATTACCTAGCACCCCCCCCCCCCCCCAACCCACCCACAATATTATGCGAGATTTCAAAGAATCATTTTCTGTTTCGCCGCCATTAGTTGTTGTTGTTGTTGTTGTTGTTGTTGTTGTTGTTGTTGTTGTTGTTGTTGTTGTTGTTGTTGTTGTTGTTGTTGTTGTTGTTATTGTGGCTATTGTTGTTGCACACAGTGGAATGCCAAACAACTGGAACCGCAGCCACGCCCATAACAACAGGCTCTGCCACCCCGCCAACCAACCACACCATCACTGGCTTTGTCTCCCGTATTTCTGCTGTGCTTTGCATAAATTTCGTTGCCACCACCCAAAAAACACGAAAAAACACGAAAAAAAAAAATACAAAAAAAAAATTCAGTCGGTAATACTTAGCTGCAGATGATTATGTAGCAAAAATAGGAAAGTCACCCTAGCCCTTGCTTCAAACAGGTATACATACATATATATGTACATACATATATATACATACATATATATACATACATATATATACATACATATATACACACTTTACGGCAAGTCTGCATGTCTTCATTAAATGCCAGCAAATTTGTTAATCATGCTGTTCATTTATACAATATTCTTCCGCTTGTTTTTTTTTTACTTTCTTCTTTTTTGTCAGTCTGAATTGGAATTGAATTCGTCTGGCGAAAATGTGAAAATTGCCATTTTCAAGTGAGTTCATTAATGAGTAAATACAACAACAACAACAACAGCAGCAGCAAGTAGAAAACTTAAGAAAATCAAGTGACGGGGGGGGGAAATGAGCGCTTAAAAAGGTTTCGCAACTCAGACCCCAAACACAAAAGCGTCGCACAAACTTTGACAACATTTCGAATGGCATAAAAAAAAGCAACAAAAAAAAGCAAAAAAAAAAAAGAAAACGAAAAAAAAATGAGGACGAAAAAAAAATGAAGACGAAAAAAAAATGCCGCTTGACAACCGGAATTGGAAGTTTGGGTTTTTGGGCATTGCAGAAGAAGCCGAGAAATTCCAAGGCCTGTGTGAAATCAATTTCAATTTCAATTTCAATTCGATTTCAATTCGATTTCAATTCGATTTCAATTTCGCTTTCATTTTCTTACGTTGAAGTTGCGCTTATTAAATTCGTTTGATTGCTTAAGTGTTTACTTATTATTTGTTTATCATTTGCGATAATAGCAAAATTGATTAAAATTCAACTGGCCAATTTGACTTGGTCGCTGATTACGAGCGAAACATTTGAAATTCTATATATATAGATCTATTTATATATATAATTTGAATTTGTTATTTTGGCTTATGCAATTCATGCACATCTGCATGCCACATTCGCTAATTAAATTGCCATCCAATTAGATTAATCCAATTAATGCAAACTTAAATATGCCCATGTTGACTTTTGTCAACTTGGAATCGACAATTGGACAATTGAACGAGGACAGTAGTCCACAGTAAGTAACAATATCAGCATTTGTATGCCTCGTAGGCAATTCGAAAATCAGCTGAAAACTTATTGAGGTCGACTTGCAGGACACACAGCAACAGGAGAGGAGAGGAAAGGAGAGGAGAGTGCAGAATAGAGCAGCAAATGAGAGCAGCAATTGGTTAATGAGACTGACCCCTTGCCTGCGCCTCCCAGTGGCCTGCCTGGTATGGAACACAATAAATCAC
This sequence comes from Drosophila kokeensis, assembly GCA_035042145.1. Taxonomy (NCBI): domain Eukaryota; kingdom Metazoa; phylum Arthropoda; class Insecta; order Diptera; family Drosophilidae; genus Drosophila; species Drosophila kokeensis. Next base: position 326,315 of record JAWNLT010000657.1, on the reverse strand, counting down.
ATAACTAATTAAGTTCCGAAGTTTCCCCAACCAGTGCCAATTATAATTAGACAATAAAATTTGTGATGTGTAACCAAATTTTTGCAACTGTTTGTGCAAACTAGTCCATCGACTTATAACTGTGGCCTTTTCTTTCCCATCAATTAGCCAAGAGTTTTTCATGTTCACTTTTTTTGTTTAATTTGGTATCGCTTAGTATGAAAAGTATGCCAATGAATTATTATTTAATTTATGTAATGTATACTTGACAATTATTTAAATTGTTGATGGCAAAATTAAAAAATGAAATGTCTTTTTAATTTTTCAGTTTTGCTGTTTCTTTAATATGATTTACGGGTTGTCGACTGTTTTTTGTATTTTTATTTGATTGCTTGTTTTAATTTTGGATACACAAAAAAAAAATATAAACCGAAATCAAGCAAAGAATGTGATTTGAAATAAATGTTGGGCAAAGTGCAATCCGATTTTTAGATATTGATCTTCTTTTTTGTCGGAATAATAATACGAATTGGAATACGTTTCAAAAACTGCGTCGAAGTTAGTCAAGCAACTCTTTGATTTTCATAAATATCCTTAACAAAAAAGCCTTTCAATTTCAATATTACTTAGCAGTAGTAACAGAATCTAGTTTTTAAACAATGAATGAATGTTAAATTGAGTAAAAATGTGTAACTGTATTGGAACTATGGGACTATTAATGCTCGTTGTGTTTCCGTTTTACTTCTTCTTTTTTTTTACTTTTTTATGATCGCAGGCAAACACGGAACGGAAGGTAGGCAAAGTTGTTAACAATGTTAGCGACTTCATTAGCTGGCCAATGGGAGTGGCGAAACACGCATTGCTAAGTGTGTAAGCGTGTCCGTGTGTGCTTGTGTGTGCTTGTGTGTGTTGTGGGGTGTGCAGGAGAGGTAAATCGCGTCAAATGAGCTGAGTAAAAGTGCAGAGGCTAATCGAGGCGAAAAAGAACACTGAGCAACATTTATATCATGCTTAACTAATTGCAGAAGCTCGCTAGAAACAGAACAGCAGCGGGTCATGGCATGGGTATGTCAGTGTGTGTGTGTGTGTGTGTGTGTGTGCGTGTGTGTGTGTGTGTATGGCCATAACATTAATTCTCATAAGCATAATGCTTTCAAAAATGTAGCAAAAGAGCGAAACGAACTACACATATACATATGTATGTACATATATACAGTTGCGGTCAAAATAAAAGTGGCGCCACTTCAAATATATGACTCACTTTGTGGTATTCAAAATGATTCAATATGAAGGAAAATGCAATAGTGTAAATCTCTTAAAGTACCATACCAAATGCTAAATATAATAATAAAAATAATATTAAAATATTATTATATATTATCCACTTTTTGAAAAAGGGAAAGCTGAGCAAATTTCACTATTAGTTGATAATCATTATCAATTTAAATAATAATTTAATATAAATAAATATAAAAATTGTTAAATTTCCGAACTGTTTGCTTATCTTTATAATTGATTGTGTGTTGTGTTTAAATAAAATGTGCTTAAAAAATTAAGTATATTTTAAGTATTTTTTATTTTTTTTAATTTTTTTAATCGTATGTGTGCACTACTATTATTTTGACCGCAGCTGTAAATAAATATATACGTGCATATATATATACATATGTGCTTTAGGAGTGCGTAGCGAAAACGTAGAATCATTCAGTCATTCCGTCGTTCATTCCTTCAGTCGTTCAGTTGTTCAGTTGTTCATTTTGTGCTGGGCGACTGGGCAAACTGAGTTATTGAAATTACAGGCTGCACAGTGGGTACTTTAATGAGTTGCTGCGCTCGCCTGCTACAAGCTTTAACTAAATTAATAGAAACCAGCAAAGAGAGGACGATGGGGCAAGCAGTGAGTGAGAGCGATGGGGCACGTAGTGAGTGAGAGCGATGGGGCAAGCAGTGAGTGAGAGCGATGGGGCAAGCAGTGAGTGTAGCCAGTAGAGACAAAGGCAGATAGGCATATGTGTGTGTGCGAGTGTGTGTGTGTGTGTGGTGTGCATGTGTGTGTGTGCGTGTGTGAACAGCAGACACATGGTCGAGACATAGAAGCCAAGTTCATTTTTACAGAGGCACACACACAGTGCTCTAGCTGCCGTTGTTGCTGTTATTGCTGTTGTTGCTCTCTTGCTTTTGTTGTTGTTGTTGTTGCGTTGTTGATTTTATTATAATAATAATGCCGAAGCGCGCGCTGTGTACACCAGCAACAACAACAACAACAACAACAACAAAAGCGCAGAGAGTAGAAGCAGCAAAACGAAAAGAAAAAAATACCATGAAGCAACAAAAATCAATAACCACCCGAAGGCGCAGGCCATACAAAAAAAAATAAAAAAAAATATATATATATATATAATAAATTTACATATGAGTGCGAGAAAATATGTGTGTGTGTGTGTGTGGCAAGTGGGTGTTTTGCGACTCAAGGTTGCGGCACAACAGCTGAGATAAGGCAAGCGAAAGCCAGCCAGTTAGTCACTGCTCTCCAACACGCGCTTATTTCTTAAATATACCCTATTCCAAATATAACAGAGAATATTAAATTGAAGTAGCTATACCTAATGGAAACTTTGGTATATTGCTTAACTCACTGGAATAGAAACAATTCTTTTTGCAAATTGTAAGTACAAAAAAAAAAGAGAAAAGTGAATACAGAGTATCGCTTAGTCGTATACATTAACAGCAGCTAGCTATTGAAGCTGTTAGTTGAAGGGCATCTACATATGTATTGGATCATATCCACTTTCATTCACTGTGTTCCCATATCCAGTCACACAAGTGGGCGTGGTGTGAGTGTGTGTTTGGAGGCAGGTGGACAATGTTTGATGAAATGAGACGAAAATTGCACCCGCAAGCAAATCGATGGACAACAACAATAACAACAACAATAACAACAATAAAAACAACAACAGCAACACACTCACCTTTCGATTGCTCATTTTGGATCAATTAATTAATTAACTCGAATTTAAGTGACACATTATGCAAACTGACAATTAAGGAAATCGAAGTGCGGACAAATGTCGCTTTGCAATTTACATGGGAAATGCGAGAACATTGCAAATGATACATTTGGGGCAAGTTTTGAAGGGTGTTTAAATGGATGCGGTTAGCGTTTTGGGAAATACGCTCAAGTACTTGAACATATGCTAATGTTATATATATATATTATATACATATATATATATATTTGCCACACAATGTCAAATCGAAACGAAATCGCAAAATGAAACGATTAGATGTAAAACGGGTTCGTTTATCAATTTTGAAAACATGTTGTTCCCCTTGCAACAGCCCACACACACACCACACACACACGCCACCCACACCCACCCAACACCCCCCCACACTTCGCAATGCCAATTACCGTGCGGCGAACAATGGAAATTTGTGCACATGTCTGCTAAAAGGTTCACAATAAAAAATTGATAAAGCAAACGAGCAACGACAAATGCAATAACAATGCTGGGAAATCTACCACTGGCTTGCCTGGCCTGATGGGTGGCAATGGTTGCTGTTGCTTATTGTGTATTGTATATGTGTGTGTGTGTGTGAGTGTGTGTGTATATTGAATATGGTAACTAGAGCAGGCAGGAGACATGGAAATTGCATTGATTGCCAACGTGCTCAATTATCTAGTAAAAAGTTGAAAATAATTGGCATTAGAGTGCCAAGCCGTGAACAACTTACGACTGATACTTATTTCTACTTGTTCTCGATTAAATATTAAACTACTCAAAAGCGAGCATTAAGTTAACTACACGCCTGACATGAGTTGTGCTCAATAAATCTTCAAAACAAAATCATATTAAATGAAATCTTTAGCAAAACAACAACAAAAATCTTCAACTTTGAAAATAACTCAGTTGCAGCTTGCAATCTGTTTATTGAGCTTATATATGTATATATATAAGATGTCCAATTTTAAATATCGAGCATTTTATTATGTTCATTGAAGCACGAAGTGAGTTGCACTCAAATGAATTCCAAGTTTTTAAAAAATACTCCTACTCTGCTCCTCCTATATACTACAGGAGTATACTGTGTGGTGCTTTGACTTCAGTACTTTTGAGAAACGCTTCAATTATTTCAGAGCTCAGAGTTCAAGCCTGAAGCATTTGAGTTGTGCAGCGCAATGCACTCTTATTTATTGTGTGTATTTGCATTATTAGAGCAACTCAGCTGTGAAAAGCAATGAGCTCCACAAGGAGCAGTTGAGTGTAGTAGAAAGGATGGTGTGAGTTGGTGAGCGATGAGGGATGGGCGATGGGGGATGAGGGGTGGCACGTGACCATAGACATCAGTCAAACTGGAGCCTCAAACATTCACGTACCGACTCTGCCTAACTGACTGACTGACATGTCCTTTGTCTTGCCTGAAGCGATGGACAGCTTCAGAACTCCAGGATACAGGACTCTACGTCCGACTGCCTGCCTTCCTGGCTGCCTGGCTGCCTGCCTGCCTGTCTGTTTGTTTGTTTGTCTGCCCGTCTGTCTGTCCTTGCTGTCCGTGTGTTGGACTGTGCATTATTATGTATTGGCAAGTTGTTTAGTTAGGAACTTCGTAATTTCGTTATGGCACAGCCAACGATGCTGAGTAAGAGCTCATGAGAGCTGTGTGAGTTGTTGGATATGGACACAACTCCATATACATATCTGCACACACACACACACACATATACATACTGTGTGTGTATACGTGTGTGTATAGTTATTTTCACATGCGGCATTTTAAAGGCACACACACACACATGTGTGTGCTTTGTTTCTGTTTGTTTTGTTAATAGAATCATATGAATTTAATTCCATTTTCAGTGCACTAAACTTGGCCGCGTGACACGAGAAGAATATGACCACGAGCACGACACTCAGACAGATGGACAAACAAAACTTGCGTCCTTATGCTGCACAACATTTTTCTGCCTAGTTTCAATTTTAACTTTAGATTGACTTATTTGCGTTGGGCAACTTTTCTGGAAAATTTTGTAATTTTTTATTTCTGTTTAAAATGCTGTAGAACTAAAACTAAAACATTTTTGTTTTATTCAATTATTGGCATCAAAGTATTTGTTTCCTTTACGAACATAATTCATTTAAAAATTAAAAGGAATTTTTGCCATTAATGGATGGCTTTCGAAATCAACTTTGTTAAACTTTGTTTTCGACTCGCGTTGGGCGCAGTGTATATAAAGAATGGAAATTGTAATTGTAAAAAATCAATTCTATAAAGTAGCCAATTTCTACTGATTTTACGGATTTTTTGTCAATGAAAAGTTAAGTTGTAGATTTACAGCAGGTGTCAATAAAATAGAGCCATCAATTCGCAATCTATTTTTTTTTTTCGAAATAGATATAAACTGGATATGTGCAGGCGAATGTGTGTGCTTGAGTGTGTGTGTGAGTGTGTGTATGACTGTGTGTTAGTGTGTGTGTGTAAGTGTGTGAGTGTGTATTTACATAATCACACACAACATACTTGTATGTCAATATGCCAGACAAGCTGACATGTGCACAACTCTGAAGCCGTCAAAAGCAGCAGAGCCACACACAACATCAAACAAAATTTACTTTTTTCTATATATATATATATATATATATGTATATATATATATAAATGTATTTATTTTTTCGACTACAAACATGGGCAAGTTTGACAAGCCCGAAGATTGAGTACGTGCTGCACATTGACAAATGGAACGCGACTTATTCGAAATCTGCTGAGTAGAGCAATATCGCAGCCGACTTGCCGCATTCAACATACAACATCCATCCAACAAGCCAAAATACAATTTTCGACATTCTGACTGACTGTCAAATGTTGGTTGACATTGCTGCCTGTTGTTGTTGTTGTTGTTGTTTTGATAATCCCCTGCCCTGAGTCCTATGCCCAGTGACTTACCCCAACCGACGAGCAAAGCCTGTGCATGTGTTGTGTAATTGAAAATGTCAAATACGTTTACAGCTACTCACCTGCAAAGAGAGGAAAATTGAAGAAATGCGTTAATAGACAGTTTTTTTTTCATGTTTCATATACATATATATACAGCTTTTTTTTTGCATTTTCTTTATGGATTCTTTTTCATTTCTGCTTTGTGTGCTGGTTGCTTGTTCGCTTTTGCAACGCAACCAAGTGCAACTAAGGTCATTGCTATGATTCATCAATCGCTGTAGCCAAGAGCCAAGACCCAAGACCAAAGACCGTAGACCTGCCACACAAAACACACATCGCACACCATCCACGTGCCACACAGACACACACACACGCAGACACACACACACACACATCTTATCATCCCAAAGGTATGGTACATAAAGTGCAGCATGCGAACATCAACAAATAAGCAAAGAAAGCAGCAGCTCCCCCCCAATACTGTGGCATGTTGCCGTGTTGCATGTGGTACACTACAGAGCTTTTCAACTGCGAGGGTTGCTAACAAAAAATATGTAAGCAAAATGTTCACAAATCTCTTCAAACTTGCTGCAAACGAATGAAGTCGATTCTGTTAAGGTCCTGAGTATGGCTAAAAGATTAAGTTACCAGCTAAGTTAAGTAGAAATGTGTTAAGCTAATGGCATCTGATTCTGATTCAAGACTATCTTAGTAATATATTTTTTTAAATGGCATTGTTAAGCATATATTTTGTGTTTCATATTTGCTTAAAACTCGAACTCGATTCCAATTCTAAAGTTAAGAAAAGCCCTCGTGCAATAAGTCAAGTCTTCAACATTATATAGCCTGGACATTAACAAAAGCATATATGCACATACATACATACATACATAAAAAAAGAGAGAAAGAGAAAGAGAGAGAGAGACAGAGGGGGAAAGAGATAGTTGTATAGGTCTTGTGTCAGCTGCCTCAACTTGGCCGGCGTTTGCTTTTTGGCAGACGCATTCAATCCGTTTGCTATTCAGCGACAGCAAAGTGTTGGGGTGTGGGGTGTGATGGGCGGGGGGAGGCAGGTATATGCAAGGAGCATATACAACATGAATTTTTAAAAACCCCAACCCCTCGCCTTGAACGCACCCCTGGCAAACGAAGTCGGCGACAGGCGAAGTGGGAAATCAAATGTTTGTAATTAAAATTAAATATTCTATTAAAGGATCAAAACTGCAAGGCTAAAAGGATGCAGTCAGGCAGTTAACAGCAATCAAAACGGAATGTAAGTACACCTACACTAAGTCAACACACAGGCACACACACCCACACACACACACACACACACACGCACACACACACCCACATACAAAGTCATATTTATATCATAACACAAATGTTTAATCAAGACTACGCCCGTCCCAAATTCAATACGAAAACAAGTGCATAGTTAGAGAGAGAGCGAGACGGCAGAGAGAGAGAGAGAGAAAGAGAGAGAGAGAGAGAAACCAACCAAGTTTAGTGTTGGGAATTTGAATCGACTACACTACACTGTCGAGTATACGCTGTGATGCGTGAAATGTCAAGTGCTTTGAGCTTGAGTTCAGCTTCTGCAAACACTTGGCAACCCTGCATTCCGCCCACCCCTTTCAAGAAGCCAACTCGCAGCTTAGTCAAATATAATAACCCACAAGGGTCAAATATTAATTGATACATGTGAAATTTCCAGTTAACTAACAAACCTCATAATAGTGTGCAACTGTCTCTGTCTCTGACACAGATTTGTGGTGTTGATTAACAAACCAAATTGATTTGCTGCAAACCACCAACGATAATTATACAATATCCTTTGTCGATTGTCGAATTACTACTTTAAATACTAACTTTAATTATTACATTTTACTTATTTTTACATTACAAACATTACACAAATACGTCTGGACAAATGATTTGCTTAAACAATTTAAATGCATAATTTTTAAACCAATTAGTTGATACAATTTGTTTAATAGACTAACCAAAAAAACAACAAAAAAACAACAAGCAAATTGAAACTCAACACTTTATTATGAACAATGTTTATTTGCTGTATTTTACTATTTAACTTGTTTAACACCCGTTATGGAAGAATAAAAACCATTTGCCAGATGCTTTATTTAATTGAATCAAATATGTGCGCAATCATAAATATATATACATATATATATATATATATATATATATATATATATAAATATCAATTTCAAACAAGCACATTTCAATAATTTTCAGAAATAAATTGCATAATGTATATTAATTAATGGCAGCATAATTATTATTATTGTCTTGCGATAACTTTGTAATATGGATATTCGCATCTTTAATTATCAGTTAATGATAAGCGCTTGGCTAAAGTATAATTATAATTGAATATCAAATGAAATGCAAACAGTGCAAGCAACTTTTAAACGTTGGCAGTATTAATATTGAGGACATTTGCCCACAAATTGTGTTGTTATGCAAATTGTGATAAATATGCGTGCATGTTTATTGCTGTGCGTGTGTATGTGTGTGTGTGTGTGTGTGTGGGTGTGTGTGTGTGTTTGTTTGTTTGTGGTAATGTCACATTCTCATAATTGCGATAAACGTGATAAATTGTTTTGGAATTGAATTGAATTTTGATTTGGTTTCGTTTTAACCTTTTCAATTATTTTTGGTGAGAAATGTTGCAGATGAATGCGTAAATTCGATTGCTGTAGATCATTACAATATATACATATATATATATATATTCTGATTTATTGATAGTCTCAATGTGTTTCCCTTTCGCATTTGGTGTAACTAATAGACTTGTGTGCACTGAAGAATATTTTTTATTTGCCACCATTTCCTTTGACTTGGCCAACTTCTTCGTTCGGTTCGGATTGCAATGGACCAACGACTCCAGAGCATTGCACTTTACAGACACAGACTGCAAATTGTGACCTGGGCACCCCGCCGCTGCTGCCCTCCCCTTCCCTGCTGCATTTGCCTACTTTTTGTCCCGTCCTGCAGCATGTCACTAACTGTCTGTCCCTGTCTGTCTCTGTGTGTGTGTGTGTGTAAGTGTGTGTGTGTGTGTATCTGTTTGTTTGGGTGTTTGTTTGTTTGTTTTCGCTTATTTTTATTGCCACGCATCCTTTTTATGTCCTGCTGTGATTCGAGCCGAACCTCCCAGCTCCCACATGCTGTGTTTGCTTTTACCGACCGCACTGTTTTGTCCCACAGCCACACCCAACTACACATACACACACACACACACACACGCGCACACACTGACATAAAGCCACTGCAATTTCACGTTGATTTTCACGGGTCTCTCTCTCTCTCTCTCTCTCATTCCCACTCTGTCGCTGTTGCCTCTTCATTCCGGTTGCTGGACTGCAGGTCCTGCTCCTGTTCCGGCTGTGACTGGTCCTGTCTGGTTCCTGGGGCCATGTCCTGATCCCGGCCGCGCCGGTGTGTCGTCGTCCGGCAATGTCCGTACATAAATATGAAATTTATTAGTAAATGTTATATATCCTTTTGTGCGTGTCAGTTCCGGCTTGGATTGCATTCCAGCTCTCACTGCTCATTTCCCACTAGCGCAACAACAACATCAACATCAACAACAACAATAACAATAACAACAACTAGCAACAATAATATCATCATCAGTGGAAATGTGCAGAATCCAACTTACTCCTACCGTTCCCGACCCGGTGGCATCATCAGCTTTATTATCGTATCCGCGTCGCTTTGTTCTGGTTACCATTTTAATTTGTTAAATGCACTTGTGTCATGTTCATTTACCCAACAATAATATTACCTTCTCTTAACACTCACACACATACACACACACTACACACACACACACACGCACACACAATTGAATGACGGATGGTGTTGCGGATACAAATGCAATTGTGTATTTGGATAGCGCTTACCAATTCGATTATATGAAGAACTACAAATACCGAACTCAATTTTCAGCTAGTATCAACAAAATTAATTCAAAGCCAAGCTATTTGATGCAAACAAACACACACATATATATATATACATATATATATATATAATCCAAATAATGCATATATACTTGTATGACTTGTATTATTTATTCGGCTTTCGTGTGAAATTTATACACCCAAAAATTGTTTTTACACAAGGTCAAAACTTTTCACAGCTATAACTTGGTCAAGAGTAATCTGATTTTTAGCAACAGCTACAATTTGAACTTGGTTTGACCTCTTGAATTAAGACCATATTCAAAGTTTTACATTCAGTTTCAGTTCGAAAAGCAAGTACAAATTATACGGTTCAAAAGTTTCCACAGCTATGACAAAGATTTTTGAATCATAGTTTAAAATTGTTAGCAAGCAAATTTAAACATTTTTTTTTTGTTAGTTTCAATAATTTATTTGAGGGATTGTTTCCACTTCAACCAACATTTAATTTATTATTCTATTCTCTATTCTCATGGCTCTTGATAACCTTAAAAAATAAAAAATAAAAAACTAAATCGGGCTCAACAATATTCAAAACAAGATATTGCCAACCCGATATCATTTCGTATTCACAGTTTTTTCACAGTTGCAATTTATTATGATGAATATTTATTGTCGCAATAATGACAGCTCTAGTCACAATTTATCAAAACAAGTATAAATTTGCTAACGAAAAAAACCCACAAATATCTCCGAATTTTGTATCTAGCAAAAATATTATTCACACAAAATGTTTGCCATCATTTTGCATATTTTAGGATTAAGCTGGGAAACAAAAGCCGCTCAGCCAGTCAACATACATATTTGTCAGAATTTATTTTTGGCTCATTTTTCATTCCCATTTCCCATTTTGCTGGCTGGCCATCATCATGAAGAAATGCGAAAATCATTTTTAGTGCAATTGCCAAACTCAATGACGACTTAAGCAATTTTGGTCAAGTTTTGTTAATTAATTACGTTTATCAATTTTACATTTTGCTACCATATTTCCCAAACATTTTTGCCAAATTCTTTTGTATATCTTTGCAGACAAATTGTAAATAACCTGGGCTTAGAAGTATTGAAATAGATGGAGCCGACCATCAGTATATTAGCCGATCAATATGTAAAGGATGCGTTCTAGACTTTGCTCATTTTCAAGTGGTTTTGCCAATATTCGGTTTATTTTTTTTTCATTTCATACCTGCCTGTCTCCATGTGGGAAACTGGCCAATAATTCTCACATCCTTTGCTGTGTGTTTACAGTTGACTGCTGTGATTGACATCACCCCAGGCGCCTAGTACATAAAAATGCTTCAGGACAGCAGCAAGGTGAGCTGGCCGAAAAGGTTGGCAACATGCTAGTGAGTGATTAAGAGCGTATATTGCTGCCTGCAGAAATACTGATGATTTCATGCAGCTCCACATAGC